>VWZG01005234.1:797691-830489 GCA_013396735.1 Grallaria varia
GTGCGGGTCGGGGGCTGTGCCGGTCGGGGGGCTCTGCAGCAAAGCGCTGCGCGGGGCTGCACCCCCCGTGCTGGGGGGAACCGGCCCCGTCCCCTCCAAGAGAACATCTGCGCTCGGAGCATTTTCGGGATGTTTCGCATTCGGGAGACACACGAGGAATGTCCGCTGGGGAGGGCGGGCGGGCCGGGGGGCAGCGAGGGGACAGGAGCCCCTGCGCCGGGGCTGTCCCCGCTCGCGTCCCGGCGCAAAAGGCGTTCTTTGGGGGAAACGAGAAACCAGCGCCGCTTCCAGCGCCTTCCCGTGGGGATTGGGATGCCACGGAGCATCTCCTGACCTCTGAAATCGCAGCCAGGCACTCTCTGGGAGAAGGAGAAGGTGGCAGCTGGCGCAGCATCCCTGGCTCTCGCCATCCCCGTCCTCCGCCGCCCCGAGCCCCTGGTCCAAAGTGGGCACCGCGCCGGGCGGCTCTTTGCAGACACCTTTGCTTCCCTCTGCAGGAAATCTCCGTAAATTACAAGTTGGCCTCTATGAATCCCGTTATCCCCAAAACTGGACCCCATCAGGGCTGGAACTGCTGCCAGGGGGGCACCAAGTTCATGTCTGCCCAACGTGGTCTGCCAGAGCCACCGGCTACTTTTATCTCCATCGCTTGACTATTATAGTTAATCAGCAAAGGGGGATATTATATTTTTATTTTAAATCCACTTTTCTTTTATATAGAGCAAATTATAATCACTTTTAATTGAAAAAAAAAGCTGATAATATTCTGAACCAAATTTCTGGAAGAGAATAATTAACAGTGCAATACATCCCCAAAGGAAATGCTCATTAATCTTGTCTTTCAGAAGCAAATTCCAGAAGAGAACTGATTTAAAACATTGCTAATAATTATAGGAAAGTTGACAGCTTAAAAGCCCCCAAATCTAGCAGCAGTCTCCTCCTATCAGATCCTGTGGGAACTAGTTCAGGCTGGATGGGAGGATCCCTGCTTTCCAGGCTGGGGCGGCTGGCACAGCCGTGGGTACCACCAGGCATGGGTGGCAGTTCCTGGGATGGGTGGGTTGTGGTGGGTGAGGGGTCTGGGTCAGCAGGAATGGCCTCTGGATGTAGATCATCCCAAGCTACTGGGGTGACACAACCATCTGAACCAGGCTGGGGGTGTGCTCAGAGCAGCCGTGCTGGGGCTGCTGGTCGATGCCATGATGACCTTTGTGGTCCTTGTGCTTCCCATGGTCCTTGTTCTTCCCATAGTCCTTGTGTTTCCCATGGTCCTTGTGCCTCCCACGGTCCTTGTGCCACCCATGGTCCTTGTACTTCCCATAGTCCTTGTGCTTCCCGTGGTCCTTGTGCTTCCCATAGTCCTTGTCCTTCCCACAGTCCTTGTGCCACCCATGGTCCTTGTGCCACCCATGGTCCTTGTGCTTCCCACGGTCCTTGTGCCACCCATGGTCCTTGTGCTTCCCATGGTCCTTGTGCCACTCATGGTCCTTGTGCTTCCCATGGTCCTTGTGCCACTCATGGTCCTTGTGCTTCCCATGGTCCTTGTGCCTCCCATGGTCCTTGTNGGGGGTGTGCTCAGAGCAGCCGTGCTGGGGCTGCTGGTCGATGCCATGTGACCTTTGTGGTCCTTGTGCTTCCTATGGTCCTTGTTCTTCCCATAGTCCTTGTGTTTCCCATGGTCCTTGTGCCTCCCACGGTCCTTGTGCCACCCATGGTCCTTGTACTTCCCATAGTCCTTGTGCTTCCCGTGGTCCTTGTGCTTCCCATAGTCCTTGTCCTTCCCACAGTCCTTGTGCCACCCATGGTCCTTGTGCCACCCATGGTCCTTGTGCTTCCCACGGTCCTTGTGCCACTCATGGTCCTTGTGCTTCCCATGGTCCTTGTGCCAGCCATGGTCCTTGTGCCACCCATGGTCCTTGTGCTTCCCACGGTCCTTGTGCCAATCATGGTCCTTGTCCTTTCCATGGTCCTTGTGCCACCCATGGTCCATCTGAGCCCCAGGTGAGACGCTGCTCTCTCCATCAGTCAGATCCTGGCTCTGTGGGGGTCTCTAGGCCAGTGCATCCTTTCAGCTGGAGCAGTTTGGGAAGGAATACCAGGATTTCCCTGCTCTTGCAGAGCTCAGCCTCCGGCAGGGAGCCCGAGATCCGTCTGTCTGTCTGTCTGCCGGGGCTCAGCCACACCAGCATCCCTAGGGATCAATCAGCAGCAGGGAAATGACCTTCCTTGGCCCCTCTCCCAGGCCAGGGGCTGCTCCCAGCACCCCGAGAGCGAGGGCTGGGTTCGACCCCGGTTGAAATCTGTGACTGTAAAATTGCGACGAGCCAATTAAATCGCTCAGTGACGGGTGGGGGTGCGTGCCCAGAGGCAGAGCTGCCCCCCAATTCCTGAGCAGCTGCTCCGAAGGAGGGGAGAAAGATGCCAGCAGGACACAGAGGTGAGGGAGGCTGGGGGGACGATGCCCTGGATGTGCTCCCTGCGCTCGGGTTCCCTGTCCCCGTTTGACCAGGGCCGGGAGCAGCAGCAGCGGGAAGGCAGCTTGGAGCACACCCAGGCTCTGCCGGGAGGAAGGAAACGTGATATGGGCCTGGGAATGGTGTCACTGCCTCGGCTGCTTCCATTTTTTCTTCCGTTTTTAGGGGGTCACGGAAGGCCAGGAGGGAAACACAGAGCAGGGTCCTGTCCTGGGGTGTGCCATGTGCCGTGCCCTGGCGATGCCCACGGGTTCAGCCAGGGATGTGGATGGTCCTGGTGTTGCCTCTGAGCTCTCCCTCCCCCAAATCCATCCTTTATCCACATCTCCAGCAGCACAGAATAATTTCTCCCTTTATTCCTCCAGCTCCCCTTCAGCTTTCCATGCACAGGGGTATCGAAGGGCAAATTTTCCTTAAATTTAAAACAAAAGTGAGGAGGAGAGAGGAAAATGCTGCCTTTTGGCTGATGCAAATTGCCTCTGTGATAACGAGCGTGCCCAGGTCACGGCGACCTGGGCGACGGGGAGATTTCAGCACAGCAATACCTGATCCCCCTGCAAGGCCCAGGGAAAGGGAGCACTTAATCCCCCTCTGATTTCACCGCTGGGCCTTGGAATAGCAGCCGAGGTGCTCGTCTCAGCGAGAGAGCCCGGGCACACTCGGGGGCTGTGCCCTTCTCCAAGTGAGCAGGACAGCAGCCAAATTTGGGGGCAAACCTGCGCCGAGGATGAGGCGCATCCTGCTCTGTCCGTGTCCCAGTGGGATCCCTGGGCTGGCTGCTGCACACACATGGGGTGGGGTGGAATGTGCTGGTGCCCAGGGCCCTTTTCCTCCCCACCATCCCATAAGACACCAGCCTTTCCAGTCTTAGCACAGAATCATGGAATGGTTTGGGTTGGAAGGGACCTCAAAGCTCATCCAGATCCACTCCCTGCCCTGGTCAGGGACACCTTCCACCAGCCCAGGTTGCTCCAAACCCCATCCAACCTGGCCTGGGACACTTCCAGGGATCCAGGGGCAGCCACAGCTTCTCTGGGCACCCTGTGCCAGGGCCTGCCCACCCTCACAAGAAAGAATTCCTTCCTAGTATCCAATTTAAACCTACTCTATTTCACTTTAAAGCTATTCCCCCTTGTCCCATCACTCCATGCTCTGTAAAACCTCTTTTATCCCTCCAACTGATGTCTAAGTAGAGTTAATTTTGATATTTTGGTATTTTTGTGGTGCTGTTCTGCCCTGGTGCCACCTGCCCCAGGCAGGTCCTGCCATCTCGAGGGCCTCAGGGGTCCCCTCCCGCCTGCTCTTTGTCACACAGAGCCATCGCTTCCATCAGGCAGCTGCTCTGCCCCTCACTGCCCCACATGCCTTTTATCTGCTTTCTGTTAAATGATCTCAAAATATGTGATATGATAAAGACAAACAAACACCCGTTCAATTTAGTTCACCCTAATGCCAGACTCTACTTTTACCCAAGTAATTAAGATTAATGCAGTTGATAATTTAGGAAGTATTCTTAAATGTACCCTTCTGGCAGCATCTAACATGTAATTTTACCTTCGAAGATTTATCGGAGCACTTAGGTAACAGATAGTTCCTTAGCAAACAGGAGCATTTACAAGGAAAATGAAAGATTAATATTTCTTAAATAAATGTCAAAATAAGTCATTCTTTATTAGAGCCCCACAAAGATGTTGCTGTGAGCCCCAGTCCCTCTGCCGATTCCCTGGGGAGATTAAACCCGCCACGGGCTCGGGAGGGCTCAGATATCCGAAGGCTCGGGATTTTTCGGGATGCTTTGAAGGGCTTTGCTCCCTGGTGCCAAAACACACCCTGAACCTTATTGGGGGGGCTCAGGAGCTGCCCCTGCTGGGCAGCAGCTCCTGGGCCAGGAGGATGCAGGTCCTGGCCCTGCTGTCTCTCCCCTGTATAGGATGTGTGGCTCCAAGCCAGGTTTCCCCAGGGTGGCTCCAGCCTGGCAGCTCCCGCCCTGCTTGGCACATCCTGGCTGCTCCTCCTGCTCCGTGATGGGCAAGAAGCTGAGGTGACCCTCGGGAGAGCCTCGCTGCTCCCTGTCACTGCCATCGTGCTTCCTTTGGGAAACACTGGGATGCTGTTGGCCGTGGACACGGATGGGACCAGAGCGAGTGTCCGTAGGTGACACCCAGCTCCTGCAACCTCCCTGGATTCCCACCAGTTTGGAAAGTCAGGACTGTTTGGATCCAGAAAATCAATTTGGGACCATTGTGAGCAAGAAACAAAACTTTCTGAGTAATCTTCCAACTTCTCCTCGGGCCAGAAAAATCTGCTGGAAGTCACTGCTTGGCCCAAGGCAGCCAGACCAGAACACCCAGGACCGTGTCCCTGTTCGTGTGTCCCTGTGTGTGTGTGTCCCTGTGTCCCTGTCTCTGTGTCCCTGTGTCCCTGTTCGTGTGTCCATGTGTCCCTGTGCGTGTGTGCATGTTGTGTGTGTGTCCCTCTGGTGTCCCTGTGTCCCTGTGCATGTGTCCCTGTGTCCCTGTGTGTGTGTCCCAGTGTCCCTGTTCGTGTGTCCCTGTGTGTGTGTGTCCCTCTGTGTCCCTGTGCGTGTGTGTGGCCCTGTGTCCCTCTGTGTGTGTCCCTGTGCATGTGCATTCCCTGAATCTTTCCCAGCCCCTCTTACAAGCTCCTTGCACCAAGACAGCTCCTGCCCACTGTTTTCTGCCCAAGGGATGCTCCAGCCTCCTCCCAGCCACCTCCCAACTTTTCTGTCCATCCCAAACCTTTGGTCCTGGGCAGCCACGGTCCCTGGTCCCCATCCCAGCCTTGGGGACAAGCAGGGGCCAGGGCTGGCAGGGGAAGTGTCACATCCAGAGGGATGTGATGTTCCCTCCTGCTGCATCGTGTCCAGGCAGGAACCGGATCCCTCATCCTGCTTTTCTCTTTATTTCACCGGGAAATGTGTCAATGTCGGGAGAGGGTTTGATGTGTCTGGGTATGATCCAGTTTCTCTTGGGGAGCAACAACCTCCAGGCTGGACCTGGGGCTGGCAGGGAGGTAACAGCAAGCCCTTATAATCCCTGCCTGTACCCAAATTTGGGAATGAACTCCCAGCTGAGGGGCACGGAGGGCTGGGAATGGCGTAGGATCAGGCCCAGCTGGCATCAGGTTGGCACCTGCCCCATGCTCTGAGCGTGTCCAGGGCTGTGGTTTGGGCTTTGGCCACCCCCAGTATCCCCTTCCTCCTCCTCCTCCTCCTCGGTTTCCTGCCTTTTAGGGCCATATCCTGACCATGGGGTCATGTCTGGTCCGCAGGACCCCAACGGGTGGAGGTGGTGGCCGGGATGCAGGAGAAGGGGAGGTGGGACCTCATCTCCATCCACACCTCGGTTTCCTCCCTCGCACAGCGCCCAGTCCAAGCCCCCCACCCGCAGGGACCCGGCCAGGGGTGGCCCTGATGGGGCATTTTGGGGTGAAAACCCCTCCTTTTGGCTCCCGCCGCTCCCCGCACGCCGCGGTGCCGGCGGCCAAGCCGAGCACGGATTCCTGACATATTTCTCTCTTTCCTTTGCAGCCAAGAAATTCATATTTCATGGGAGGTGAAAGTGAGTGCCGGCAGTAGCGGAGCGGCGGCGGGTGCCAAGGTAGGGGCCAGCTGACAGCACGGGCTGGGAGGCTATTTTTGGGAGCCAGACACTGTCGTCCTCACTCAGCCCGGACGGGCTCCAGGGATGCTCCCGGCCGCAGGGATGCTCAGGGACCTCCCCAGCTGCTTCTCTGGCCCCGCAGCAGCAAGAGGCAGAAAGTTTAAAGGGTTTAGAGAAGGGCCAGGTCACAAGGGAAGGGATTTTTCCCAGCTCCAGCCAAAGCTGTGCCGGGTCAGATGGATCCATCTGGATGGGATTTCAATCTTTCAGGCAGGGTTTAAAAGCCCCTTCTGGGGGGCCAAAACCCAAAGAATGTTTAGAGTCACCCTCGTGTCATGTGGAGGCAGTGAAAGCCCATAAGGCTGGGGGGTTTTCTTTGTGGGACCCCAACACAGAATCCTAGGATGGTTTGGGTTGGAAGGGACCTTAAAGCCCATCCAGATCCACCCCCTGCCACTGGCAGGGACACCTTCCACTAGCCCGGGTTGTTCCAAACCTGGTCCAACCTGGCCTTGGACACTTCCAGGGATCCAGGGGCAGCCACAGCTGCTCTGGGCAACCTGTATCTCCCCACCGTCCTAGGGAAGGATTCCTTCCCAATAGCCCATCTCACCCTGCCCTGTGGCAGTGGGAAGCCATTCCCCCTTGTCCTGTCACTCCAGGACCTTGCCCAAAGTCCCCCTCCTGCTCTCCTGGAGCCCCTTTAGGCACTGGAATGCTGCTCCCACCCCTGGCACTCCCACCAGCAGCGGTGAAGGGCATTTGCCTGGGTGATGCCACCCCGCTGGCATCTTGACTTTTTTCCCAGCCACCCACTCCCACTCCTTTCCCTGATCCCTGAGCTGAACTGCAGCGCTCCCGACCGTGATACCCACCCGGAGGGCGGCAGCCCTGTGGGATCATGGACTATCCTGAGTTGGGAGGGACCCACAGGGGTCACCAGTCCAACTCCTGGCCCTGCACAGGCACCCCAACAATCCCACCCTGTATCTGTCCTGTTGTCCAGACACTCCTGGAGCTCTGGCAGCCTCGGGGCCGTGCCCACTGCCCTGGGGAGCCTGGGCAGTGCCCACCACCCTCTGGGGGAAGGTCCTTTCCCTGAGATCCAACCTGACCCTGGCACAGCTCCAGCCGTTCCCTCGAGTGCTGTCGCAGGGAGAGCCATCCTGGGCTGGTTGTTTCTCCACCTTGCAGGAGCAGCCTGGGAGCTGTCCCGTGCCAAACGCCGGCCGGAGCCCCTCGCCCCCATCCCTGCCAACCTGCCAGCCCCATCAGGGGTGCCCCGGGCACTGCCCAGAGCACAGGCAGGAACAGTCCCTGCCTGGCTAATGCAGGCAGCGATACGGGCAGCGATAGGCGAGGGGAGCCTTATCGGCTGATTTACAGATGGAGCTGAGTCACCAGGAGGAACCGACCTCCCCAAGGTCAGCCTGGGGAGAGGCTGAGCCCAGTGCTGAGCCCAGCTCTCCCAGTGCTGAGCCTAGCTCTCCCAGTGCTGAGCCCGACCCTCCCAGTGCTGAGCCCGACGCTCCCAGTGCTGAGCCTGGCTCTCCCAGTGCCCTGGCAGGGCCATCCCTCCTCTCCTTGCCATGGGAAGGGGTTATTCCTCCTGCCAGAGCAGTGGCTGGACCTGTCACTCCTTTCCTTCAGCAGCTGCTGAGGTTTCCTTGTTGGATGTTCAGCTTTTTCCTGTTCACACAACCATTCTGTTCCCTTGCCAGTGTTTCCACCAGAGTGTGCGTTCACCCTGGGGAGATGTTTCCCCTGCTGCTTTCCTGCTTGTGGTGGGGACCTGGTGGTCCCCTTTCCATGGTGTGGTCCCCTTTCATGGTGTGGTCGCTTTCCATGTTGTGGTCCCCTTTCCATGCTGTGGTCCCCTTTCATGGTGTGGTCGCTTTCCATGTTGTGGTCCCCTTTCCATGCTGTGGTCCCCTTTCATGGTGTGGTCCCCATATGGTGTCCCAGATGAGCTGCTGGTGGGACTCACAGCTCTTCCCTCATGGAAAGGAGTCCCATTCAGGTGATGTGGTCCCCTGGGACAACCCTGCAGGAAGAAGTGCCAGGGGATTGGGAAGCTCTGAGGTGCTCAGGGAGCACGGGCAGCCCCAGAGGACCCTCAGCTGTGCCCCCTGGGCACAACCCCCTCTGGAGGCACGAGGAGCGGAGCCGCTTGGCTGGGGGTGCCAGGGAGCCGGGGTGGTGAATCACAACCCATCTGGCATGTTGGGGCTCCTGGCAGGATGGGACCTGCCCCACGAGAGGCAGGCAGGGCTCTGCAGTGCCAGCCAGGCTCCTGCCATCACTGCCAGCCTTGTGCCCGTGTCCCTGAGCCACGGATGGGCTGCAGGAGGCTGGAGGTGGCCCCACGGCAGCCCCGGTGTGGGAGGATGCTCCAAGGATGGGTGGAAGGGATGAGATCCCGGCAGGGCACAAAAATGCAGGTGGGGATCCCCCTCCCTGTGGACAGGAAGTCTGGCAATAAATATCACACGTTTTTTTTAGAAGCAAAACTTCCTTTGGCCCCATTCCATCCCTTTCCAGCTCCTCTTCCAGGAGCAGAAATGTAAAAATGCAAGAAGTGATGCCAGTGGTAACCCAGAGAGGAGCCTGGTCCTGTGGGCCAACTGAGGCCTGTAAAAAAATAGATTAAATGGTCCCTATTTTCGTTTTTTCCTGGGTTTCCCATCCCGCAAGGGGTGAACTGTGTTGGGCTGGATCCATAAACCCTCGGGTGGTGGATGCAGGAGCTGCCTGGGGAATATCACTTTAAATCAAAACACCCAGCCCTCCTTATCAAACACCCCATCAGAGGCCCTGGATTTCTGTGCCAGGGCTGCTGTGCCACCTCAGAGTAGTGCTCCATGGCCAGAGCCAGCAGGAGGGACCCCCAAACCCTGGCATGATGTTTTTGGCATCAGGGTTTTGGGGATCCAATCCCAAATTTACACCTTGCCCTTATATTTCTGTGCCATCATCTGTGATTCTCACGGGATAAATTCGTGCCCGTTCCCTGCCCAGGCTCTGCCACCACCACCAGGATCCTTGTCACCGGTGGGGCAGTCCTGCATGCCACCAGCTCTGCTGTGCCCATCCCCGTCCCTCTGCCAGCGCAGGGAGCAGGATGTTTGTGCCTCCTGGTGCTCAGTTCCAGCCCCTCCAGCCTTTGCCATGCAAACCCTGCAGCTTTACAGCCACACCAGGAAAAAAAAAAAGNCCCCCATTTTAAACCCACACAAGAAAAAAAAAAAAAAAAAAAAAAAAAAAAAAAAGGAAAAAAACCCAAAAAAAGGCTCCTTTATGTGGCTGAAAAGCCCGACTGTGATAATGTAGCAAGCACTGGCCTTGGGTATTTTATCTTGGCAAGGAGCCTTTGCAAATTTAAACAGCAGCGAGCAGGCTTTGGAGTCGGGGCTGGCGCGGCATGAGTGGGGCATTGTTTTGCAAGCAGAGCCGTGCCGTGCCAAAGGGCCGCGTGTGAGCTTTGGCCCCGTCAGCCCCGCGTCCGTGTCACCGGGCAGGGTGTGAAACCAGGGAGCAGTTCCAGCCTGGCCACTGGAACCAGAGAGGGGAACCCCGGGAGCGGCGCTGCGCCCTCCCTGCAGGGTCTCCCAGCACCCCTGGGGGAGAGCTGGGGGCGCAGCCACGGTTCTGCCACCTCGGGGCCTCCTAAATGTTCTTACTGATGCAGCGTTGTGGGGCGCTGGGGGCTCATCCTGACTGCTCACAGATAAGCCACGCGCGCCGTGGAGACCCCAGGGAGATGCAGGAGGCTCCTCTTCTCCTGCAGACGTTCTCCTTCTCTGCCCAGGTCACTGCTGGCCAGGACGGGCAGGATGGGTGGACCTAGTGGGGCTGGGAGAGGTGAGATTGACACCCAGGAGAAGACTAATAAGCTGAATTTCCTGCTCCTCGGCATCGTGCCTTGACCCACTGAGACAGACAGCAAAGGATTTCTAGTGAGGGAGGGAAATAAACCCTCAGTGTTTCCAACAGACTTTTTAAAACAGACTTTCTTTAAAACAGGGCTTCACCCTTTTTTTTTACGACAACTTTTTTAATATAAAATCCGGGTGGTGCCTTTTAAAAGGCTGCGCTTGACTTGTGCTTCATGTTGAAAGCCCTGAGGTCTGGGCTTGTAAAATCAGCTGGTAAATTTGGGACTCAGCTTTTATGCTTTTGCCTCCTTAATAGTGTCTGAAATTTCCAGGGCAATTTGGGGGAGGTCATAAAGTTAAGGCAGGGGCAGCAGAAGCTCCAAACGTTTCTCCAGGGATTTCAGAGCCATGGTTTGGTGAAGGGAAGGCAAACAGAAGCACCAGGTGGGGAAAGTTGGGGAAGCAAAAGCCTGTCCTCTAATCATCCCTCCAGCCACGGTGACTTGGGGACACGGGAACATGAGGACACAGGCACACGGGGACATGGGGACAGAAAGCCCTTCCCAGATGCCTCTCCCAGCCCTTCCCACTAATCCGTAGGTGGAGCTCTTCTGTCATCTTTTTCTGCTTATGTTGCTAAGAAGTAACCCAGAAATAGCTTTCCCGGGAGGAAAAAAGTGCTTCCTCAGCAGCTTTTGCCAGAGGTGAACTGCTCAAAGCATCCTTTGAAGAGCCCAAAGCTGGAGGGCTTCGCCCTGGCACTGCTCGGGGGGGCTCTGCTGCCCCTTCCTCCATCCCCTTACCCACCACGGGGCCAAGAAAAGTGGCCCCAATGTCTCCTGTCCCTCCACTGGTGCCTTCCCTGTGTGACATCCACCCTCCTCTCTTCTCTCCTGTCCCCTCCAGGTCTGAGAGGATGCGGCAGAGCCCCAGCGGCGCTCGGCACCCGGCCCTGCCCCGGCCCCGGGGGGCTGCTGCCCCTCTCCCCGCCGCGGTGCCCCTCGGTGGAGGACCATGCCCGTGACAGAGGGACAGCAGCTCACAGCGGGACGGGACAACGGGGCCTTCTAGGCTGTCCCCTCCTCGGTATCATGACCGGAGAGACCCAGCATGTTTACACCATCGGCGATACTGAGGCCGCCCCCAAAGACCCCAAAGACAGGGACTTGGGCTCGGAAGGCTGCGGGGGGACGGACGGGAGGGCCCCGGGCACGGAGGGCGCGTCCCCCTTCCCCGGCGCCAAGGACAAGGAGCCCCCCAGCCAGCGGGAAGCCGTGATCCGGCCCCAGCAAGCGGGCAAGATCGACTTCAAATCCCTCCAGTGCAAGCCCAAGTTCGGCAATGACGGCGCGTGGAGAGAGGTCAAGGGTGGCCCCCCATCCCCACCGGGGAAGGGCCGAGCCCGCGACCGCAGCCGGCGCTCGGCGAAGGGCGAGCGTGGCCACCACCAGCTCTACCGGCTCAGCATCGCCGGCACCAGGCCCAGCCCCACCATCGGCATCGCCTACCCCCAGCAGAAGGTGACGCCGCCGAAGAAGCCGGAGGCGAATCCCCCCGCGGGCGGCACCTACCGCTTCCACGTGCCCGGCGTCGCCCCGCGCCAGGCCGAGCTCCGGCAGGAGGAGCTGGGCTTCGGCCGCTGCTTCCCCGACGCCACCGCCGGCCGGACCTCCGCCAGCTATACCTCACAGGCCAGCCCCCCACTGGGCCCCAAAGGGCAGCCCCCCTCCGCCGGTGTCCCCCTCAAGAGCCCCGGCACCCACGGGCAGCTACATTACTTAGAGTTTCAGGCAAGCAGGGCCGAGTCCTGGCCCTCCCCGGAGAAGAGCTTTGCCGGTGCTAGCTATGGGCTCGCGGTGCAGAAGCCCGGCTCTTTCTCCGAGGGTGGCAAAGCCGGTGTCCACGGGCTGGGGGCTCTGCCGTGCCAGTACCCCTTCCAGCTGCTGCACGACTCGGGGAAGGAGCCGTACCGCGGCGATGCGGGCAGCCAGGACTACCTGGACGTGGGGCTCGCCGCCGGCCAGCTGGCTCACGGCGCCTTCGCCTTCCACTCGTCCTCCAGGGAGTGGCAAGAGGAGACGCTGAGCGGTGGCTCCTTCGAGAGCGTGTCCCCCGAAGGGAGGCTGTACCTGCCCGTCCCGCCGCCGTTCCTGCACACGCCGCCGCCGCCGGCCCCGCGCCACGGCGCGCTGCCATGCTGCAAGGGCAGGAGCGAGCATCCCGCCGACCCCAATGGTGCTCTCCCGTCGTCTGGTGCTATCGACCAAAACCCAAGCACTTTTCAAGAAAACCAAGCTGTTTTTCCGTCTAGTTTACACTCGCCTAGTATGCCAAAGCCGGTGGGTAAGAGGCAAGCCCCAGGCAAGGACAGCGTCCCCAGCCTGCGGCTGCTGGTCCAGAGCAGCCCTCTGAGAAGGAACATGCCACCAAACTCTCTCTCCCAAGTGCACTTTCAGAGCAAAGCCTATTGCAGTTCCCCCGCAGGCAGCACCGGCGCAGGATCCGTGCCTTTCGAGACAAGCATTCCCACTACAGCACCCACCCACCCCAGGCTTGTGCAAGCTTGGGAAGGTGCCACCAAGGCGTTTTCTCCCATGGACCAGAATTCAGCACCTTATTCAAACCCTGTTGGAAACCAGTTCTCATTCGAGTGCCAGTCTGGCCCCGAGCAGAGGCAGCACAGGCAGAAAAATGCCAGGATGCCTTGGCAGCAAATACACCTCCCCTCTGCAATGCCCGGTGCAAACAGGCTGGAGATGTCGAGGCAGATCAGCAGCCAGAAGCTCCCCTTCCCCCTGGGCACGTCAGACTGGCAGGGGAGTGGGAAAGTCCAGAAAGGGCCCCCCATAAGTAGCTCCCCAGGGTATCACGGGAAAAATCTCTTAGCAGGGGAGAGCCTTGGGGTCCAGAGGGGAGACTCCAACATGACGGGAACTTTCTCTTTCGAGAGTGGAAAAGAACCAGGGTCTCCTGCCTGTGACTCAAGAAGCAAAGCCCTCTTCTACAGCATGGGTCAAGCAGGCCCTCCTCCTCCCTCACGGAGCTCGTCGGGCTCAGTGCTGGTCCTGCCGCCATCGGCCTTGGTGGCTGCCTCCCCTTGCGAGTCCCCGCTGCCATCCCCTGTCCCCAACCCCAACTGTGGCAGCACCTGCTCATCACTCTCCCCCATGTCCAGTAGCCCCCTCAACCCCTCCTTCGAAGACAGCCACATGTCTGGCGCGCTGACCCCCTCGCCCTTCTTCCAGCACCCCTGCAATCCCAAGGACTCCAACAAAACCTTCCACCCCTCTGATGTCCTAAGCTCCAGTTCGCTTCACTACCACCCCTCAGACTCCATCAAGTCCTTCCACTTCCCTCCTGATGCCCTGAAAGATGACAACCTCCTGAAATGCGCCCCGGCGAGCCCGTTCCACAAACCCGGTGTGGAGTTGGCCAAAGGATGTTCAGATGGGCTGGATGGGGAGCAGCCTCCCCCACCGTACTCCTCCCATCACCTGCTGGCCAGTTCGCTCAGCAGCGCCAGCCTGGACCAGCTGGACGTGCTGCTGACCTGCAAACAGTGTGACCAGAACTACAGCAACCTCTCCTCCTTCCTGCAGCACCGCCAGTTCTGCACCTCCCATTCCGCTCCGCAGGGAGAGGCCAAGGAGGCTCCCCGGGCAGCCGAGGGGCGCAAAGCCCTGCCCCAGGAGCCCCCCAAGCCCCCCAGCCTGGGGCTCTCTCCGGACCCCCAGGCGCACTTGTTGGCGTTAAACAAGAGCGATGACTTCTTGCTGGATGGGGAAAACAAAAGCGAGGGCAAGGAGGACGCTCTGAAGGGTGGCCTCTTCAACGGCCTGGCCACCAGCTCCCTGCCCCTCACCGCCTCTGACCTGGACATCGACGACGCCAAGCTGGACAGCCTGATCACCGAAGCCCTCAACGGCCTGGGTTACCAGTCGGATAACCCAGAGATCGACAGCAGCTTCATAGACGTGTTTGCTGACGAGGAGCTGACAGGCACGAAGGTGGCCAGCGGTGGGATGTCCCACAAGGCGAAGGAAGCCCTGGCCTCAGAGAGCAAACCCAAGCAGGCAGCTGAGGAGAAGGCAGCAGGAGAGCCCAAGGCTGGCTGTTCCTGTAAAGATGGACACCCAGATGGAGAGCAGGGAAATGGAGGGGCAGGGAAGCAGCACCTTCACAAGGGGAGGGTGGCGCGGAGGTTGGCCCAGGAGCTGAACCCCGGGGCAGAAGGAGCGGAGAGGACAGCCAGGCTGCGGGCAGGCAGGAAAAACAGCATCGCACCAGCCACCGCCTCCTCCAAGTCCACCTCCAGCCAAAAACACCCCAGGAAGCTCAGCCAGAAGCCTCCAGCGAAGAGTGAGGAGGGGCCGGGCACTGCCACCAGGAGCTCCAAGCCACCGCGGTTCTCCATGAAGGACATGAAGAAGCGGAAGCCCCGAAGCGGGACGTGGAGCAAGGAGCTCATTCACAAGATCGTGCAGCAGAAGAACAAGCTGCACAAGCTGCAGGTGAAGAGCAGCAAGCAGGCCCAGCTCCCCCAGGCCACCGAGAGGCCGATGGCAGCCGCCAGGGAGGGCAGGCTGCAGGAGTACGACTATGTGTCCGACTCGGATGAGGACGGAGCAGAGTGCAGCAGGCCCCGGGGCAGGAGGAAGCGTGGCACGAGATTCCTCAGCAGGAGCAAATACAGCTTTAGCAAGAAACGCCTGGGAAGAAGTGAGAGAGTCAAAGAGAAAGACCCAGCTTGGAGCTACAGCCAGAAAAGGGATGGCGAGAAAGGGGAGGCACAGGGGGATGGGGGAGTCCCAAGTCAGGAGGATGCTGAGAAAGAGGATTGTTCTGCCAGAGTCCAACAACGGAGCAGCCAGTCATCTGCTGGCAGCAACCACAGTGGCAGCAAGCCCAGAGAGATGGGCACCACCCCATCCCGTGCTGACAGGGCTGGGGAGAAGGGTGGCACCCAGAGGAGGAGGCGCTCAGGCAGCCCAGCGACTGTGCCAAGGACTCCACTCACCCTTCATGAAGACAGGAGCCCAAAGAGGAGCCAGAAGAGCAAAGAGGAAATTCCCAGGGGTAACAGGCAGTTTGGCACAGTCAAACCTTTGCTGGCAGGCTCCAGGACACACCCGAGTACTGAGCCAGATGTTGCTGTGATGGACTGTGCAAAGGAGGAGCCGTTTCCACAGCCCCAGGAAAGGCAGCTGCCTGGCATGGCCACCCTGGGCAGGAGCTCGGTCAGGGCCTCCTGTAAGGAGAGGGTGGAAGAGCCCAAAGGAGTGGCAAAGCTCCCCGGTGAGGCAGAAGAACCCACCCTGGAGACTCAGAACTCACCCAGTCTGACCATGGTCAACCAGAGATATCAGTTCGCCCCTTTGACGAATGAAGGGCTGAAGTACCACCCAGAGGACATAATTGCTCCATCCCATGGTGGCAGCGAGGCAAGTCCTGGCCATGTGAGTGCCACCTACCCGGAAGCAGAATTCAAGTACAAGGGCCACGGGCTCTGTGACAGTGGGAAGGACTACCCCGCTCCAACCCCCACGTACGGGGGGGATGCAGTGAGAATGATGCTCAGTGCCAAGGCACTTGATCCGTACAGCACCACCACCAACGCATTTTTTGATCCCAAAGGCCTTCCCGGTCACTACGATGACAGCCTCTTCCCAAAGCCCCCAGCCTTGGGTTCCTCACACATGGACGACGTGTACTTATGCCGGGATGACATGAACAGCAGCTCCTTCCAGCAGAAGCACTCCAGCATCTCCCCTTACGCCGCAGAGGTGCCGCAGGGCAAGGTGGCCTCCCCTCTCAGCTTTGATTCCTCTTCCATATTCGGAGAGCTTCCCGTCACTGAGTTCGACGCGCCGCTGTACGAGAGCGTTTCCGCCGGCAAGGATGGGTATGTGACAACATTCACCTGTCCTGGGAATCCCCCCCGGAAGGCGCTGCCCTTCGAGCAACCGTATCCACCCTTCGTGCCAGAGAAGGACTGGTCCCTCATGGAGGAGGTGGCTCCGATGCTGCCAGAAGACATGACTCAGTTCCACAGCCTCTCCATGGAGAAGCCACTAGCCAAGAAATTCCCCGAGGAAGGGCCTGTCCCCACCAGCCAGCTCTCCCTGCCACTGCCAGACAGGATAACGGATTATAATGTGACTTTTATGAGCAACATCTCAGACGATGAGCTGGAGATCAAGCGATTAGTCACAGAGCTGGAAAGCCAACTGCAAACCAGCAAGTTGGATAACGAGGAGTCCATCGGCCTCCAGAAACCTGAGCAGCACCCACAAGGACAAGGGGCTGAGCGGTTCCCATCACTGCCGGGTGAGGAAGAGGCAGGCCAGGAGAAGGGACTGTTTTTGGCAGAGGAGCTGGGCACATCAAGCCTCTGTGCTGGGGAGAGGCTGGGAGGTGAGAAGCCGGGCATCACAACCACTCATGAGGACTACGAGGGACCCAGAGAGCCCTGGCCCTGCCCAGTGGAGCTGGGCCAGCTGGAGGCTGGGCTATGTGTTCCAGCCCCACTCACCACAAACCAGTTTTGCTCCAAAGACCGTGGCGAGCAGCTCCAGGGAACAACATCTGCTGAGGAAAGAGATCCCAGAAAGCTGGAAAATGGGTCATCTTCTGAAGGTCTGCCAGGCTTAAGCACAACAGACCAGACAGAGGCTCCTGTCTACTCAGACCGCATGACTAAAAGCCCTCCTGTTGTCACTGACTCCATATTCCCAAAGACCATGGAAGCAGGAGAAGCAACCAAAGATCCCTTGCCATGTCAGCGTGGTGCCGAGAGATTCCCTGTGCCGGGGAAAGAAGATGCTGACGCTGCAGAGCTGCAGAAGTTTGACGCCCACCTTCCAAACTGTAAGCCTGAGTTTGGCTTCCATCAGGGTCCCATCCCAGCTTTGGATCTCACCTTTTCACCTCATGTCAAAGAGATCCCAAATACAGAAGAAAGACCCTTAATCCAGACTGAGTCACCTAAAACAGTGAAAAGTGCCATGGACTTCAAAGGGGATGGTGGTGGGTCTGCGTTGATGGAGGAAACAGAGGAGAGGAAGAGTCCCACCACCTACCCAACCCCTGGACCCAATGACAAAAACAGCAAGCCAAACATGCTGCTGCTTGAGATGCTGAGTCAGCCCAAGGAGAATGACCGCGGCTCCCAGGAGTTGTTGACATCCCAGGAGACACCTGCCAACCCTCTGCAGCAGCTCCAGCTCTTTGTTGCCCGAACAGTGAAGAACAACGAGGAGGAGCTGCTGATGCCGTGCTTCCCGGTGCTGCTGGCTCCTGGCCACCCCTCTGCCGCCGCCCACATCCAGCTGGAGCAGAAGGAGGAGAGCAGCGATGCTTTGGAAGAGGAAAATCGGACATACTGCCCCGCCCAAGGGGAGGGGGATATCCCCACGGGAAGCAACACGGAAAACACTGGTGTGCCAGGGAACGAGGCCGTGCTTTTCCCCGGGGGGTGTGAGCAGCTGGAGTCGTTGGGCGCTGTGGGCTCTTACTACGCAAAACAAGCCACGTCCATGAAGCCGCAGCTGCAGCACTCGGCAAATGAGCCCTCAGAGCTGAGTGACATTAATACCCCCACAGATGGTGGTTCCCAAGAGCGTAACGACCTCTCGCCACTCAAAGACGTGGCGGTGACCCCGCTGCCAGGGCAAGGAGGGAAAGCTGATCGGCTCATGGAAGGGCAGGAGGAAGAGCAAAACAACACGACCTTGGCATTTATGAAACATGAGCAATCCCATTTTAGCCGTAGCTTGCTCGAGAAAGAAATGCTGGGCAGCGCAGCGGGAGAGAGACTGGAAAGGGATGAGGTTGGGAAGGGGGCACAGCCCCCACGCAGTGCTCCCACGAGTCCCATCAGCCCCCCCGGTCCCACCAAGGAGGATCTCCAGCAGGATCACCACTTGGTGACGGAGACTAAAGCTGGCACAGTCATTGCAAAGGTTCCCAGAGAAGGGAATGGCAAGTCATCTCTCAGTGGTTGTCACCACACAGGTGAATCTCCAGCCAGCCTGCTCTTGCCAACCCAATTTTCTGACCCCAAATGCTTGGAAAGCAGTGAGGCTGAGAGGGGAGAGGTCCCCGGCTTTGGCACTCAGCTCTCAGATGAGAAGAAATATGGCACCTCCCTGCCTAATGCATCAAGTTCATTAGTCAGGAAGAGGTGTCCTCCCGAGGCCAACAGCCATCACATCCATCACCACACCATAAGCCCAGCAGAGCACGGGACGTGGAAAAGGACACCCTCCTTTCTTCCCTCACTGCATCGCTGCGGGGCCGTGCCAGTGGAATCAGTTGAGGAACATCATCGTCACCTCCCTGATGGTGCTTTGGGTAACTGTGGACCACCTGAAGGAGAAGGGATGGTGAGAGCCTGCACTCTGCTGCATAATGATGGCCTGGTGGGCTCTGCCTTGGAGATGGATGGTCACCAGGACTCTGATGGGAAGGACTCTTCTCCACCCTGTTTGCCACCTTTCAACAAAAACGGCATTGGGAAAGAGGTACCTGAAAGTCCCGGTGCTGTGCTGTCAAGTTTTAACGAAAACCAAGCGTGTGCCATCACAGGCACGGTCGTTAACTCCACTCCTCCAGAAAGCCAAGGTTACCCAACCCAGCCCACAGCAGATCTTCTGCCCACCAGTGAAAGAGAGGTCAACCTGGACCAAGAGAACAAGCTTGAAAGCTGCTCCAGTGATGAAAATGAGCATCAAAGCAAACAAGAGGCTTTGTCCAATGGTTTTGCTGTTCAGCAGGTGCCCACTGTCAGCAGAGGTTTTGCAAGGGTTGGAGATCTTGGTCCTGCTGAATTAAATGGCCATGAGTTTTCAGAGGCAGCAGAGGTGAGACTTGGACTTTCTGAAACAGCAGAGAGTGAAGGAAAGAGTTTAAAAGGGGAGAAATCCAAAAGCCATAGGGCTGGAGAAGACGGGAGTTGTGTGTTAAACAATGTGGACCAAGGAGAGAACAACACACTCAACAGTACTCCAAACCCTTCCCAAAATGAACTTCCCAGAGGAAAAAAGCCAAATGGGCTCCCAGTGACCTGTGACATTTGTTCTGCCACTTTCCGGTCCAAGCCTGGCCTGACCAGGCACAAAGCTGTCAAGCACCAGGTGAAGAACAGTGGTGTGCCACAGCCCAGCAAGACTCCCAGGCCCTCTTCGATTCCTGCAGACAAGACATCGAAAGCAGCCCAAAAGATGCCCAGGAGGAGCCTGAAGGCTTCAGTCAAAGGCAAAACCTGCAGCTCGCAGGTGCCCACCACCAACATTGATCATGTTCCCAAGAAGATAATCCCAGGCTTGGAGAAAGAGCCTAACACCCAGATGCAAGAGGTGGTCAGCAGAGTGCTCAGCGACCTCAGCGTGATCTCCTTCGAGATGTCCCAGGAGCTGCACCGCACACGAGTTTTGCAGAGGGAGATAAAGGCAAAGGGGCCCTGCTCTGAGATGAGGGGATTGGGAGAGGCGGTGCCTGGGAAGTTGAACTCAGGCTGGCAGGTCAGGAAGGGAGAGAAGGGCAGAAGGAGCAAAAGCAAAGGTCCTGGGGAGGAGAATAGCAGTTCTGAGAAGCAGCTAAACAGGAAAGTGAGACGAAGGAAAGCAAAGGTATTTCCCAGCAGAGATGAGCCCAATGATCCCTGTGAGCTGGAAAAGAACACAGGTCCTCCCCCTGCTGTCCTCAGCTCCAGCCTGCCCAGGATCATGGAGGGCTTGCACGAGCCAGGTGGTTGCATCTCCCCAGAGGAGCAAAACAGGACCCAGCACTCCCAAAAAGCCAAACAGTCCCCTTGTGAGGCCAAGCTTGCAGAAGACCTGGTGGTGTCTTCTGAGGACAGGGTCAGCAAGGAGTCAGCAACAGGCACAGTCACCCACCCTGGGGAGGCAGAAGATCCAAATGGGGTGGTAGACATGCAGGCTTGCAAAAACTGGGTTAGTGTGTTTGTGAAGCAAGTGGTGAAGGGGTTGGGCAAGGTGAGCAAAGAGCAGCATCGTGGTGCTGATGAGGCAGAGGAGATGGATGCTGAGACAGGACACAGCCCCACAGCAGGCAGCGATGCTGGGAACTGGAGCGGGGTCCCAGAGGGCCCCACAGCTCCTGCCAAAGGGTCTCTGCCACTGGAGGCACATGATTTAGGAATCACCCAAAAGGCTCCCAGGGAAGGTGCTCTGCAGACCAGCCCTCCTCCTGCAGAGTCGAAGCGATGGGCGAAGGCAGACGTGCCACCAGGCAGAGAGCACTGCCTGGAGAGCGCGGCCACCTCGGACCTCCAGAGCTTCTTTGATGATGACTCCACATTCTCCCAGTTGTTCCCCCGGGACGACCAGTTTGCCCGCAGGAAGTGCACGCGGGTGTATGGGAAGCGCAGCAAGAAACCCAAGACTGTCACCGAGGTCAAGCTCCAGCCAGCAGGTGCCATCGACCTCTTCACCATCCGGCTGGCTTCTGACCTCAGCGACACCAGCTCCTTCTGTGTCACCAGGGAGGACCCTTGTGAATACGAAACCATCTCTGTTGACGACGCCTTAATGCTAAACATGTGTCATGGCAGCAAGGCAAAGAGCGGAGATGCTGCTCCAAACGGGTCTAAAAGCATTGAACTGAGCTTGGACCACGAGGCAACCGACCATGAGAAGGAGGACATTGACCTGGAAGACAACATGCTCACCTTCTTGTGCCAAAACAGCCAAGTGGACAACGTCCCCAGCTTGAACATCTGGGGGAGTCTGGAGAAGGAGGGAGAAAGCCTCTCTGCTGAGGACATGTTTGAGCCTCTGATGGACCTTGAGGATGAGCACTCCCTGAATGAAGCAAGCTCCGAGCCCCCTGACCTGGCAGAGGAGCCCTACGAGGGCAAGGACAATGAGGATTCGGACTCTCCCGAATTTCATACCATTGACATCGAGATGCTGAACACAAAGCTCAAAATGAGAGACATGTGCTTCTTCGGCCCTTGCGAGGACCTTCCCGGCCATGGGGAGGACAACGCCGTGGGTCTGAAGCCAAAGTCAGGCAAGTACAGGAGCAAGCCAGAAGACGGGAAACTGGGGAAAAACCGTGGTGAGATGACCATCAAGGCCAAAGACAAGCAGTACAAATGCAAAGTGTGCTTCCAGTGGTTCCTGACGTTAGGGGAGCTGGACTTCCACAAGCTCTCCCACAACCCTTCCCCTCCGCCCACCTGCTACATGTGCGTCCAGCGCAAATTCAGCTCCCGGGAGCAGCTGAGGGACCACCTGAAGGAGAAGCACGCCAAGAACAAAGCCGGGCTGTGGACGTGCGGGATGTGCCTGAAGGAGATCTCCGACGTCTGGATGTACAATGAGCACCTCCGGGAGCACGCCACCCAGTTCGCCCGCAA
The DNA here is from genome assembly GCA_013396735.1 of Grallaria varia. Lineage (NCBI taxonomy): Eukaryota > Metazoa > Chordata > Aves > Passeriformes > Formicariidae > Grallaria > Grallaria varia. Next base: position 819,047 of record VWZG01005234.1, read on the forward strand.
GGGGCAGGCGCAGAAGTCGGTGATGGGCCTGCCAGCCTGCTTTGGTGAGGACAATGCTGCTGTCACCCACTTCCTCAACACCATCATGTGCCGGAAGCCCAGCAGGTCCTCCCGGCACGCTGACCCCAGCAGCCGGCATGTGGTTCCCAGAGAGAGCAAGAGCCCCAAGGAGCTGCCCCTTGAGCAGGAGGCCAAGGTGATGAAAGATCCCTTGGAAAGCAACATTAAGGTGAAGCCACCTGCTCCCAGCTCCTCTAAAGCCTCCACCAGCCCCTCTCCAGAGCGCACGGCAAAAAGCGAAGGCACCCCAAAATGTGTCCCCATGCACCCAGACTGCAAAGATCCTTCCAGGGACTGTCATCACTGTGGCAAACAGTTTCCCAAGCCCTTCAAGCTCCAGCGGCACTTGGTTGTGCACAGTTTGCAGAAGATTTACTTGTGCCACAGGTGTCCCATGTTCTACCAGGAGACCAAAGAGCTCCGAAGCCACCTGAGCCAGGAACACAGCGTAGTGGAGGAGCAGGAGATCAAGCACACCACCCTGTACACCTGCGAGCTCTGCGCCGACGTCATGCATGTTATCAAGAAGTCCTTCATCTGCAGCATGTGCAACTACACCTTCTCCAAGAAGGAGCAGTACGACCGGCATATGGAGAAGCACCTGGTGGGAAGCAACAAGACTTTCAAATTCAGAGGGGTCATGAGGCCTGGCGCTGCCTCCAGGGAGGGCAAGGAGAAGGGCAAAGAGAACGGGTCTCTCCGGGAGGCCATGCCACCGAGCAAGAAGAGGAAGGTTGCTCACCACAGCAGCTCACTCCCAGGGAGGTCGCCGGTCCACCTGCACCACACGAGTGACCTTCAGCTGGTAGAGGGTGTAAGTCCCAGCCTGCAGAAACCCACTGGCTCCTTCCCAACAGCACCTGGTGATCCAGGAGCACCCTCACCCTCCATGAAAACAGAAGACCTGGTGGGAGACTTCTCTGACCTCCTGGTGGAGATGGAGAAGTCGCCGTTTGACACGCTGCCACCACCACCCTGCCTGTCCCTGTCCCTGCCGCAGGCTGCAGCAGGCAGCCCTGAGCTCAACCACATCGCTGGCCTGGCCATCAAGGAGCTGGAGAAAGGAGCTTTTGATGGGAAAACACTTCCTGTCTTGGACTCACCAGAGTTCACCATGGACCTTGCTGGGTTGGCTTGTAACCAGGCCACAGACCAAAAACTCTGTCCTCCACACCTGACCGAGAGACGCGGCTGTGCCGACGCCCATGAAAGAACAGGCAACAAGGATGAATATAGAGCGTGTGTCCTGAAAAACCCCAGCGCAGACACTGGTGCCATGGATGGGATCCCATTTCTCCAGCTAGCCAAGAAGGTCCCAGAGCTTCCTTCCCCTCAGGCAGAGTGTCCACCAGCCAAGGAGACCCCCAAATTGGGCAACCTCAGTGCCAGCGATGCCCCTGCTTGGGAAGGTGCATCTAAGACCACATGTCCAGAAGCTGCCCACCATCCTCTGCCCCTGAAGGACAAGACAGCATCGCCCACTCTCAACAGGGCCACCAAAGATTCGGTCCCACCAAAGAGGACCACGGGTAGCCAGCCTGGCAGTGAGGCTGCTCTGGGTGTTGGCAGCCCCAGCAGCAGCGCCGAGGAGGGTCAACAACCCATCTCAGGGAGGGATAAATCCATGCCTGAGGCTAAGGATGGCATCGCTAATGCCAAAGACCAAGGTGGCAACCCAGGCAAATCCACCAGCCACCAGCCCAGAGGTGAGGCAGCTACCAATGCCACGAGACGGAGCCACGTGGAGTCAAGCAAAGCCACCAGCAAGCTTCACCCCAAGAAGAGGAAAGAACACAAGTCTTTGAGCCACCGGAGCAGCTCCGGCTCCCAGGAGAACATGGAAGGAGATGGGAAGAAGAAGAAATCCCGGACGCCGTGCCCGGCGAGGAGCGAGAGCGCCACGGAGCTCAAACACGCCGGCTGGAGCACCGCCGAAGCTTCGGCCCTCTCGCCGGGCAGGAGGGAGACGCACTGCAACAAGCTGGCACCCAAACCCAAACCGGGCCCCCAGCTGAAGAAGATGGTCCTGGACACGTACAACCAGAAGAAAGGGGAGCTCCGGCACGCCAACGGGGACATGAAACGCAGGAAGGCCATTCTGGGCAAGAGCCTCCACCAAGTGTTGGCCAAGGGGCCGCCGCCGTCCCCGCGTGGTGCCTTGCACAGCCCGCGCGGCGCCCGCGGGGCCAAGCCGGCCGGCGCCGCCAACTACCGCACCGCCGAGTCGCAGAACAACCTGCTCAGCCAACTCTTTGGGCAAAAATTAACTAGCTTTAAAATTCCTTTAAGAAGAGATACTTCAGAATAATTTATGGAAGTGACTTATGGTGATCCTCAGCTGCTTTCATGGGGTTTGCAAGGGAAAAATTATCAAAGCATTAAATTCGTTTGTGTAGCATGATTTCTCTGTCTAGCTTAAATGAACTTGCACTGCAGCCTCTGTGAAATAGTTTGCTTTGTGTCTACTAATCTACTTTAATTCACCTGATTTATCATGCAAATGCTAGAACTTTGATGTTGCTGATGATTTTCATGAACTGAAATTGTAATCGCTTTGGGCAGACTGAATCGTCAAGAGCAATTGCTTTATTGCAGAAGTGCTGAGGTTATAAGGATACTTGCAAATCTCAGACCCTTTTGAGTCTGTGTCTGTGTTATCTTTGTACAAAGTACTTGAAGAGATGAACTTCATTCCGTAGACGTCTTATTCAGAAGGTGCAGTACACTGTAGAAAGCAAATTTTATATATTTTTTTTTTGAAGATTTTGCACAAATAATCCCGTACAATTCATTTAATTGGGAGCTGGCCTAAGAGATGATACAATTAAAAAATTAAATTAAGAACCGAGTGTCCTATATTTTGACAGCCATCCCTAAGGATTTTGTTTCTACATCGTCAAGAGAATAACGAACCGGCTCTGGGGCTCCGGGGCTGTCGGAGCCTTTCAGAGGATGCTGCCACTCTTTGACCACTGTAGACGATGTGACCGGAGAAGAACCGTCACCATGAGCAAACTGCACCTTGACACTTGTGACAAACTCTGATTTTTTTTTTTAGGGCGTTTGGGATTTTTTTGTGTGTGTTTGTGTGTTTGTGTTTTCCTTTTGTTTGTTGGGGGGGAGGGGATGTTTTGTGCAACGAGAAAACTGTGCCAATTTACCGCAGCAAACCGGTACTGGCCGAGTGCCCTCAACGGTATCACTTCTAAACTATCTTACTGTATTGAGTTAGTGGCTCTATAGGTATCCGCTTTTACTATGCAGTTACTGGTGCTATTCTTCATTTGTAATGTGAATACAGACTTCCTTGATTGAAAATTAAAGGGGAATCAGTAGGAAGTAGCCGTTACCTGTCAAAAAAAAAAAAAAAAAAAAAAAAAAAAAAAAACGAAGAAAAAAAANAGAGAAAAAAAAAAAAAAAAAAAAAAAAAAAAAGGCAGGAAAAGAGAATTATTTTTAAAAAAATCCAACTTGAGGGGGAAAAAAATGAGCTTTAGGGAAAAAAATCAATTTAGGGAAAAAGACTTCAATTTTAGGGGGAAAAATCCAACTTAGGAGCAAAAAATTCAGCTTTAAGGAAACAAAAATTCAACTTAGGGGGAAAAAATCAGGGCAAAACAAATCCTGTATGCTGGTACTCCATAGTGTTGAGAAGGTTCCGTCACGTTAAACGAGCACGTTCTACAACCAAACTTTTGAATCCGGAAAGAAATCTCAGGTGCAAATGAGGACATGGAAAGATATTATTGAAATACTCCCAAGTCAAGGAGGTGAAGTAATGCACTGATGTGATATGAACAGTCAGAGTACTTTGCGTCTGTCCTGCAATGATTTTTTTTGTTTTGTTTTAGATTTAAAAGGAAAAAAAAAGAGGCTTTATTCTGTTAATATGTATCTTTACAATTCTTTGTATTGTATAAAAAACTATTGTAGGTAATTTACCTTGGGTGCAATGTGTTCTGTCAAAAGTTTTTATTTTGATATTTTGTCCAGAGAAGCAGAGAAAGAGCAGGAAACGCTGTTTTATGATGTTGTCTGTGTGCTTTTAAAGTGCCTCTTTAATATTGTTAAAATAAAGTATGAGATGAAGATATGGGGTGGTACTGTAAAGTCATACCTGATTAATCTTTTCAAATATATTCCAATATTTTCACAGAAATTCCCTGTCTGTGTGATGATTGGGGGACGCTCCTCCCTGCGACGTGTCCTCGGTGAAGTGGCTGAGGAGGTCGTTGGTGCCACTGCCAAGCTCGTGCAGCTCCTCTTCACACCACACTTTGCCCGAGTCCTACTCATGGCATGAATGTCTTGATGGTGAGGGCCCAGTTTGGCCATCACCAGCTGGTGATGGTGATGGCCTAGTTTGATCATCATCAGTAGGTCATTGCAGTGGACCAGTTTGGTCACAAATAACTGTTGATGGTGAGGGCCCAGTTTGGTCCTCATCAATCAATGATGGTGAAGGCCCAAGCCACTCATTTCCAGTTAGTGATGGTGGTGGCCCAATTCTGTCATCATCAGTTGGTGATGGTGATACCTAGTTTGGTCATTCACCTGCTGGTAATGGTCCAGTTTGGTCATTATAAGCTACTGATGGTGACAGCCCAGTTTGATCACCACCTGTTTATGATGGTGATGGCCCAGTTGATCATCACTAGTTTGTGACAGAGATGGTGATGATGGTGATGGCGTTGGTAACTTTGGTGGTGTTGGTGATGTGATGGTAACAGCCCAGTTTGATCATCCCCAAATTGTTATGGTGACGATGGTGATGGTGATGGTATTGGTGTTGGCAATGTGATGATGATGGCCCAGTTTGGTCCTCCCAGATTTGTGATGGTGATGGGATGGCCATAGCCCAGTTTGATCATCACCCATGTGTGATGGTGATGACAGTGATAGTGACAGTGATGATGGTGATGGTGTTGATGGTGATGATGGTGATGGTGTTGGTGATGACAGCGATGGTCACAGCCCAGTCTGCTCATCCCCACTTTGTCCTCGAGCTGACCTCTGCCGGCGCAGTGCCGAGGTCTGGGGGTAGCGCTGACACAAAGCCGGGTGTATTATATTCTTTAATTACTGTTGCAATCACAACATTGAGACGCTGTCAATGAGAGATAGCTCGGAACCGCCAGCTGGGATCTTCGCCACTCGGGGCTTGTAACTAAAACTGCAGGATTAATTTGATTAATTGATAGAATTATTTTCCAAACTACTCTTTTGTTTATGGAGGCTTAAAATGCTTGCCGCCTGCACCCTCCTGGTGTGTTGCAGTGTGGAGATAAAGTGGCTGAAAATAATTAGTATGGCTTAATTTAGGGAAAAAAATAACCTCAAAAGAATTTTGTGGAAAATTTAAGGCAGCACATTTTACTTTGCTTTGGCAGGAAATATTATGGAGCTGGAAATGGGACTTTTATGTTTTCCCTCTACAATATTTCACCAGGGCAGCAAACCCACAGGGTGGAGGAGAAGTATTTCATGCCTGGTTGTTACCAAAGCTCTCCCACACCTCCAGATTCATCACCTGGGCACCTGGAAATGAATCCCCTGGGAGCTGTGGGAATGCTGCAGGGCTGGGACCTGTCCCCAGGGCCTTGGCACGGGCGCAGGGTCACCATCCCAAAGCAGCACCCACCTTACTGACGCCCAGGACACGAGCGATGCCTGCTTTGGGTACCGCAGCTCCCCCGGGACGCGCTGGGATCATCCCCGCAGCTCCAGGGGCTGAAATAGGTCATTAATCTCTTTCCCCTCTAAACGTGAGTAGTTTTTTCACCCCCCCATCCTCTCCCCCTGCTCTCCCCCACATCTCCCCCCTGCCCCTCGGCTCCTCTCACCTCCCTAAAGTCCCCCGGTTTTCCCAGTCCTGCATTATCCAGCAGCTCTTGTCACTGGGAAGATTGCAGGCCCCTGCCAATGGAATTCCAGGGGGGATGAACTCCCTGCCCGGTGGGTGCCAGCGGCACAGGGGGCCACCAGTGGCACCCAACAGGGCCGGGGGTCCCAGAGATGCACCCCCGGGGACGCACCACCCTCAGCCCAAATCCACATCCTCCGGGATGGAGATGATTCCAGAGCCAGCCCTGGAGGGGCTGCAGGGTGGCTGTGGCAGAGGGTGCCTGGCATCGCAGGGAGCCCCTCGGGGGATCTCCTGCCTCCTTGCCACCACCCTGAATTTCCCTCCAGCTGTTTGCTCTTCAAGCCTCCCCCCTCCCCAAAATCCAGCCGGCCTTTCTTCTCAGCCTCACATCCGAGTTTCCAAGCCGGAGCTGCTTTAAGCCTCTCCATCAAGCCTGGAGGATAACGGGATCCACCATGGTTGTCACGCTGCAGGCAGGGGCTGAAGACTTAGAGGGTTTTTTCTTGCTTTTGAGGCAAATCTGGCCGTTCCTTGCGCAGCAGGAATTTAAACCCCAGGTCTCACCTCCCCCTGGCTGTGTGTGTGTGACGGGCTCCACGCTCAGCCCCGGCATCCTGCAGCCCTGATGCTGGAATCGCCTGCAGGCAGGAAAACCCCGAGCCCTGGGGGTGGGAAGAGTGGGAACAGGGGCACAGGAGCGAGGTGCCCCTCTGGGGATGCCATCCTGAATTCAGCCCAGCTTTCTGCCCAACCCCAGGGATTTCCCAGGGAGTTTGAGCATCGCCCCTAAAGTGGGAGATCAATAAGGACGGGGAAATAAGCACTGAGACATCCCAGCATTGAATTTGGGGTGTGGAGGCTGCTCATCCACACATTCCCACCTAGTTTCAGTGGCATCCAGCATTGTTTGTGCCAGGGGAGGTTTAGGTTGGCTATCAGGGAAAATTTCTTCATGGAAGGGTTGTCCAGCCCTGGCACAGGAGTCCCCATCGATGCCTGGAGGGATTTAAAAGCTGTGCAGATGTGGCACTTGTTGACATGTAGTGGTGGCCTTGGCAGTGCTGGGAATGGTTGACTCGATGATCTCAGATGGCTTTTAAAACCTAAACAATTCCAGGATTCTGATCAGTTTTAACCCCCAAACCTTCCATGCTGTCCCCCAGCTCCCAGGAGCCCTGAATTCCACAGCAGCATCTCTGCACAGGGTATGCCCAAGCGGTGGTGGGACATGCCCAAGGAGTACCAAAGCCATGCCCAAGTCATGGAGGCACATGCCCAAACCATGGCCAGGCTTTGCTCAAGCCATGTCCAAGCCGTGCCCATGCCATGTCCAAGCCATGTCGCATCCATGTCCAAGCCATGTCATATCCATGTCCAAGCCATATTATATCCATGTCCAGGCCGTGTCCAATCCATTCTCAGGACGTGGAGGATCCCTGAGTGTTGGCAGCTGCCTGGGGCTGAGCCTTAGGCAGGTGGCAAGTGGCACCCAGGGCCAGGTCCTTCTGCCAGCAGGTGGCAGGGCCCCTCCACAGGTGGGGCACCGTGGTGCCAGTCCTCCCTCTTGGGACAAAACCCACTAAAACAGGACATTATGAGCTGGGAAAGGCTGTTCCTGCACCCAGGCAGAGCCGTGCCATTGGGCAGTGCCACCAGCCAGGGCAGCCAGACCCCTCAGGGTGCTCAGTGCAGCCCCCAGCACCGCTGCCACCCAGCCCTCAGCCCTGAAACACGACTGAGGCAGCGCCTTGGCTCTCCCCATTTACATTCCTCCGCCGCCACCTGCTCTCCCCGCGCCTCTAATAATATCAGCCCAGATTAATTGGCACTAATACAAATGTACACAGCTCCATAAAAAGATGTCACCTCGCTCACAATGGGGGAAACGGCTGCTCCCGCATTATCTCTGCTCTGCAGGCGTGTAATTCACTCCTCGGGAAAACACGCTATTTATTCGGCGCCCCTATAACAATCTCTCTGCAAACACCACGGGAGCGGGCAGGCAGCGGGGAGACACCCAGCCGTGCCACTGTCACCGGCACCAGGGCGCCTGTCCCCACGCAGGGGCACCCACGGGCCCCCCGGCTGGTGGGGCAGGGGGTGCGGGGTTCGGGGATGTCACCGCGCCAGGGGGTTCGGCCCTCGGAGACTGGTGATGCCACTGCAAATTCTCAGGCCTGGGGGGATCGAAGAGGCTTTGGGATGGTGCCAAATAGCTAATTAACAGGGCAGCGGCAAGGAACGTGCCAGGGGAAGGACTGCAACCTGTTTCCTTCCTGGAGCTGGGATCTCATCCCCAGGCCAGGGCAGGATTCCCAAGTCCAGCCCCCAGAGGCCCCATGGAGGCTTTTTAGGATCTTTTTGGGATGGAAGGAATGCACCAGGGAAGGACTGCAAGCTGGTTCCTCCATGGAGCTGGGCTGCACCCCTGGGCGCAGCACCCACCGGCTCCAAAGAGGCTTTTGGGGCATCTGTTTGGGGTGGAAGGAATGCGCACGGGGAAGGACTGTAACCTGTTTCCTTGGGGATGAGATCCCAGTTCCAGGAAGGATGCATGTTACAGTCCTTCCCCATGCGCGTTCCTTCCACCCCAAAAAGATGCCCCAAAAGCCTCTTTGGAGCCGGTGGGTGCTGCGCCCAGGGGTGCAGCCCAGCTCCATGGAGGAAACAGCTTGCAGTCCTTCCCAAGTCCAGTCCCCACCAGCTCCATCGAGGCTTTTTAGGATCTTTTTGGGATGGAAGGAATGCACCAGGGAAGGGCTGCAAGCTGTTTTTTCCCCGGAGCTGAGCTCCCCAGGGCAGGGTGACACCTCCATGCCCAGCACCCACCGGCTCCATCAAGGCTTTTGGGGCATCTTTTTTGGGGCGGATGCAGCCCCACGCGTGGGTGTGACACTGTCCCCATGCATGGGTGTGACAGTGTCCCCCATGGGTGTGACACTGTCCCCTCATTGGTGTGACAGTGTCCCCGCATTGGTGTGACAATGTCCCCTCGTGGGTGTGACAGTGTCCCCTCATGGGTGTGACAGTGTCCCCGCATTGGTGTGACAATGTCCCCTCGTGGGTGTGACAGTGTCCCCCGTGGGTGTGACAGTGTCCCCCCGTGGGTATGACAGTGTCCCCCGTGGGTGTGACAGTGTCCCCTCATGGGTGTGACAGTGTCCCCCCGTGGGTGTGACAGTGTCCCCCCATCCCCTCAAGGGCACAAGGAGCCGGGCACAGCCGCCATCCCCCTGCTCCCTCCTGGGGCACAGAAATTCCAGCACCTTGTTGGTGTTCCATCGCCCCCCAGCCCCTCAAATCCATGCAATTAACGAGGCTGTGTTTAATGAAGTGGTTGTCTGAGCACCTCGGCAGAAGCAAACACGCCATGTGAACCGGCCGGACCCACAGCGGTGCCCTCGGCCCCCCAACGCCCCCAGCCATGCCAGGGTGGGCTCGGGCACCCCAAAGGGCCAGGGCAGGGTTTGGGTGCCCACCCCTGGCCCCCCGGAGGGCTCGGACCCCTCGTGGCCGGTGCCAAGCGGAGCCCAGGCGGGCCGGAGGTGGCAGCTCCGCGGCGAGCACGGAAAGGCTCTGGAAGCAGAACCACCCGCCCGGGCTGGGATGGTCTCCAGGCAGGCGGCCATTGGAGGCCACACGAGGTGAAAGGCGCCCTTAGGAGCGTTTTGGGGGGCGGTCAACCAAGGTGGGGGGCAGCAGAGCCTTGGCCTCGGCAGCATCTCCATCCCTCGTGAGCATCTCCATCCCTCGTGAGCATCTCCATCCCTCCTGAGCATCTCCATCCCTCGTGAGCATCTCCATCCCTCGTGAGCATCTCCATCCCTCCTGAGCATCTCCATCCCTCGTGAGCATCTCCATCCCTCGGGAGCATCTCCATCCCTCGTGAGCATCTCCATCCCTCGGCAGCATCTCCATCCCTCGTGAGCATCTCCATCCCTCGTGAGCATCTCCATCCCTCATTGGGTTTTTGTTGTTTTTTTTCTTCTCTCCCCTGGATCTCTTCTTAATTCCTAACTTAATTTCTTTTGACATCCCCATTGCCGGTTTGACCTCTTTACTGGAATCATGTGCTGCTTAAAACTCATTATCCCACCATTGAAACAGGAAGTTAATTAAAAACCCTTCAGAAAAGAGAAAAAGAAAAGGGAAAAGAAAAGCACATCCCGTAGCCAGGGAGAGATGGAGACGGGATACGGCCAAGCTGTGCCGTGTCCCCACAGTCCACCATCCCCCTCTCCCTCCAGTGAGCCAAAAATTACAGCATTAATTGGGGGCCACCAGCCTTCACCACTGGAAACCCACCCCCCACCCCTGAGCCAAAACTGGCCGTGGACAAGGGCTGGGTTTGGCAGAAATGGTTATTTTTCACAGGAAAAGATTCCCATCGTGGATCCAAAATAGAAGCAGCTCCTGTTCAGCCCACACTGAGCCCCAAAATCGCTTCATCCTTACAGGAGCCGTGGCTGGGATGATGCCAAGGGGGACCCCAGCACCTCCACAGCATCCCCAGGGTGCCCTGGGGTGTCCCCCCACCCCGAGCCAGGGTCACAGTGACACTGGAAGTCACAAGGGGGAGGTTTTGGGCCATTCATCTAGAAATGAGAGGGACTTTAAGGGGTTGGGATCCCAAAGAGAGGCACCGGGGATCCTACAGAAAGGCTTTGAGGATCCCCAAAGAGTGAGTTGGGACCCCAACGTTGTCCCAGAAAGGGGGATTGGTGGCCCTGTGGGAGTTGAGAAGCTTCCAGAGGGGACACAAGGGTGCAAAGGGTGATTGGGACCCCAAAGGGGTGCTTGGGGACAAAAGGAAGGACCTAAAGAGGGGTGAGGACTCCACAGGGGGTCTGGAGTCTCAAAGAAGTGGGTAGAGGACCCCAAATGAGGGCTGGGGATCTGAAAGGAGGGGCTTGGGGACACCAAGGCGGGGTCTAAAGCCTCAGAAGAATGAGCTGGAGACCCCAAAGAAGGGGTTTGGGGACTCCAGGAGGCATCTGGAACCTCAGAAGAGTGGGCTGGAGACCTCAGAGGAGCATTGGGGAACACAAAGGAGGGTTGTGGACCCCGAAGTGGAAGTTCAGGACACGTGGGAAGTTTTGGGGACCCCAAAGACAGTAGGGGGGTGCAGAACCCAAAGGGGGAGGATCAGACCCCCAAACCACGTGGGTGTGGCCTCAGGGGGCAGGGTGGAGACCCCAAAGCATGGCTGGGGACACACGGGATGTTTAGGGGACCCCAAGGAGAGAGGGAGGGGGTAGAACCCAAAGGGGGGGGACAGAACCCAAAAGGGAGGGCTGAGAGTCCCAAACAAGAAAGATGCAGCGACCGGAGACGGGGCAGAGACCCCAACAAGGCTGGGGACACGCGGAAGGCTTTGGGGACCCCGAGAGGGGTGTAGAACCCAAAGGGGAGGTGTCCCCGTCCCAAAACAGGCGGGTGTGGCCTCAGGGGGCGAGGCGGAGACCCCGAAATGTGGCTGGGGACACGCGGGACGTTTGGGGGACCCCAAGGAGAGCG
>VWZG01005234.1:845422-864800 GCA_013396735.1 Grallaria varia
TTTTTTTTTTTTTTTTTTTAAGTCATCCCAGTGGTTGGTTTAACCCGTGTGTCCCGAAGCGCCAATGTTGCATCCCTGGGGCTGGGGTGGGTGTGCTGGGAGTGGGATGCTGCAGGGGGGTGGGCTGGCTGCTGGGATGCATCCAGGGACCGTGGTGACACGATTTGGGAATGCTGTTGGCTGCCTGTAGGCGCTGGGTGACACCACGGTGCCCCAAACACAGGTTTTACATGGTTGGGTTTATGTGGGGCTCCCTCCTGGCTGGGAGTTGGTGTTTCAGGGTGGAATGTGGGATGATGCATCCAGAGGCTATGGATGCTGTTGGGATCATCCCTGTAGGCACTCCATGGTGCCGTGGTACCCAAAGCCCAGCTGGATTTACATGGAGCACCCTCTTCTCCCTCCTGGTTGGGGATGGATGTTTTGGGGTGGGATGTGGGACGCATCCAGGGGCCTGGGTGACGTGATTCCAGGATGCTGTTGACCACCCATTATCCCTATGGGCTCTTGATGGCACCATGGTACCCAAATCCCAGTTGGATTTACATGGAGCATCCCCTTCTCCCTCCTGGTTGGGGATGGATGTTATGCGGTGGGATGTGGGGTGTGTCCAGGGATTGTGATGCTGTGGGGCTGGGATTTGTTGGCTGTCCGTCATCTCTGTAGGCACTTGGTGGTGCCACAGGACCCGAACTCCTGGTTTTACACAGTTGGATTTTTATGAAGCATCCCCATCTCCCTCTTGCTTGGGTGTGGGTGTTTCAGGATGGAATGTGGGTCATCCCAGAGCATGTCCAGGGACCTTGGTGACATGGTGCTGGGATTCTGTTGTGGGCAGTTGGTGATGCCGTGGTACCCAAACCCATCCCTATCCACCTCCAGGTTGGCGATGAGTGTTTCAGAGTGGAATGTGGGTCATCCTGGGATGCATCCAGGGACCACAGTGACGTGGTGCTGGGGTGCTGTTGGCCGGCCGGCCTCCCTGCGGGCACTGGGTGATGCCACGCTGCCCAAGCTCCAGCCACACTTATTTGGAGCATCCCCATCTCTCTCCAGGTTGGGGATCAGTGTTTCAGGGTGGGATGTGGGTCATCCCAAGATGCATCCGTGGTGACACAATGCCCGGGATGTTGCTGGCTGCCCATTGTCCCCGTAGGCAGTTTGGTGGCACCGCAGCACCAGAACTCATCCCCATCCTCCTCCTGGCTGGGCCTCGATGTTTCAGGGAAGGATCCGGATGGTCTCAGCACCCCTGGGTGGGTGCCACGTGCCATCCCGGCCCCATCCATCCCTCTCCAGCCCCATCCATCCCTCTCCAGCCCCATCCATCCCTCCCTGGCCAGGGTGGAGGTGCCAAGCCCTGGCACAGGCGAGCGTCGGGTTAACTTTATCAGAAGCCCAAGAGCCGTGAAGGCGTGAAAGAAGAAATTAGCCTAACAATGTTTCATTTACAGCGAGAGAAACGATTTGTTAGCTGGCGATTGTTTCTGAATATTATCAGAGCCTTTTTAATTGTGCTGGAACTGAAATTAGCAGAATTAGAATAAATTGCCTTCCCTTCTCCGGCAGCCTCTTTATTCACGCTCATTGTTGTCTGCTTTGTATAGATTATGGGCTCTTTGTTCTCCCGCTGTAAATATACATGCCTGGAGTCACGGCGAGCAGCTGAGGTCTGCAGGCCGGGTGTCCCTGCGCCGGTCCCGGTGCCACCGGTGGTGCCGGATGGGGCACCGGGCAGCCCCTGGCACCGCGGCGTCGCGCGGCACGAGCCATGTGCGCCGCCGGTCCAGCCCTCCTCGGCTGGGGATGCTGCGTTGCCGTGGAAACGGCCGAGAGGGATGGCAGGGCTGGTGGGGTGTCCCCCCTCGGGCACCCCCTGGGCGCCCTGTCCATACCCTGTGCAGCCTCATCCCCCTTTGCATCGAGGGTCCCCCAGGCAAAGGGGTGTTGGGGACCATTTGTGGGGTCCCTGTTTGGGGCAGGTGACACAGTGGGGATTTGGGTGGGAGCGCAGGGGATGCCACATTTGTGTGCCCATGGTGTGGGGGGACCCAACTCTTTTTCTGGGCAGGTGTGGGGCCTCTCCCCACGATGGATGGGACCAGGCATCCCTCAGGATACACCTGGAGCAGGAGAGTGGCCACCTCTGCAAGGGGACAGGTGACCCTGGGGAGATGTTGGACTGCAGGAATGGCTGGGCAGGGGGTTTCCTTTCCCTTCCCATGACAGGCAGAGCTTCAGGGCATCTCCTCCTGGCTCCCAAGGCACTGGCATCCCAATTTCCCAACCGGAGGTCTTTTCCCCCTGGTTCTTCCCCCTCTAACCACACTCTCTGTGTCCTGGCAGGTTCCCTGGCAGCGATGGAGGAAGGCGAGGACGGCCCAGTGGGGCAGAAGAGCCCCTCGGAGAGGGACGGGGCCACCTCGGACCACGAGGGCTCTGCCGAGCGTGACCCCTGCAGCCCCCCTGGCAGTGAAGGTGAGCCGTGGGGGCCCCTCGTGGTGTCCCCCCACCGTGGGGACGGGCTCTGCCACCAGAGCAACCTGCCGGGCACGGCGGCATCCTGGGCACCATCTCTGCTGCTGGGGCAGGGTGGTAATTAGCTAACGAAGCAGTCGCTGCTGGTTTAGTGAGACCCCCTCCCCATGTCCTCGGGGTGCTCTGTCCCTCTGGGCACCCTCCAGCCTGCAGCAGGACCCACTGGGAGCAGCCCAGGCTCCAAAGTCATGTCCCTTGGGGTGCAACGTGACCCCTCCTAGGGATGCAAAGTGACCCCTTGGGGTGCAAAGTCACATATTTTGGGGTGCAAAGTGGCTCCCCCCAGCCCAGGGATGCAAAGTGACCCCTTGGGGTGCAAAGTGACCCCTTGGGGTGCAAAGTTCCTTCCCCCACCCAGGATGCAAAATAACCCCTTGGGGTGCAAATTCTCATCCCTCAAGTGCAAAATGAGCCCACGGGGTAGGAAGCGACTCCTTAGGGGAGGTGCAAAGTGACCCCGCGGAGGCAAAAGCCGCATCCTTTTTGGGGTGCAAAGTGACTCCTTTGGGGTGCAGAGCCGCATCCCTTGGGGTGCAAAGTGACTTCCCCCAGGTGCAGAGCAGCCCCTGAGGCTGCAGGTGCTGGCACTGACCGTGCCCGGGTGGGTTGGGGGCACAGGACAGTGGCCCCTGCCTTTGTGGCCGCCAGGCTGGCGCCGCGCCGAGCCGAGCCGTGCCGCACCCCAAAGGTGGCTGCCATTCAGGGCCGGGCTGAAACAGTCCCCAGATATCCTTTAAGTTCCTTCCTGTGGAGGTGGGGGCAAATCCCAATCAGTTAATGTTTGCAGTGCCCTTTGAGATAACCGCGCCGGGCGAAGGCTGCGCCGGCTCACGGAGCTGCTGGGCCCCGGCGTGGCTGTGGCTCCCCAAAAACCCCCACGACCTCCAGCCAGGGGTGCTCGGGGGCAGAGCATCCCCCAAAAACAGGGGGGCCAAGCCGTGATGCCTCTGGGGAGCTGCAACCCCGTAGGTGGGGCAGGGAAGGAGCCAGGGAGCTGGGATAGGGAGGGACCCCAATAGCTGGGATAGCAAAGGGACCCCCATATTTGGGGCAGGGAAAGACCCCAAAAGCTGGGACAGCAAAGGGACTCCGATATTTTGGGCAGGGGAGGGACCCCAATAGCTGAGATAGCAAAGGGACCCCCATATTTAGGGCTGGGGAGGGACCCCGATATTTGGGGCAGGGAAAGACCCCAATAGCTGGGACAGCAAAGGGACCCCAATATTTGGGGCAGAGGAGGGACCCCAATAGCTGGAATAGCAAAGGGACCTTGATATTTGGGGCAGGGGGATCTTCCCAATAGCTGGGATAGCAAAGAGACCCCAATATTTGGGGCAGGGAAGAGACCCCAATAGCTGGGACAGCAAAGGGACCCTGATATTTGGGGCAGGGAAGAGACCCCAATAGCTGAGGCAGGGAAGGAGCCTAACAGCCAGGTCATGGGGGGAGCCCTGGTGTTTGGGGCAGGGAAGTGACTCCGATAGTTGGGATAGAGAAGGGACCCAGATAGCCAAGGCTGGGAAAGACTCCTACAGCTGGGATATGGAAGGGACCACATTATTTGAGGCAGGGCAGGGGCATGGAGGGGCCGGGACAGGGAAGAGACCCCACTACCTGGGACAGGGCGGAACACTGATATTTGGGGCAGGGAAGGGACCTCGATATTTGGGGCAGGGAAGGGACCCTGATAGATGGGGCAAGGAGAGACCCCGATATTCATGGCAGAGAAGGGACCCCAATACCCAGGGCAGGGAAGGAATCCCTATAACCAAGGCAGGCAGAGGAGCCTGATAGCTGGAGCAGGGAGGGGACCCCAGTGCGTGGAGCGGGGAGGTCTCGCGGGCAAACTTTGCTCGGCAGCGGGGGAAGCGAGCGGCCCTTATCTGATGGGGGAGCCGGGCGGGGGGCTCGGAGCCGGGAGCTGGGGCGCGGAGCTGCACCTGGCACTGGCCTGCCTCGATAAAGAGGCGATAGCCGAGATAACGCCGAGCAGCAATAACGGCCACTAAAGCTTTCAGCGCGATGGATAAAAATCGATATGCCAGGCACTTTGATTTATAGCCAAAAATAATAGGACTTTTATACCCGGTGATTGATTTATTTGATGTTAATCATTCCGCTTATCACCTGTATTAATAATCTCCAATGCCGGTGACGTCACCCCTGGGCGTCCGCGGTGGCGCCGATCGATTGGGCTCCGCGCTGGTTATCCGCCCGGGACGCCAAGGCAAACATGTACTTTGGGCACTAATCTTCCACACTGTCATATGCAGATTGGCTTTATCAGCCCATCTCCAGCAGCAGTTAATGGAGAAAATAATTGTTATCAAGTTGCTATGAATACGCCACAAATAGAGCCGTGATGGGAGCGGGGCTGAGCCGGGTGACGTGGGGTGGGAGGGAGGTGAAGGGGGTTTGGGNNNNGGTGAAGGGGGTTTGGGGGGTCCTTGGGGTGGGTGTGAGGGGGGCTCGGCTGGGGGTTTGGACACAGGGAATCCCCCCATGTGCTTCCTCAGGAGTGAACACCTTCCCTGTGCCGATCCCGATGCCGGGGTGTCCCTGCTCCGGTGGTCCCAACCCCTGGGGGATGCTGGCTCTGAAATGTCCTGCTTGTGACCTCCCACCTTCCCCCTCCTGCTGCAGAGTCTAGAGACGCTCCGGAGAGTCCGAAGGAGCTGGAGAAGCCGGATCCTGGAGAAAACCCTCAGGAGCTGGACACGTGGAATGGGCCAGGTGAGTCCCTGGTGTGTGGCCAGTCCTCCCACTCCAGCCCAGTATCCCGACTGGATTGTGGGCTGGAGCAGCCCCCGGGCATTCACCTCTTGCAAACACCACTACGAGGAGGACTGGGAGCACTGGGAGCGGGGCAGGCTGCAAACACCAACACTTCTGCTGGGAGAGGAGCTTGGTGGGAGGTGGTTGTCATGCCCCAGGGACAGTGAAAGCCCAGCTGGGAGCAGCGGGGATGCCATCCCTCTGTCTGCCCTCACGGTCCCTGGCACAGAGAGGGTCTGGCCCCGTCCTGCGTCGCACCAGGGCACCCTGCAAACATCCTGGCAACCACAAGAGCGACTCTGGCGCGGTTTCGTGATGGTTATCAAAACCCCAAGGAGCGAATTCAGCCTCTATCTCCCTGCCGGCATCTCCGCGCCGGGGCCGCGGGCACCGGGGCTGCCCGGCGAGGCTCGGCGTGCCCTGTGGGTACCCCCTGCCCTATCACACCCTATCTGCAACCCACGGGGTTACGGGGCCGCGCCGCACGGATTTACGGAGTCACTGGGTGTTTGGGGTCTGAAGGGACCTCTGGGGACCGTGCAGTCCAAGGTGGGGTCACCTGGCGCAGGTGGCACAGGAGCGCATCCAGGTGGGTGTGGAACATCTCCAAGAGAGGGAGGCTCCGCCCCGTGCCAGGGCGGCTGTTCCAGGGCTCTGCCACCCTCCATGGAAAGTTCTTCCTCGTGCTGATGTGGAACTTCCTGTGGTTCACTTTATGGCCAGTGCTCCTTGGCAGGGGTTGTGGGGGCCTGTCCCCTGGGCACTGCTCCGGTGGGTGGATGGGGATGGAGGGTGGACGTGCCACATTTGGGGCCCCGCTGGCGCTGCCCACACCCTGCTCGTCCCAGGGCAGCTCCGGGCCTGGCGATGCCTTTGGATGTGGTTTTGGAGGAGCGTGTTGGGAGGGGTGACCCCCACGCAGGGCAGCCGTCGCCCCTTGGTGGCAGATGCCACAGGAGGGTCCCGGAGTGTCCCCAGGGCCACCAGCCTGGGGCATGTGCCGGGTGCTGGCGGTGCCCTGGGAAGCGCCGGCTGGCAGCGCACGTGCTGCGGCAGCTGCCGAAATCCCCAGGGGCCAGCAGGGAGCCCTGGCCCCGCTCCCCCTTCCCGCCCCGGCCGAGGGGAAGCTCTCGCCGGCCCTGCTGATATCCCGGCCCTTCCTGCGTGCCGGGCAGGAAGGAGCTGCGAGGCCACCCCCGGCTCCTCCTTATCTGCTCCCCAGCCCTTTGCCCCCGGCACCGCCACGCTCTGGGGATCCTGGCGTGGGGCGGGAGGGGACCGTGACACCCACGCCACGGGTGCCCCCATTCCCGGGGGGATCACCGCACCCCACGGCCCCTCATCCCAACAGCACCAGGGGCTCCCCAAGGGAGCCACGACGCCTGGGCCGCGGCCACGGTGCCTCCCTTCCCCCTCCCCTGCCCTCCCCTCCGCAGGTTATTTGCATTCTTTATGTAAAAGAGATTTTATTATCGCCCTCCGCCAGCCCATCTCTATTCTGGTAATTGGAGTGGTATTAATTTCGGTGTGGCGGGGAGTGGATGGCGGTCCGGCGATGCCGCGGCGATAGGGTGTTCCTTTCGCACCAACCGCCGCGATAGCCCGTCTATCAGGAGCTCTGCAGGCTCGGCACTTATCAGGGATGGAGCTGGCGAAAAGGGAAACTCGGAGCAGCCTGAATTTGCTTTTTTATCTGGCAGGATCCGCCGCGTGTCAGCAGTGGCAGCTGCGAAGATGCGACGCGCCGGGGTGGGGTGGGGGGCCCGGGGCCGCCTTTGTTCGCCGTCCCTCCTCCCCCTGGGGGTTTTTGGGGGGTCCCCGCGTCACCCGGTTTTTGGTGCTTCGGGTTTTGGTGCTTCGGGTTTTGGTGCTTCGGGTTTTGGTGCTTCGGGTTTTGGTGCTTCGGGTTTTGGTGCTTCGGGTTTTGGTGCTTCGGGTTTTGGTGCTTCGGGTTTTGGTGCTTCGGGTTTTGGTGCTTCGGGTTTTGGTGCTTCGGGTTTTGGTGCTTCGGGTTTTGGTGCTTCGGGTTTTGGTGCTCCGGGTCTCCCAGAGCGGTTCTCGCT
This sequence comes from Grallaria varia, assembly GCA_013396735.1. Taxonomy (NCBI): domain Eukaryota; kingdom Metazoa; phylum Chordata; class Aves; order Passeriformes; family Formicariidae; genus Grallaria; species Grallaria varia. The sequence goes on from VWZG01005234.1 coordinate 852,799, forward strand.
GCGCCGGAGGGGCCGTGGCATTCCAGGCCCTCCTGGGTGCGTGTGCCAGGAGGGAGCAGGAGGATTTCGGTCTGTCTTTGGAATGACCTTGTTCCCTGGAGGGGGCTGCAGCTCGCCCTGCTGATGGGCAGATTCCCGGGAGCTGGAGGCTGAAATCCTCAACTTGGGGGCCTCTACAGATGTGCCGTCCCTTCATCCAGGGTGCTGGGACGCCCTGACCCGGTTCTGCTTCCCAACAGGATCCCGGGATGGAGCGTGGCCTTGCTTTGTGTTCGTTCTGTCCTTTGGCGGGACTGGAGGCAGGATGTCCATCTTCCCCAAATTGTCCCAGACCATCCCAAATTCCCCCAAACCATTCCCCACAGCCCTGCCAGCCATGCCCCAGGTTTCCACCTTTCCCACTCTTTCCTGTTTGCTCTGGAGCGGGGTCGGGAGCAGAGGATTTCAGGATCACCCACCACCTGCGCCTCCCATCTCAGGGCTGTCCCATCCGGTCCCATCCCTGCCCACCAATTCCAGCCTGTTTTCCCAGAGGGATAAGATGAAAAGCTCCAACAAATTTCACGTGGAGCTGGGGCAGGACTGGAGCAGAGCAGAGCCCCCGTGAGGGATGGGCTGCTCAACCACATCATGAGGCACTGGAGAATCCCCCCAGGAGCTGCTGGGAGGCTGCACTGCCTGGGAATCCTGGGTGGCCCTCGCCTTTCTGCCAGGTGGGATGAAGCTTTTTGCTTTTGTCCCTGTGGGAACGCCAGGGGCCACTGATAGGGATGGGTTGGGATGGGATGGAGGGACTGGGGCTAAACCCAGGGTGGCTTTTGCGTTATCCCACCGGCCATGTCCCACCAGCTTCCCAGGGGATTTCCTCACCCCCTTCCCTGCATCAGCTTCACTGTTTGTGGCTCCACCTTGCTGAACCCCAACCCCTGCTGCTGTCTTGCCTGTTTGGGCTTTATATAATAATTGATTAATAATTATTAAATATTAGTTTCATATTACTATTTACTCCGGGAAGTAGCAATGGCTCTGGTGCCTGACACAGGCACCTCTCCTGATCTCCAAATCCATCCTCACCCCGGGCCTCCTGCGGGGTATCAGGAGGACACAGAGCAGCTCCTCATTTTTTTTTTGGTGCATCTAATTAAAACTCCAAACTGCTTTTTTTACCCCTTTCCCTGGCAGCTCCCCCTTCCCTTCTCCTCCCCGTGCCCTTCGGTTGTGTTTATCTGCGCCGCGGCTCCTGCCTCAATAATCTCCGGCTGCCCGGAGTTTGTCTGGAAACCTCAAGGTTTATTATCGGGGCGAGCAGGGCACAATGAGGGGGGACAGCTCGTCCGGGAGGGGGGACACAGCCCCCTCCCCCTCTGCCCCATGGCTCCCCCTTCCCCTCCACACCGGCATGTGTGGGTGGGAAAAATTATTCCAGCTATTCCGTTTTATCGCCGGGAGCAGAGCAGCAGATAGTTGTGTTTGGGGGAGATTGCCGGGGCACGGGGGCAAGTTGGGATTCAGGGAATTGGCCCCCCAAGCCTTTGAAATCAAGGGGTCTCCAGGACCCTGAAATCCCCCCCTGCCTGGCAAAGCGCCGTGCCAGAGGGGGTGGGATGTTTGGTGTCAGGATGGGGGTGAGCCCAGCCGTGGTGGTGGCACCTGTCCTGGGCTTGGCACATGAAAGGGGACCTGTCCCTGCTGGGGTCTGTACACGCATGTCTGGGGTCTATGCCCCTCTGGTGGAGGGGACAGTTTGGGGACACTGATGGGGTGCAGGGGTGCTCGGACTTCTTCGGGGACATTGCTGAGTGGAAGGATGGTCAGACCAGTTTGGGGACACGACTGGGGTGTGAGGATGTTCGGACTGCTGGTGGGGGGTACTCGGGCTGTTCTGGGGACACTGTCAATGTTGGGGACATCAGACCAGCCTTTCCCAGAGCCCGACAGGGCCATCCCTGTGTCAGGCAGTGCCTGAGGCTGTTGAGAGGCACAGGCAGCATCCCCCCCTCTGTCCCCATCCTCCTTTCCCTTTTCCCTTGGGAAGGAGAGGAATGTCTTGGCGAGAGCCCTGAGGGATATGCTGCCAGCCCGGTGGTGATTGACAGCTGTCAGTCACTCACTGCCTTGCTGCTCTGCCTTGGGTGGCTCTGGGGACTGGGGGCTTTGGGGTTGGGGCCCCCCCTCCGTCTGGGTGCCCCACAGGCGCCCGGGCTGTGACAGTGTCCCCCCCTCTGTGGTCCCCTGCCCTTTTCCGGAGGGGATATCAACCCTCTGCATCGGCTCCGGGGCCCCTTCGCTCCCCTTCCTCCCCCCACGGTGGCTTCCTGCCCCCCCAGTGCCAACCCACCCGCTGCCTGGCACCAGCCTGGGCACGGCCGAGGGGTCCCGGCAGCGCCAGGAGAGGGCATAGAGCGGGGCCACCGGGACCCTGGCATGGGGGGCAGCCCCAGGGAAAACGGCAAGTTTTCCTCCTTCCCGTTCTTCCCCAGGGCCTTCTGGTGTTTTCTGCCAGTGTTTGTTCCTCTCCCCAGCCCCGTGGGCACAGGTCCCGTTTATTGCCTGGAGTGGGGACCCCCTTCGTGATGGGGACCCCTGGGGACAGGGACCACCTCGGGATGGCAGCACCCTGGGCATGGGGACCCATGGGATCCATGAGCAGGGGACATAGCGGGGACAGGGGGTCCTGTCAGGGGGGTCACACCACACCTGGCAACCCCAGGGAAGCCGGGAAGTTTTCCTCTTTCCCATCTTCCCTGAGCTTCTTCTGATCTTACTCCCAGTGTTTATGGCCCCGTCCCTGCAGGCACAGGTCCCATTTGTTTCCTGGCACGGACACCCCCTTGGGTTGAGAATTCCTGGGGATGGGGACCCTCTGGAGACAAGGACACCCCCGGAGCCCCATCCCAGCATGGCACGGCAACACCCCGAAGGCAAACGGGGCAGGGAGGCTTATCAGGCCGCATCCTGCTGGGGCAGGGCACCCTGGAAAATGTGGGACACGCGGGAAGGGCGATCCCGGGTGACACGTGGCACGGCCGGCGCCCGCCCCGCTGCCAGCGCCTGCCAGCTGTGCCCCACAGCTGGTGAGCGGGCGGCAGGCCCTTGGGGGGCGCAGCAGCTCTGGGGTGCCCCTGCGCCCTCGGCAGCCCCTCGGGGTGGCAGGAGGCGCCCGCCGCGTGCCGGGCCAGGTCACGGCTCCTCCATTATCCGGGGGCAGGGTTCAGCCCGATAACGAGGTGCTTTTGTACTCGGGCAGAGGAAAATCAATACGTTGCAAGCGATGGGCAGGAGCGATAAGGGCAGAAATCCCCCTCGGCTCCCGCCCCGCCCGGGCAGTGGGGTGTCCCCTGCGCCCCAAAGCCGGGCCAGAGCCCAGCCCTCCAGCAGTTGGCCCTTCGGCGTCCTTGGCAGCTCGGCCGGAGCCAGCCCAGGCTGAGCCCAAGCAGGCGCAGCCCAGCAAGGCTCGATTTAAACCCTCCTCACTCCTTTGTCGTCCCCAAGGCTGCCCTGATTACTGGAGCACCCAGGACGGCAAAGCCGGGATAATCTCCTTAGCCCCTTTGGAGAGATTTCCCTTTGTGAGCGGAGGTGAAGAGTGGAGATGCTGCGTGTTCACAGCTTAAGACTCTTCCCAATCGGCTCCCTCCATCTTATCGGAGCGGTGCCATCACATCATTTCACTAGTTGAGTTGTCAGGATTTATTCCTTCCGCCGCGCACTCGCCGCTTCTAAAAACAGCAGCTGGGGCGCGCGGCGGGGCCGGGCCGGGGCTGCTGGGGGGAACGGGGGCTCCTCCACCTCACCTTTCCCTGGAGAGGAGCGGGAGAGCCCGGGAAAGTTGGGTACCCGTGGGTGGGTGGATGGATGGATGGATGGATGGATGGATCCATCCCACTGCTGGGAGCAGCACAGAGCTGGGCCAGCTCCTGCAGCTGCCTGTGTTTGCTCCTGGATGCTCTGGAAATGCAGTCACATCCATGTGCCCACATTTGCTTTCCTTGTGGAGTGAGCAGAAGGGAAAGGCAGAAGGGCCCCAGACAAACCATCCCATCCCATCCCAAGCTGCTCCCAAATCCCTTTGTGCCCCAGTTGCATCCATAGGACTTGAATCACAACCAAATGAACTGCTCTACCCCTTGGCAGGGATTTGGACTCAGGAGTCCATCCATCCTCCTTCCTGGGTGTTCCCATGCCATGGGACATCCCATGCTGGGTTGAGAGCAGACGCCACCAGCCCATCCTGGTTTTCCCAGTCTCTCCATCACCAGGACTCGTGTGGGGACCATTCCCAGCACGTGGTCCCCCAAGGCTGGCACAGGGCGGTGTATTTAATGGGACCAGCATGGCTGATACTGGGATGTGATCCCATGACACCCCGATAACAGTATTTCTCCTGATAGTATCCAGGGAGCTGCAAACACTGCGGAGACCTCTAAGCCTGGATCCCAGCGAGGGGCAGAGCAGTTCAGATGGGATTCAAATCCTGCGGATGCAGCTGGGGCAAAGGGAGGGTGCAGGAGCTGGTTGGCATGGCATGGCATGGCACGGGTGGGTTTGTCTGGGTCCTCTCTGCTCTTCCCTCCTGCAAGGAAGGTGGATGTGTGTGCAAGGATGTGGCTGCATCTCCGGAGCATCCAGGAGGCTGCAGGGGTGGGCCTGGCTCTGCGCTGCTCCCAGCAGTGCCATTAATTTCCCTGGCCACAGGAGAGCTGTGGGTCACCTTGCAGAGGGGCTCCTGCCGTTCATCTCCATCACACCCCGTGTCAGGGCGATGCCTCACAGCCACCTCCCTCCCTCCCTCCCACGTGCCCACCGGCATCCTCAGGATCCGTGGTGCCAGCCGTGCCAGCCGTGCCCACTGAGCCATCGATCACCGGTGCGTGGCCGTGGGGTGATGTCAGGATTAATCTTTGCTCCCTGGCCAAGCTCAGCCTATTCCCTTGGAGTCTGTGATGGGGAGATAAGCCGAGGCAGAGCCAGGCAGTCCCAGGGGCAGGGGGCAGCCCCACGCCCCGTGTTTCGGCAGCACTGGGGGCCGTGGCCCACCAGGCAGGGCCACCTGGCTCGCCGGGGGCTTTTCCCCCCTTCCTTCCTTCCTTCTTTCCTTCCTGCTTTTCTTCTCGACCCAGAGCAAACAGGCAGGTCCCTGCCCAATTTGGTTAATGATCTGGGAGATAAACCCTCCTGCTGCGATAACGGGGCACCGCCTGCCCGGGACCGATGGCCAGGTGAGATACCTGGGGGTGTTCACCTGCCGGGGGGATCCCACGGGCAGCTGCAGCCCCTGGACTTTGCTCCCGTACTCCAGGGCACCCCATGGGCTGGCACCAGCTCTTCCCAACCTCCCAGCGTGCGGGCAGGGGATGTGGCTGAATCCAGGGAGCAGAATCCAGACTGCTCCCATCTGCCTGGTGGTCCCCATGTGGGGACATGGCTCACTGGCTTTAGCCTTTGTCCCAGGTGTGGACACACAGCATCTCCCAGGGCTCCCCATCCCTCCTGGCATCATTTTCCCTGTTCCCACGCAGCAGTGCCATGTGCTTTGTTGGAAAATTCACCTTTTCCTTCCTGCTTTTTGGTGCTGTGTCAGTGTGAGAGTGAGCACGACTCTGGCTCTGCCTGCCCTGCATCCCTGGCATCTCCATGCCCCACATTCCCAGCATCCTCCCCCCTGCCCGGACCCCCATCAGCTCCACCTTGGGATAGGGAGGAGAAGGAATGTTGAAGCTTCTGAGGTGCTTGATGGGATTTATTCCCTGGCACAAATCAACCCTAAGGAGGGCCGGCAGCTGCCCCCTGGGTGCAGCAGGTGCCACTGGGGCTCCACCTGGGCACAGGGACACCCATCCCGATGGAGAACTGCTCAGCACCATTGGCTGGGGTCCAGCACCACTGGGTGGGGTCCCAGCACCCCATTTTTGGGTGGATCGAGGCACTGTCCGGGGTTCCACTGCACCATTTTTGGGTGGATGGAGGCAATGACTGGAGTCCCAGCACCCCATATTTGGGTGGATGGAGGCACTGGCCAGGGCTGCAGTTCTTGGGTGGATGGAGGGCACTGACTGAGGTCCCACCACCCCATTTTTGGATGCATGGAGGCACTGGCCGGGGTCCCAGTTTTTGGGTGGATAGAGGGCACTGACTGATGACCCAGGACCCTGTTTTTGGTGGCTGGAGGTACTGGTTGGGGTCCCACCACCCCATTTTTGGATGGATGGAGGTGCTGGCCAGGGTCCCAGTTTTTGGGTGCATGGAGGGCACTGACTAAGGTCCCAGCACCCCATTTTTGGTGGCTGGAGGCACTGGCCGGGGTCCCATCACCCTGTTTTTGGATGGATGGATGGAGGCCCTGGCCAGGGTCCCAGTTTTTGGGTGGATGGAGGGCACTGACTGAGGTCCCAACACCCCATTTTTGGTGGCTGGAGGCCCAGAGTGGAGCCCCGGCACCCCGTTTTTGGGTGGCAGGAGGCTGTGCCTGCTGTGGTGCCCACGGGGCGCTGGTGGGAGCAGGGCTGGCTCCAGCAGCACTATTTTTGTCCCCCTGTCTGGAACGGTTTTCTCTTTATCAGCGCCTGCGTGTTTTCTCTGCTGGGGATTGATACACAGAAGATGAAGTGCTCTGACATGGGAAGTGTCAGGCGAATGCTCTTATCTCGGAGACATGGTCTCCTGACCCAAACGCTGCTGATTACCAGTGAGACGGGGGGAAAGGGGGGCACAANTATTTGGGGTGACAAAGCCACGGGGGAGCCACCGGTGCTGGGGCTCTCCTGGGGGCTTGGGGGTTTGCTGTCCCCTCCTCAGAGCTGGGATGGGCGAGGAGGGTGGGAAACAAGGGGATGCTGAGGCTGGAGTGAATCCAACGTTGGCACGTCGGGAGTCAGATGGGAGGGCACTGGAAACGTGGAGCAACGTGCACCATGCCAGGGTCTGGCTGCCCCTCTCAGCCCTGAGGCCACTGTGGTGGTCACTCTGCTCCCTGCCTGACCCCAGGTCCTTCGTGGACAGGACCAGCTGGACAAGGGGCTGCTGCTGCCCCTCCTCAGGGTCTGTTTGTGCCAGGGAATAAATCCTATCAGCTCCTCAAAGGCCTTATTCCTCCTCCTCCTCCCTATCCTGAGACGGACTGATGGGGACATGGGCGGGAGGATGCTGGGAATGTGGGGCAGGGGGATGCCAGGGATGCTGAGTGGAAAGATGCTGGGAATGCAGGGCAGGCAGAGCCAGTGCCACGCTCACTCCCAAACCCATTTTGCAGGGATGAAATCCCAGCTAGAAACCGAGCCAGGATCCCTGCAGCCAGGGTGGCTTTGGGAGCTTTCCTGGGGATTTTTGTGGAGCTTTTCTGGCTCCAAGCCAGCTCCAAGGGCTCCCAGGCTGAGGACTGTGGGGATGGGGTCCAGTGCATCAGGAACAGCCCAGCAGGGCAGAGGGGCTGCAGCAGAGCCCATCCCTCCCTTCCCCAGCACGTGCTGGAGGTCATGACACAGGGATGGAGGGAGGCACGTGCCAAGCACAGGGTGACCCCAAACTCCCTGGGGACCTTGGACACCTTCACAGACCTGCTGGTGGGCAGCGGGCTGTGCCGAGGGGCACTGGCTGCTCCCCTGGGATGCACTCAGAGCCGTGTCCCCAGCGAGCCGGCGTGTGTGGAGGGCGCCCAGGGGTGACAGTGGCACCCGGGTGACCACAGGTGACACCACCCAGCCCTTCCTCAGCTCGCCTCGCCTCACCCCAGCGCCGGGAGGATCCAGATGTCAGCCCTGCTAATAAACACATCAGATTTCAATCTCCGCAGCCATGGGATCGCTTTATCCTCCCTGTGCTCTCGGCTCCAAAAGCAATTGTGCCTTCAGGAAGAGCAGCCTCCTCCCCTCCCAGCTGCTGGGGCACCGTCTGCCTCCACCCCAGGGCTTTCGGGGGTCTCTCTGTGCCAGCATGGCCATGGGGACACCCCACAGCCTCCCTGGGGTGGTGGGAGCGTTCCTGGCCATGGCTGGGTGCCCTGGCTTGGCTTTGGCTCGCTGTCCCCAGGGCGCAGCTGGATTTTGGGGTGCTGGGGACACAGCGAGGGGCGGCCGGCGCTCATCCATCCGAGTATTGGTTACCTGCCATCTTATCTGCGCTCCCAAAGACAAAGGCACAGTTAAAACATTTTAGAGCAGCCTTCATAGCGTATTAACATGTTATCTAACCCATTAAACCAGAGGCTTATCAGATAATCAAAGCCATTAAGCCCTGAAGCTGCAGCGACTTTGGGTGCGGGGATGGGAAATGCTCCTTCCTCTCCATGGCCAGCCCTAGCCGGACCCCCCAAGCCGTGCTGGGACCCCCCGGCAGGAGGATGGATCCCACCACCCACCGTGGACACGGAGCCCTGGGACACCCCCAGCAGCTCCCGCTGGGTGCCCGTGTCCCATGCCGGGGGACCCCGGGGTGCTGCGGGTAGGGGGCTCGGGGTGTCACTCTGATGCTCTGCCTGTTTCCCCGCAGATGAGCTGGAGCTGGAGGTGCAGGATGGGGAGAGACGGGTGCGAACCCGCCGGAGCCTCCCCGAGGGCTTCTCCTGGGGACCCTTCCAGGGCAGCATCCACAGCGAGCCGGCATCGCCGGGGCACGGGGACAGGGTAAGGAGCCTCCCCACAGGGGCGGTGACAGGGAAAATCCCCAAGAAACAAGTTGTTTGGGAAGACAAGTTCATTTGGGAGGGATTTTCCCTGCCCAAGCTCCTCAGCCCTTGGGAATCTCCCAGTTTGGGTGCCCAGGAGGTTTCCCTGCCATATGTAGAGGTGAGAGCATTCCCAGGGCCAGGGGGACGGCATGCTGGCTGTCCCCTCCTGTCCCCTCTGCACCTGGCTGCAGGTTGCTTGGTGGCAAATGCAGTCTGTGGATGATCATGGGATCTGGATTACCCACCCCAGATTTGCCCCCTGGGTCCTCTGGTTGTGCCTGGAAAGCACCAGCAGCCGTGGTGAAGGGGCTGGAGAGGAGGCATCGAGGTGGCACCAAGGTGGCACCGTGAGCTGGTGGCCCTTGGTGGCTGTTGGTGCCCTCAGTGGGGCGAGCAGCAGAGGAGGGGGTGTGTACCCACGAGTGTGCACATGGGTGTGCTCAGGCTCTGGATCTCACATCCTGGCCACATCCTTCCCCCCACGCCCCGCTGGAGCCGCACACAGGCAGCTCGAGCCCAGGATCCTCCAGGCCTGGCTCCATCCCCAGCTCTTCCTCCTCCTCCTCCTCCTCCTCCTCTTCTCTCCCTCGCTCTTTTTTTCTTTTTCTCCTAGCTCAGACCCGTTTATCTTTGCTGAATTAAATCCTTGATTAACCCTTATCTGCCCAGTTTGGTTCCCTATCTGCCGGTTGGCGCCGTGTGTCCAGACACCCGGTACAGGATGATTGATTCCTCAAAGATATGCGCGGCTTTTTTCTGATACTTCATTTATTGTCTAAATATTTTTGCTCCCATTTCAGCAGCTCCCTTATCGAGCCCGGCTGATGATTCCCAGCCCTGCTCTCCTCTGCCACTCTCCTCCCTCCCTATCTCAGCTCAGGGAAGGGAGGAAGGAATCGCAGCCCCATCCCTGATAGGGGCTGTCGCCCTCGGGTCCCTCCGTCTTTGTCGCTGGCGGCGCTGGGGGAGTTCAGGGGGTCCCCCTCAAATCCTGCCCGGCTCTGCTCTTCGTCTCCACGTGGGAGATTATCCCATCCTGGGCTTTTGGTGGGAGCTGGGAACACCGGGTGGCTTTAATGCAGCCATGGCATGGAGCATGGCGTGTGCCCATGGCTGGCTAACGGAGGAAGAGGAGAAGGAGGAAGAGGAGGAGGAGGAAGAGAAGGAGGAGGAGGAAGATCCCTGCCTGCCCCTGAGCTGGTTGCACAGGGCTCCCCCAAAACACCCTTGCTCGGGTGGGGTGTGTGGAAACTCTCTGGCGGGCACCGGTGGGGTGCCAGGGGACTGTGGAGCCCCCCGGGGGCTGCCCCCCAAGCCCATCCCTGCCCCGTGTGCCCCCCAGCCCCCAGCCCGGGGTGCAGCGGGGGCACAGGGCCGTGCCCATGCGCCATCCCGGCGGATGCGGAGCAGATAGGATTTCTGATGGTTATCGCCCTGTGGAGCGCAGACACCGACCTCTTTGTTCCAGGGAGAACAAGGAAGGGCCTCACGCAGGGGCTGAGGCCACTGAGGGGAGCCGGGGTGGGCACCCTGGGGTGCTGGGAGTGCTTCGGGGTGCTGGGAGTGCTTCGGGGTGCTGAGAGCTCCTTTAGGGTGCTGGGAGCGCCCTGGGGTGCTGAGGGCTCCTTTGGGTGCTGGGAGCACTTTGGGATGCTGAGAGTTCCTTTGGGTGCAGGGAGCTCCTTTGGGTTGCTGAGAGCTCCTTTGGGGTGCTGGGAGTTTTTGGGTGCTGGGAGCACTTTGGGATGCTGAGAGTTCCTTTGGGTGCAGGGAGCTCCTTTGGGTTGCTGAGAGCTCCTTTGGGGTGCTGGGAGCACCCTGGGCTGCTGCAGGGCTCCTGGGCACTGCAGGGACCTCCCTCCATGGGGTGGTACCCACAGATTCCCCCCCACACAGAGCAAAACCTCCTCCCTGCTGCCCACAGAGTGCCACCACGGCCCCTGAGGGTGCTCAGCCCACAGTGCCCATCCCTGTGTCCCATGTGTCCATCCCAAAATCCCCAACCCCTTTTCCCATGTCTGCAGGGCCAGGAGGGTGTCCCAGCACTGTGGGCTGTGCACACGCGTGTGCAAGCGCCTCACACACGTGTGCAAGCGCCTCATACGTGTGTTGGGGGGGGTTATCACGCTGCTGGCACTGCTTCTGGCAGTGATAAGGCCCCAACTGGCTGCGACTGTCAGGCTGAGTTGGAGGGGTTGGAAATATTGGGATGGATAATTAGATTTCATATCGTTACTGCGGCAGCCATCGGAGGATCAGGGAGATTAATTTCCCTCCCCCCCTTTTGCTCATTAATATTCATTAGAATGCAGGGAGGGAGAGCTGGGCAGGGGCTGAGCGGGGAGTGCTGTGACTACCCCTGGCACCTCCTCACCATGACCCCACCCTGGCACCTCCTCACTGTGACCCCAGCCCATTTTGGGGAGTGCTGTGACCCACTCACTCTGACCACTCCTGGCGCCCCCTCACCGTGACCCCGGCCCATTCTGGGGACTGCTGTGTCCCCCTCACTGTGACCCCACCCTGGCACCCCTGCCCTGTACCCCTGGCCTGTTTTGGGGACTGCTGTGAGCCCCTCGCTGTGAGCCTGTCATGTTTTGGGGAGTGGTCCTGACCCCTCTGTCCCTGCCCTGGCAGAGCCCACCCGTGACACTGGTGCTGGGGGACGAGAGCTGCTGGCTGTCCCACCTGCCCCTCGTGCCCGGAGAGCCCGATGCCAACGCCGTCATCTACAGGAAGGGTTGGTACCGGTGTCTGGGGGGGTTCAGAGGGAAGGGGTCCCCATCCATGTCCCCAGGCCCAGTGTCTGCTCCATGTCCCACTGCTGGTTGTCCCTGGGCTCGTCCCCTGTCCCAGCATCCCCGGCTGTCTGATGCCACGGGGGCTGGGGAGGGTCCCAGCAGGGGTGGCACAGGGATGGGCACAGGGATGGACATAGGGATGGGTACAGGGATGGCAGAGGGATGGACACAGGGGTGGACTTAGGGATGGGTACAGGGATGGGCACAGGGATGGCAGAGGGATGGACACAGGAATGGGTGCAGGGATCACAGAGGGATGGTACAAGGATGAGTACAGGGATGGCACAGGGACAGGTATAAGGATGGCCCAAAGGATGGATGTAGGCATGGGTGCAAGGATGGTGTAAGGATGGGCACCGGGATGGGTACAAGGTGGCAACAGGAATGGGCACGAGGATTGGCGCAGAGATGAGTGCAGAGATGGCTGTAAAGATGAGCACAGGGATGGGTGTAAGGATAGGCACAGGTAGGTGCAGGGATGGGTGTAAGGGTGGGCTTGGGGATGGGTGTAAGGGGGGCTCGGGGATGGGTGTAAGGGT
>VWZG01005234.1:874336-918948 GCA_013396735.1 Grallaria varia
TGGGGCTCCATCACCCGTGGGGTCAGTTCTGAGGTGAGTTTGGGGCTCCATCACCTGTGGGGTCAGTTCTGAGGTTATTTTGGGGCTCCATCACCCGTGGGGTCAGTTCTGAGGTGAGTTTGGGGCTCCAGCACCCGTGGGGTCAGTTCTGAGGTGGATTTGGGGCTCCATCACCTGTGGGGTCAGTTCTGAGATTATTTTGGGGCTCCATCACCTGTGAGGTCAGTCCTGAGGTGGGTGTAGGGGTTTTGGGATGAGGTCTGAGATTGTTTTGGGGCTCCATCACCCATGGGGTCAGTTCTCAGATGGGTTTGGGGCTCCATCACCTGTGGGGTCAGTTCTGAGATTATTTTGGGGCTCCATCACCCATGGGGTCAGTTCTCAGATGGGTTTGGGGCTCCATCACCTGTGGGGTCAGGTCTGAGGTCTCTTCCCAGAGGTGTAGCCGGAGCAGCATCCCTAGGATGTGAATTCTTTCCCATGGCCTTCCTAAAGTTTGCCTGGACTCAGGAATGGGGTCACACTGTAACCGGAACAGCTCTTGGCCAAAGTGCTGGGTACCAATTTTGGGTGGGATTATCCCCAAGTCCTACAGGATGCAGGTGTAGCTCTCCTGGCTTTCTCTTTTCCTGAGGCTCTGATAACTCAAAATTAGCATTTGCTGCAGGAAGGAGCAATACAAAGATGAGTGATGCTGGGAAAACAAACTCCAGCTGCTTTTCCCTTCGTGTTTCCCAGTCTGGCTGACACAGAGCCATGGGTAACATTCCACACTGGGGCTCTCCAGCTCTCCTGTAAAACTGAGCTCTCACCAACAGCTCTCTGAAATTAGCCCTGGAAAGCAGCTCGGGTTTGTGCACTGAAAGCTTCCCTGGCAGCTGCTGAGTTTTCCTGTGGATTCTCCAGTTGGGAGCTCCCTCAGGATGGCAGAGGAATGTGTGTTTTGGTTAATTAGCCCCGGTAATGACTCGAGTTTCCATCAAGGCAGGAGTGGCTTTGCTCTTGTTCTGCACAGGTGTTACACTTTGCTCCTTTCCTGGATCCTGAGGCCCTATTCCCTTCTCCTCCTGTTGCTGCTGCTCTTCCATGTTTTATCCCATGGTGGTTCCTGCCCTTCATTTGTGCTTTGCCTCAGTTTTTCCAGGTTTTTTTTCCCTAAATCTTCTGTGCTGCCTTTCCCTGCTGACCTGTCCTGTCAGTACTATTCCCATCCCCTCTCCTTGGCTCCCTCGTTGTTCCTGGCTGGACTTGGACCCTGCTCCAGAAATTTTCTGCTCTGCTTTAAGCGCTGGATTTCATGGATCTGATTAACAGGAACAGTTTCATTTTGCATCGAGCTCTTTCACTGTTAGGACGTTGGTTTTATCCTTTCATCCCAAAGATTTCAGTGTGAAGCAAAGAGATTCCTTCCCTTCCGTCTTGTGACCTCCCAGGGCTGAGGCCTCTGCTGGAAGGGACAGAAGGTGGGAATGCACTTGTCTCTTGCCATATTCCTGGAGATTTTGTAGGATTTAAGGCTGAAACTGGTGGCTCTGTCAAGCTCCAGGTTTTTGCAGGTACTCAGTGCCTTCCTGCTCCACTAGAGGTGCTGGAGCCATCAGTTCCCACATTATATCCAAGGGTATTGGGTATAAAAATTCGGGAAAACCTTTTTCTTCACCATATAAAGGCTCAGCCACGGAGGGAGGAATTTAATGAATGGAAATGATAATGCTTCCAATGGAGTATTTTCTCCTCAGTGGCTGTTCCAAATCCCTCATAACTCACAGCTTTATCCTCTGGGTGTGGCCACCCCTCCCATACTGGTTCCAGTTCACCTGCTCCCAGTTCAGCACCTGCAGCAGCAGGACAGTTAGTTGCACACAAAGCTTAAATTTGGCTTAATTGGAGATGCCGCTCAAACTTTTAATGACCTTTAATTGAAAGAGCAATGAGAAGCAGAATCTGAGCCTCCTGCCAGCACCAGGCAGCTTTGAGAGCCACAAACCAGAAGGAAAAGACCTCCAAGATCATTCATTCCAACCCTGCAGTGCCTTAGTGTCCAAGGTGCAGGTCCAAAGCCTGGCTGGAATCTTTTCCTTCTAATTTTGCACCTCTTGGTGCTGTTTAATTAACAGGAGTGAAGAAGTTGGGCCTGATCTTGCAAAAAGAGCTGCTCAGAATTGCAGCTCTGACTCCTCTGCCTTTGGCCTTAGACTAATCCACTGACAGAAGTGAAAGGTTAAAAATGTTATTTAAAATGTGTCCTGGGATTAACTTTCCATACTGAAGTGGAGTTTTAAAAGCAAGTTAAGCAGCAAAGGGCTTTTCTCTCACTGCCTGTAGAGCTGTGTCAAGGCTTCTTAATCTCAGTGCTGGGCTTGGAGTTAAAAAGTCATGGATATCATTAAGCTTGGGGGAAAAATATGTTATAAAGGAACTGAAGCAGATGAATTGAAATTTCTGTAGCATCTCCTCAATTTGCTTCTCCCCTTTGTAAGGGGGGGAAACCTGTAATTTTATATATTTCCAGTAAAACTGTGAGTCTTCAGTGAGATCAAACTGGGCCTTTAATTGGTGCATCCAGGTCCTTGCAGGTGAGGATGGACAGGCAGGAGGAGCAAGTGCATGTGCAAGCCGTGAGACACTGGTCAATTAAGGAGCAATTAACGCTTCATTCCCTAATCTGAAATATTCCGGAGCTCAGGCTGTGAAGCTTCAGCTCTGTCTCTTTAGTTGTGCAATCAAAAGCTTCTCTTTCCTGACTCAAAAACAAGAGGAGGGAGCCCCAGATCTTTTGTTTTTGGGACTTCTCCACTTTGTATTTTGGATCCTTGCGCTGGCAAGGGCACAGGGACTGTCTGGGGGCAGAGAATCCAGAGGGAACAGCTGGAGGGAAAGTCTTGCTCTACCTTTTGGGAACAGCAAGTACCATCTGGCTCCCACCAGGGAGGATGGTTGGGAGTTTTAGCTGCCAAATCCTCAGCTTCTTTCCCGAGAACGTGTGACCTGCTTTGAAGAGGCTTTCAGCTCACTGAGCTGTGCACAAATGCTCCCAGAGACAGGAAAAGACACTTTTGTGGGCTGAAAATGCACCTGATTGTTGTGTTTGCTCCAAAACCTCACCGTGGAAAGGCTGGAAATACAAGGGCTTGGTGAGCCTGCCTGAAATTCCCGGTGCCCTGTGCTGATCCAGGCAGCTTCAAACGTGCAGGGGAGGATTATTTGTCACACTTTGAGCAAATGAAGGCAGTTTTGTACCAGAAAGGGTTGTGCAGCTGCAACCAGAGGCAGCTCTGCCTGAGTTTTGAGGGCTTTTTAAGGATAAAAGTCTGCTCATGGGAAGTATTATTATATCTCTGGTTCTTGCCTGAGCTGAAGTCAAACCATCTTGTCTGTGGGTTAAAAGTTGATTTTTTGCTTTTATAGCTGGTTTTGAAGACAGGAAGAAACTGGTTTGGTTTTAAGGCACAGAAAAACCCCAAGTTTCTGCAGAGGGGTGAAATCTGGGATATTCTGCTCTGCACTTAATTAGTGTTGCTTGATCTAAAAAACTTCCATGTAGGCATTTTTCTTGTGTTTTTGTGATGTTTGTCTTTATGTGTAACTAAAGGAGAGCAGAAAACAATAAAAAAAGAGTTCCAAATGAGCAAAAAATCCAAAGAGCCCCTTCAAAAAACCCCTTAAAACCAACTTCCAGGATTTCAGAAATTTGAGATAACCTTATGATTTGCAGATTAAAAAATCTCCTCAAAAAAGCCTTGCAGGATTCCCGAGATTTGGAATAAACTGTACTTTGCAGGTTGAAAATCCACCTTGAACAACTTTACAGAATGACAGAAATTTGGGATAAATTGTGATTTGCAGATTATTCTGAGACAGCACTTGGCACACACATTTAAAACTGGAAATAAACTTGCTGTCCTGGTCCATCATTAGCCAGCCAGTTTTCCTTTTCATTCCTACCTCCCAATTTTTTTTCCTGCTGCTGATTTTACCTTTGAACATCCTGGCTTTGCTTTGGGGCAGGTATATATTGAAGCCAGAATTTGGCTTGTTGGTTTTGGGGAATCTTTTCCTGTAGCTTGGAGCAACAGCCTTTGGAGCTCTCCCTGAAATAATTTGGAAAAAGAGACAGTGGAAGAGCAATAAATTCAGGGAGAGGCACCAGGGAGAGTGTAAATCCTGTTGTCAAAGGGAAACTTGCTGGGAATCCAGGGCAATACACCCCAAAGAACCCCACTGTCTGGATTTTGGGAACCCTTTTCACTTGGGCCATCATTTATTGTGTTCCTTATCATTTCTGCTGATGGAAATTAATAGGAAATCATTACAACTGCTGGATGCTCAGGGTTTTTAGAAGTGCTTTAATAACTGCTGTGGAGGTGAGTGTTTTATCCTCGTCACCTGAGCTGGTGGGGAGAACATATTTGCTTCCTCCCACCCCTCTAGAGGTCTCAGTGTCAAACACAAAAAGGCATTTGCTTCACTTAAATGCTTTTTTTTTTGGTGCTGCTTATTTGCGAGAAATCAGAAAACAAATTTCCTGAGTCCATGTGCCCTTGATGGCTTTGATACTTCTGGTGCCTCTCTGGGCTGACCTTTGTGTTCACACAAAGTAACTTCTCAGGCACTTGAGCAATTAAAATCCTTGCTCTAAACTCCCTCTTGAAGCCAATAATTTGTCCAAGGATTTATGAACTCGGCATCAAGCTTTGTGTGCTCAGTAAGGGTGTAATTTGCCTCAGACACATCGTGTTGAACTGCTCAGAGCCTCTGGCACCAGGAGGGAACTGCTGCCTTTAATTTGGCTTGGAACTGGTCAGGAAACCAAAACCTGTGAGCAAGAGCAAACTTCAAATGTGCAGAAAAACAAGAGGAGCTGGTAGGGAGCTCAAAACGGGACTTGGCTGCTTCTCTGGGCCCTGTTGATGTTGAGATCACCCCTGTGTTTATCAATTAGCTGATTGATCTCTGTGCACTTTGGAGGGCTTGAGTAGAGCACAGGCAGATACTGGGCTAGTGGGAGGTGTCCCTGCCCGTGGCAGGGGGTGGAACAGGTTGAGACTGAGGGTCCCTTCCAATCCCATGCGGTGAAATTCCAGCCTCAAGCTCCATCACACGTGAAGAGTAGCACGCTGTAGTCTGGGACAGTATTGGGATCAGTTCTTTGGGCAATTTAAACCGTATTTCCTTCTTGAAGATGCTGTGAGAAGCTATGTTCATGAATTCATGGAATCCCAGGATGGTTTGGATTGGAAGGGACCTGAAAGATCATCCAGTTCCACCCCCTGCCTTGGGCAGGGACACCTTCCACCAGCCCAGGTTGCTTCAAGCCCCGTCCAACCTGGCCTTGGACACTTCCAGGGCTGGGGCAGCCACAGCTTCTCTGGGCACCCTGTGCCAGGGCCCCATCCAACCTGGCTTGTCAGGAATTCAAACCACCTTTTCCTGCTTCAGGAGGTAAAACCCAGGAGTACAAGTTCTTCAGGGCGAGCCTTCCGTGATTTCCCAGTTTGCTCCCCGTAACCAGAGTTGTTTTCCCCTCCCTGCAGACCTTTGGGTACTGATGGACGTTTCCGACAGCCCTGAGCGCAACCCCTGCTCTCCCGAGGAAGAGGACCAGCAGCTTTCCGATGAGGAAGTCCTGAAGGAGAGCGGCTCCGACCGGGAACTCGATGGAGAGGGCGGCCGTGGCAGCGTCCTGGGCGAGGAGGAGGATCCAGGCAGGGCACTGAGCCGCGGGCATGAGGAGAACCACTCGGATGAGGAGGATCGGTTAAGCGAGGCCAAGTCCCAGGAGTCCGACACCAATGAGCAGAGCGTGGAGCTGAAGAGCCCCCGAGCTCGGAAAGGAGAGGAGGAAGACAGGACAAATGACCTCGGAGATGAAGCGTCCTCCGTCACCCGGGAGCTGGATGAGCACGAGCTGGACTACGACGAGGAGGTTCCCGAGGAGCCCAGTGCTGCTGTGGCAGAGGAGGATGGGGAGAAAGCTGCTGGGGAGGACGATGAGGAAGAGGAGAAAGGAGACGATGCCGCTGAAGATGAGAAAAAATCCAGCAGCAAAAGTGATGATGAAAAGGATGGCCAGGATTCCCTCAAGGAGAAGAAGAAAGAAGAAGATGATGGAGAAATTGATGACGGAGAAATTGATGTAAGTAGGAGGTGGGCAGAGCCCTGCAGGGAGAGGCCTGTGCTCGTGTTTCAGAGCTCTTTGGCTCCCAGATTGCAATTCCTCCCTTCTGTGACAGGAGCATCCATGTTAGCTGTGTCCCAGGTGTGCCAGGAACTTGGAGGTAAGACCACTCCGTGGACCATGTGCTGTCCCAAAGCTTTGTGCCCAATACTGTCAGAGCCATCCCAAATGAGCTTTGTGTGTGCCCTTTGGATATGAAGGGGCTCCAGTGCTTTAAGAAACTGTTCCATCCCAGCTCCCAGAGGACTTGGGTATGCTGCTGCCAGCGAATACCTGCGCCGTGGATTAGGTGTCCATGAGCTGTCTCATCAGTTTAGATGTGATGCTCTGGAGTGGCTGTGGTGCTCAGATCATCAGGTGTGTGGGAGATGCCTGATCCTGAGCTCTTTGTTTGGATCTAGCAGCATCTGGATGTGTGGAAGAGGAATGGAAGGTGTGCTGGCTTTCTGGAAAACACCTAACACGTGGTTCAGGAATATACAGTCCTATTTCACAGCCCTGAAAAAACACAGCTATTCAAAAAAATCAAAAATGGGGGTTAATTGCCACGGGAGTTGGGGAAAATATCTCTTTATCCATGTTTATCTTCAGGTGGAAAGCTCTGCAGTGCAGCAGTTGTTTAATGCAGCTCAATACCAGCTTCCCCCTTGCAGAAGGATGAAAACAGGACAAAGTGATTCCAGCAGTGGAGTAAAAACCCCCCTCGTGAGCTCCTGCTCTGGTGTTCAGTCGGAACAGTGGGAGTGCAAAGGGAACTTGCTGGTCCAGAGCACCTGGCTGGCTCACCACTCCAAAACTGCACCTGCAGAGCTGGACTAGGTTGTGGGAATATCCTGGGATGGGCAGGGAAGGAGTGGAGTGTGGAGGGGTTCACTGGTGGGGCTGCTCTGCTGAGGAGGGGACATTGTGTGTCCTTCCAGTCCCCTTTCTGGGTGTTTGACCTGGCCACGTGCTTGGAAAGCTTCTGGAGCTTCACTGGAGAGACCCTCCGCTCTTTTTATTGGAGAATCATGTTTTTGGTATTTTTTATTCTTAGTGGTGCTCTGACAAGTTCAGTTGCTTTAAAAAAAGATGGAGTTTTCCTTTGTCGTGCTCATTACAGCAGGTGATTTTGTTAAACACATGCTTTCCAAAGGTTTTGTGTGCTTCAGATTCAGTTAGAAGGAATTCCAGCATGTTATTTAGTGAAAAAAAATTCCTGGAGTCCTGAGTCCATGCCTGCTCCTTGATTAAAATATGAATGCTTTCCTTTAAGAGTCCAGGGCATTCCTGGGAGTGCTCTCCTTACAAAGCAGGAGATGAATCTGTACCCTGGTTTTCATACATTAACTCATAACAGCATTCCCAGCTGCCTGGTTCCAAGGAGACCCCACAGAAATAAATACTTCCCCTTTTGTTCCAGACTTCACGCAGTTCTTTTGAAAGCAGCAGAGTGGAGCTGGTTATTCCATTCATGGATCACTGAATGCCATGCCCAGCTTTGGGGAGCTCTGCATTTTGTTCTGCTTTCAGACTCCTGGCGTGGAGGGAGGGAAATATTAATGCAAATTTTAATTGGAATGTAAGTGTGGGCTTTTAAATCCGCTGCTGTTCAGGAGACCTCTCCCTGTCCAGCAGGAGAGGCTGTTAACCCAGCTTCCTGTCCATCCTTTGTTTATCTACAGCCAAGTGATGGGGTTTTTCCTCCTTTACAGCTGCTAAATTCATCAAAGTAGGGAATTTTCCTCAATCTTTTCCACACAGCAAACTGCTGTTGCTGCCATTGCCAGGCACAGGGAAGGCCCATCCAGAGCTGTTTCAAGTGCTGGAAACAGAGAAAGGGGGACAGAGAGAGGGAAGACCTTGGTGTCTTTATCCTAAAAACCTCTGATAACTCTCTGGTCATTTATGCCTTTGCCTTCTGCATCACCAGCTCCTTTTGGCTTTCCAGATGCAGCCCAGCCAAGCCAGGGAAGGTTGTTTTCTTGGAGAACAAAGGCAGAGGCTGGTACTTTAAAGTTCCATTAACTTCTGGAGCTGTTTTGTTATTTCACACTCATTCCCTGCAGTTCTTAATCTTGGAGCAACCTCCAGCTCCCAGAATTTCTTCCTGGGGCTGCTGTGCCTGGAAATGACACAGAGTTTTGTCTGGGCTGGTTCACAACTCCTGTGTGGAGCTGAGGAGTAGAAGGGAAGGTGTGAAGTTGCTGGAGAGGACTTGAAAAATATATGTGACTAATCCACAGGTGATTTTGAGTTTTTAACGTATCAGGTAAAATGATGCAGCTTAAAACCTGGGTCTGTGGTGCAGCCTCAGGATGTCCAAACCTGAAGGCCTCTGCTCCCAGGCAGCCAGTGACTGGACAAGAGGACACAGCCTCAGGCTGTGCCAGGGGAGGTCCAGGTTGGACATATGGAGGAATTTCTTCCTGGGAAGGGTGTTTGGGCATTGGAAGGGGCTCCCCCGGGAGGTTTGGAGTCCCCATCCCTGGAGGTGTCCAAGGAACGACTGGACGTGGCACTGAGTGCTGTGGGCTGGGTGACAAGGTGGGCATCAGGCACAGGGTGGACTTGATGATCCCAGAGATCCTTTCCAACATGAATGATCCCGTGATTCTGTAGCTTTACCTTTGAAACATTGGAACTGTTGTGTCTCCCTGCTGGTAGCAGCACGTCATGAAGGTGCTCTGCAGAATTTGTTGTAATTTATGTTGTTTTTCTCTCATGTTTTTTCTCCAGGGTGTGTTTTCAGTGACTGATATTTGACCGTATTGTAAAATGTCAGGTCGCTGCAGAAAATGCACCAGGTGAAATGTCAGCTTGTCTGTCTGTTCCAGGATGATGACTTGGAGGAGGGAGAAGTTAAAGACCCCAATGACAGAAAAGTGAGGCCACGTCCCACCTGCCGGTTCTTCATGAAAGGTAACAACACTGTGGTGCTGGGGGAAACCAAAGGGCTGTAATTTGTCTTGTTTGGTTTTTTTTTTTTACCCATTAAGCTGCTGTTACATGATAAATTCTGCCCCAGGTGTACTTGGTGTCACCTTTGTAGTCCCTCGTGGCCAGTGCTGAATTTACATAGAGCCACCGTGCAAAAAGGGCACTGCCCTGAGTGTGCTGAGCCTGGAGGAAGCAAATAAAGGAAAACTTGAAGGTGTTTGTGAAATAAAACAGAGAGGTTGTGGCTGCCCCATCCCTGGAAATGTCCAGGGCCTGGTGGGACGGGATTTGGAACAAGCAGGGCTAGTGTGAGGTGCTCATGGCAGGGGGTGGGACTGGATGAGCTTTAAGGTCCTTTCCAACCCAAACCATTCCATTATTCTATTTTTTGTAATTCCCCTTAACAGGATATCCCTAATGTTTGTGCAACTGCATGGCAGCTGTCTTAGCCTATCCTGCCATTTTTTTATTAGAGAGCAGGCTTTATAAAAGCTTTATTTAGATTCAGTGAAACTCTCTTCGCTTCCTTCAGCTTCATCTCAATGTTTGCTCATTTATTTGCTTTTATTGACAATCTCCCTTGAGGCAATTAATGAAAATCTGAAATGAGGAGAAGGGTGGAGACCAGGGTGGAGTCTCCTGTCCTTGCGTCAGTGGCCTGTGCAACATGGGGGTTTCCAGAGCCGTGGCCACCAGATATCCCATGTTGGCTTCCTGGATGTCTTCCGGTGCCAAACGTGCTGCCCGTGCCAGGGCTCGGCCGTTGGTGCTGCTGCTGGAACAGGGACGTTCCTGGGCAGGGAGAGCTGTTTGTTCCCCAGGCTTTAACGTGACACACACCCCGTGGAGCCTGGAATATTTGCCAGGGTCAAAGTTCAGGCTGCAGGATCTGCCCCGGTTGTTGTGCTTTGGTTTGGCGTCGGGGCAGGGAATGCTGGTCCTGCTCACCCCTCAGGCAGGGCCATCGCTCAGGAGGGCGGGTGCTGCTCACATGAGAATGGGAAGGCATTGGCAGTTTTGTCCTTGAGGAGCTCTCCCACGGCTGTGGCACGAGCGGCTTGCAGAGCTTCACGTGTGGCCACTTTGGCATGGGTAGCAGGGCCTTGTGTCAGGATAAGGGGTCTCAGCCCCTACACTTGGTGCTCAGGCACTGCCAGAGGGCAGGATTAGATGGGATATTGGGCAGGAGTCCTTCCCTGTGAGGGTGGGCAGGCCCTGGCACAGGGTGCTCAGAGAAGCTGTGGCTGCCCCATCCCTGGGAGTGTCCAAGGCCAGGTTGGATGGGGCTTGGAGCAACCTGGGCTGGTGGAAGGTGTCCCTTCCCATTGCAGGGGGTGGCACTGGATGAGCTTTCAGGTTCCTTCCAACCCAAACCGTGCGTGATTCTGTGCCTGCCTCTTCAGAGCACTGCTTATTTGGAGTGCACTGTGGGACTTTCTTTGCCCTCAGGTTTTCTGTATCAGGTAAAGCTCCTAATTGGAAGTGTTTGCCGTTAACAAGACTTGAGGAGCTCATAGACTTATTCCTGGATTTAATTAACGGTGTGTGTCCATCCACCCCGCTCTTCTCCCTGCCATAATAAGGCTCTTGTACGTTCATCCATCCATGTCTGGATTTATTTCCCCTCTCTCTGGGAAGGTGGGAGGTTATGAGTGTTTTTCCATGTGTATGAGAACAGGTAAATCTTAATGAAGTTGGAGAGAACAGTCAAATGTCTCAAATAACATTCCTTGCTGGATTTGAAGTGGTTGGTGGGTTTTTAGTGGCTGTGGGGCTGAAGAGGTGCTGGCTGCCAGCAGGCAGGGGTCCAACAGCTCTGTGTTCCCACAGGTCACTGTACCTGGGGCATGAACTGTCGGTTCATTCACCCCGGCGTCAACGACAAAGGAAACTACTCGCTGATCTCCAAGCCTGAGCCCTTCTCCCCCAACGGAGCCCCTCCCATCGGCCCTCACCCTCTGATGCCAGCCAACCCCTGGGTATGGACTCCTTTTCTATGGATTTATGGCTTCTGCACCACCTGTCCCATCCCTGGAAGTGTTCAAAGCCAGGATGAACGGGACTTGGAGCATCCTGGTCTAGTGGAAGGTGTCCCTTCCATGGCAGGGAGTGGAACAGGATGAGCTTTAAGGTCCCTTCCAACCCAAATCATTGTGTGGTTCTATGATTTTTCTCTTGCTCTAAGAGAAGTGACTGGGTTTTTTTTGAGCTATTGCTTCAGCAGAATTTAATCCACAATTGGATATGTGATTTTTAAAAGGTGGTCTTGAAGTTGCTTATAGAGGGGAGTAATTTTCCACGTGTTTCCAAGCTTGTGTCCTGCTGAGGCATCTCCGGAGTATCTGGAGATCCTCTGAGGTCACTTTGCAAAGGCTGAGTTTGCTACTTAAAACTAACTCAAGTTCTCTTGTCTTTGCTCCCCTTTCTGCCAGGGAGGGCCCGTGGTTGATGAGATCTTACCCCCACCTCCTCCAGACCCTCCAACGGAAAGTGCCTGGGAGAGAGGACTGCGGCACGCTAAAGAGGTGAGTGTTTTCCTCAGGGAGCTGCTGTCTCCAAAATCCACTGGGCTGTTCGGGAGCAGGATGCTGGAAGAGCTCTTTTTGGAGCATGAGTGTCTTGCTGTTTCCCTCCTCCTTTTGCCTTGTAATCTATTCATTATGTTTTGTTGTATATCACAGTTGTTAGACAACCAAGACAAGCTGATACCCAGGTTTGGGTATTTTTAGATTTTAAAAATACAGGGAATTTGTGGCCTTGAAGTCAAGCCTTTCCCAAAGCCAAGCTTTAAGCTGATCCAATTTCCCTCACTTCAGTACCTGTTTCTCTGTGTCTGGGCTCTGGAGAAATGGGCTCAGCAGGGGGGAAGCTCCTATTTCCTGCTGTTCTGAGCTCATGGAATAGTGAATTACACTTTCTACATCAAGAAAAGTCCAGTATCCTGCACATTCTGAGTCATAGGCAGAAGAAAGTGCTTTATTTGGGCAGGATTCTCCCAAGTGAAGGGTTTTTAATGTTGCAATTTCTCTGTGCCTCAGAAACGCCCTCTCTTTACACTGTCTTTGTGTTATGACAGGTATTAAAAAAAGCAACTATGAGGAAAGAACAGGAGCCTGACTTTGAGGAAAAGAGATTCACTGTGACTATTGGAGAAGATGAGCGGGAATTTGACAAGGAAAACGAGTTCTTCCGTGACTGGAATTATCGCATCACCAGGGATGTCCGAGATCCAGCGTAAGGCTCAGTCTTGGTTTTGCTCCATGGAACAGATGGGTGGGATTGCAGTGCAGTAAGGCAGGGTTCCTTTATTTGTTCCTCCAAACAGGAGGGGTGCTCAGCTCAGACAATGGGAACGGCTCCCATAAAGCAGGATGGGCAGAGGTTAAAAACCTGAGCTGCCTCCACTCGCTCCAGTTCAACCCCCCCTTCATTCCCAGTGGTCTTTAAACCTTCCTGCCTTCAATCTCTTGGCATTCTGCTCCCTCCTGGACACTGTCCAGTCATGCTTTGCCTGCCTCACACCAGTGCATTCTTCTGACTGGTTTTCCTCATTTTTTCCTTCTCCCAACCATGAGAATTTTCAGCTCTTAAAGCTGAGGCTGCAAAGTTGGAGTTTGTTCAGTGTCCAAGGGCTGCAGGCAGTGGTTGGACTCAGCTAGGGGTTTCTTTTCAAGGCCACTGGTGCACCAGCTGGTCTTAACAAACATCTTAACTCATCCCAGATAAACTGGGCACCAAGACACTGGTCAGAAAACAAAGCTGTTACCAGGCCAAAACAAATTTAAGTGCTTAGGTGATTGGGGTTTTAAGGACGTAAAACTTAAAGTGTTGGAGAGTCAACTCTGTGCTTAGTAGTTCTTGAGCCAAGAAAAGGAATGGAAAGAGAATTTTTGAGAGAGGAGCTTGTGTTCTGCAGGAATCTGTACAGGTGACTCTGCCTCTCCTTGCTCCTGCATCCTCTGTTCTTCCTATGTGGACACATAATGGAAACATTTCCACTCACAGAGTGTTTGCAAGGCTTGGCTCTTAAGCTTTTGTCCCATAGTCCTTGATTTGCTCTGGAGTGCAATTCCTTTCCCTGTTCTAAAGAACAACCTGTGTCCTCAGTTCTACAGCCTGAAACAAAAGAATTTAAGAATTATTAATATCTTCCTGGGTTGAAATAGCACTTGGCCTTCTGCTCCTCTGAGAAGGCTTTAAGTGCCACTGGGGTTTATCCCCAGTGCTCTGGGGGTTGTGCAGAGATTGTCTTTGTTTGATCACTGTCTGGGAAAACCACCAGCAGCATCTGGGCCTCACTGGTGGAAGAATTGTGGTGTTAAGCACAGGACCGGTGTTCGTATAGTCAAAAAAAATATGTTGCATGTAGCCAGTGTTAAACAAAGCCATCAAACAACTGGAATTCCTGACAATCTATAAGCAGACAGGCAACAAAATACCTTCATTGCATGTAAAGGCAAAAGTGATGAAGCTGCTGCTGCTGCAGGCTCTAGAAAATGGTGATTTTTCTCACACACACACAGTTTATTGCACACTTTGACATCTTGCACTGGAGGTGCAGCTGGGATGTGGAAAAATGCTTTCAGGAATGTCTTGTGACATATGGAGTTGTCTAAATAGTTCATGAATCCCTTTTTCTTTTTTGAATAACTATAGGGAGGTGGACATCAAAGAAAACATTAACTATGGGTAAGCAGGTCTTTGATTCCAGTACTGTTGCAACTGTAAGAAAAAAAAATTCCTTTTCCTTTTTACATTGTGCTTCTTAAAACTTCCGAGGCCACAGAGCTCTGTCCCAACTGTGCTGGGCAGGTTGTTGGATTGGATTATTTTGGGGGTGGTCCCAATTATTTTCTAAGGATTTAAGCACTGGATTATCTAAACAGCCAGCAGTGATCCTTTTTTCAATTAATAGAAACTCCACAAATATTTTAGGGGGGAGAAATTCAGGCTTGAGGTTGTGTTAAAAAGTAGAGTTTTCTTCTTGGCGTGACTTGAGATTTTTTGTGTCTCTTTGAACACCTGATGGCACTGAATCCAGACTGTTTTCTGGTTGGCATCAGGAGTTTGTTGCTGAGTTAAACATCCACAGTCAAGATTCCCTGGTTGTCTTTCCCTTGGCTTTTTGCTTCAGTCAAAAATAGAACTTTTAAACCATTTTAAAGCAGTGAAAGAAATACAGGAACCTCTTGACTCACAGGGCAGCTCTTAAATCTTGGCCTGGTTTAGGTTATTTGGCACATTTTAAAATGCAAAAAAGGGCCTTTTATTCCTTTCACTCACAAATCAGAGTCTCATTATGGATTATCTGGAATTTGGGAGCACTTGCTTTATAATGTTAGCTCTGCCACTGACTCCTCTGTGGCCCTGGAAGTTTCTTGTTCCCTGTACCCACCTCCCCGTCTTTACAGTGATATCTGCACTCCAGGTGGTTGGATGTTGTTGAGTTTGAGAATTAAAAAAGTCAAATAATATTAACAGAAATCAGCTGGAGGAAACAGATTTATGGAGGGTGGGTTTTAAATCCTTTTCCTCCATGAAGGTTATAAATTTGGCAGTTGAGCAGCGTGTGCCACGTGCTCACCAGTCCACTGGTGTGTTGGGAGGGCCAGCACTGGAGAATCTCAGCTGGAGAAGGGGTTGCCTTCATTCCATGGGGTAATTCCAAGTGTAGGGACAGGGTGTTGCTGCCCTGCCCCCAAAGCTCCACTTCTCCCAGTGTAAAGCTCAGCAACAGCTCATGTCTTGTACTGGTGGCACTGGGATGCTCCAGCGGCAGGGAATGAGGAGGTCACCATCCCTTCCACCCTGAGGGTGCTTGGGATTAGCCATGGGTGCATGGACAGAAAACCCAGCTCTCAATCAATGGGGCAAAACACATCCTGTTCCCTTTGCAGGCGTTGGAAGGGGCTGTAAAAAGCAGTTTCTGTGTTTTTCCCACATTGATTTGAAGGCTGAAGTTGGTTCTTTTTTTGGTGTTTATCAAGAAAGGTTTGTGCTTTTCTCTGATAAGCTTCACTTAAAAAAGACTGTCTGGTTGGGATGTGTAGAGAACAAACCTCTGGATGGTGGTGCTCCCTTGAACGTGGTTTTTCTTGTCACAGTGACTAAGAGCTGTCCTAGAGCTCGTAGTTTGCAGCGACAGGGTGACACTTCCCTCTGTAACATTCCCTGTTTTTCATTGTAGGCTTGATCCCTATTCAGATCCCTATTATGACTATGAAATAGAGCGGTTCTGGCGTGGTGGGCAGTATGAGAATTTCAGGGTCCAGTACACGGACCCCGATCCGTACCGTAACTACAGAGTAAGTAAGACAACTCCCCTTCCTGCGCTCCCCTTCCCGCTCTCTTCCAGCCTCTCCTGCTCCATGTCGTGTTTCCAGTGCAGTGGGTGAAGCAGGACTTTTTAAGGTGCTTCTTCTTGCAAGCAGTTAAATCTTGACTTAGTTACAGCGCAGAGCCCACTGCAGGAGAAGGGATGGGAGGATGTTCTGTTCCAGCATCATGAAGGCAACAGCAACGCTCCAGGCTTGGGAATGAATGGCTGGAAAGCTGCCTGGTGGAAAAGGACCTGGAGATGCTGGTTGACAGCAGCTGAACTTGAGTCCAGGTGCCTCAGAAGGCTGATGGCACTTGGCTTGTACCAGTGCCAGTGTGGCCATAGGACCATAGGGTAGTG
This sequence comes from Grallaria varia, assembly GCA_013396735.1. Classification (NCBI taxonomy): domain Eukaryota; kingdom Metazoa; phylum Chordata; class Aves; order Passeriformes; family Formicariidae; genus Grallaria; species Grallaria varia. The sequence goes on from VWZG01005234.1 coordinate 890,113, forward strand.
ATTGTCCCCCTGTGCTGGGCACTGGGGAAGCCAAACCTGGAATTCTGGGATTGGTTTTGGCCCCTCAACCCAAGACAGACGTTGAGAGGCTGGAGCATGTCTAGGGAAGGGAATGGAGCTGGAGAAGGGGCTGGAGCAGCTGAGGGAGCTGGGAGGGCTCAGCCTGGAGAAAAGGAGGCTCAGGGGGTACCTTCTGGCTCTGCAACCTCCTGATAGGAGGGAGGAGGTGGTGCCAGGCTGATGGTTGGACTTGTTGATCTTAAAGGTCTTTTCCAACCTCAGCAGTTCCATGTCTGAGATGGGAAGGTGATTCCTCCTCGTGTACACCGGCTGCTCCTCGGTGTCCCACGCAGTTGTCAGTGCCTGCAGCCACATCTGCAGCCAGTCTTGGACATTTTGGGGAGGCAGGGAGTTTCCAGGAAGTAACGTGGCTGAGGGAACAGTTTGCTTGTTAATTCTTGGGAATGATGGAGACGATTAGATTTGGGCAGGTGTGCTCTGCGTACCCACAGAGGCCCTGGCATGACCATCCACTGCTGGTGGAGCTGCAGGTCAGGGATTGAGTCAGGGAAGCACCAGCTGGTGCTAAAGTTCCAGGTGCTCTTGGTTGGTGTTGCCCCAGGAATAGAACTCAATGAAAACAGGGCTCTCAAACCCCTTTCTGTCCTCTTCCTTTTGCCCTCATCCAAACTTTGTGCCTCTGGAGAAGTGGCCAAGATAATCACTCCTGCTCAGTGGGGAGGTTTTCAGTGGTTTTCATTAAATCCTTTAAAAACGGGTTTTTCTTTTGCACTAAACACTTGTTGTTGTGCAGAAACAGGGGCCAGTTCTTGCTGTGGTTGCACATGATGCACTGCCAGTTACTTCGGTGCTTGTTTGTAAAGTTAATGAGCTCGTTATAAAAATGATTAGCAATGAAAGACTTGTAAACATCAATCCATTTATTTAATAAGCTTGATAAGCCAGATTGATCTGACTGTTGCCTTTGAAAATGACACCTGTGATGGATATGATGTGTTTATGTCCAGGTTTCTGCCTGCTCAGCAAACAGAGATGACCAGCAAGCTCCAGATTATGGATCCCCAGATTTTTTGTATCCAGCTTATTGATCCCAATCCTTTGCTCTGACATGGGAGGGTGAATGTAATTCCATGCAGTCCAGACTTACTGCCTGCCTTGTTGGGAGATGTTTCCACGGCATCACCAGGATTTCTCTCTCTTTTTTTTTGTTTTTTTTTTTTTTCAAGGAAAGAGAGCGAGAACGGGAAAGGGAAAGAGAGAACAGGCAACGGGAAAGGGAGCGGGAGAGGGAGCGCGAGCGGGAACGGGAGCGGCGCCAGCGGGAGCGCGAGCGGGAACGGGAGCGGGAGCGCGACAAGGAGCGGCAGCGGCGGAAAGAAGAGTGGGAACGGGAGAGAGAACGAGTGAAGAGAGATGAGAAGGACAGGCGGGACAGGGACCGAGACCGCGACAGGGACCGGGAGCGGGACAAGGACAAGGAGAAACCAAAGCCCCGGTCCCCGCTGCTGCCAAGGTAAGAGTTCGCTGGGCTCAAGTTTGGAGTTGGAGGTGATGGTGTAGCTGATCCCCACAAAGATCCCCCGGTGTTTGTAGCTCCTGTGGAAAGTCATTCCTTGAGCCTTGTGGCCACTAAGTGGAGCTCAAACATCACTGAGAGCTGAGTGAGCAGAACCTGACTCTGAGAGTGTCTGTCCACTGCCATGGGGGTGGAGGTGATCAGCTCATCCCTCTTCCCTTGAGCCTGGAGGAGGCTTTGGGAGGCTGAAGGAGGTTTGAGTAGGCCAAGGGATTTCTGCAGATTGTGGTGACTCCCTTTGAGGCCTTGACAAATGGCTGTGACAAGAACCATGGCTGGGTTGGGAGTTTGTGGGTAGCAAAAGCGTATGGGGATTTATTAAGCACAGCTCCAAAAAGAGAGGTGAAGGCACTGCGTGCCTGGAGATAAGTTTGTGCTCAGTGGAATTGCATTTTTACTGGAAGTCCTGGTTCTGACCTGCATGAAAAAGAAAATGGAACAAGACAGACTGCAGCTCCAGGAATATGATCTCTGTTCTGTTTCTCTGGCAATGATACAAGTACCTGTGTATGTGAAATACTTATTTGTGAATCACTATAAGAATATCCCAGCTGAATATGGAACTTGTCTGATTGGACATTCTAATTTCACAATGTCTTTTGGTTTGTGGAAAGGTATCAGATTCCTTGCTGAGGGACATCTTGGATGGGGCTTGGAACAACCTGGTCTAGTGGAATGTGTCCCTGCCCATGGCAGAGGGATGGAGTGAGATGAGCTTTAAGGTCCTTCCCAACCCAACTGTTCCATGTCTGTGACCTGGAGGAAAACCGGTTTGTAGTTTCTTGGGAAGAGTGGCAGGTGGAGTCTTCCAACAGCATGTCGAGGAACATTTGGACACACAAATGTGTGTTGGGGCAAAGAGGGATGCATGGAAGCTGTTTCCCAAGACATACTGGAGCTTCTTCTTCTGCCTCATGTCTGTGTTGTTTCTCTGCACTGGAAGAAGGTGTGAAAGATGATGAGCATGAGGAAGAGTGCTGTAATGAATAGCAAGGCTAAGAACACCAGGAATGAGGTGCCACCTGGCATTGTGTGGTTTCGGGGCTTAGTCGTGAATCTGACCCAGAATTTTTTCTTGCATTACTAGAAGGAAAGCTGGTTTTTGACCATGACCCTCTTTTCCAAGAGGAAGCCATAGTTTCAGAGCAGTTGGAAGGTATCTTTGGAGCAGTAGCAGTGCCAGTGCAGTTATAGGAATCCATTTAATTACACGCTTCATTTAATTACAATCTTCACTTACAACCACGGTTTGTGCATCTTGATTACCACACTGACTGTGTGATGGGACAGATCTGGTGATGGGACAGATCTGGCTGTCCAGAGCCATGTGATGGAGATGATGTCAATGAAAGTGACATCAGCTGGTTGGCAGCTCCAGACGTGAGTCATGAACAGTCACCGTGACCAGGATCGCTGCGCCCAAAGCTGAGCCTGCTGGGTGCTCCTTCCCTTGGCACCCATGGAGTCACGGGGCAGGGCTCTGTGTGGGAGAGTGAGCACCCAAGGGGTGCTGGGTAGGAGCAGTGGCTGTGCTCACCAGTTCTGGATCCATCTCACTCCATGAAACCCCGTGTGTGTGTCCAGAGATGGGATTGACAGTGTTCATGGTGCCTTCTGGGGATACAGGTTCCCTGCATCCCTCTGGCACAGGGGAGCTGTGGATGCCTCTTGGACCTCCAAAACAGGCTTCTTCAGATGAGTCTTAGTAATTTTAAAATAGTCTTTGATGCACCTCTTTGCTTTTTTTGGTTTAAGTCTGCTATAGAGAGAGACTTTTCAAAGGGCATGGACAGAGAGGACAAGGGGGAATGGCCTTAAGCTGGAGGAATGCAAGGTTAGATGGGATATTGGGAAGGAATCCTTCCCTGGGAGGATGGGCAGGCCCTGGCCCAGGTTGCCCAGAGCAGCTGTGGCTGCCCCTGGATCCCTGGAAGTGTCCAAGGCCAGGTTGGACAGGGCTTGGAGCACCCTGGGCTAGTGGAAGGTGTCCATGCCCATGGCAGGACATTGGAGCTTGCTGATCTTTAACATCCCTTCCAACCCAAACCATTCTTTGGGTTTGTTCTTTCCAGAAGCAGATCATAGGGAATCTACAGCTGGAAGTGCCTCAGCCTTGTCCTGTAACACGGGCACTGGTGGCTGTAGAACTGGGCAGAGGGACAGCAGGCAGTGCCTGCTCCTGCCTTCATTTGTGCAGGACTGGTGACAGGAAACTCTTGGAATTTTTGGGTTGAATGAGGAGTTAGTTCTGAGCAGAAAGCTTTAAAATCTCCCTAAAAAAATCTTTGGTCAGCACCTCAGGGGAGAGTGGAATTAATGGGAGTACTTATCAATAACCCCAAAAGCTGTGTGTTGTTGAGGGCAGCTGTCCAAGTTCTCCTAATCATGGAATCCCCGAGTGAGGAACCTTAAAGCCCATCTCATTCCACCCCCCCATGATGGGACTTCAGTTCCCATGGCAGGACCCCCATGTCAACAAGCCCCCTTCCTTCAGCACTGCAGGCCTGTGGGTGTCCATGGAGGAAAGCAGCCAGCAGAAACAAGTTTTGGAGCAGCTTTTAACAAAGGGGAGGTGTAATTCCACCTTCCCCCTTGGAGAGCACATCCCTCCTGCAGCACCGTGCCTTTCCCGGGAGCCTCCGCCGTATTGGGGGCTGTGCCACCGTGTCCCACGGAACCCTTGGTGACAGGCTCCCGACTTCCTCGTGGCAGTGCAGTGGCTCGAGCCGTCTCACCTTTTCCCCAAATTCCTCCGTGCCCTTCTCCAGAGGGGCAGGGTTGGGATTAAACAGCTCCCGAGTCTGTTTAACGTGCAAGACGCCCGTGATTGCCCCGCGCTTCCTGGGAAGCAGGATGCACTCCTGTGCCATGGCACTCACCTCTGGGGCTATTTATAGACTCCGGGCTTTCCCTAATTGCTGGATCCCAGCTTTTGGCAAGTCCAGCCCTTCCAGGCGTCACTGGGGCCGGCTTGGGCTGCAGGTGCCCGTTAACATTCCTGCCACTTCCAGAGCCCACACGGCCTTGCTCCACGCTCATTAATGAGCTGGGCAGGGTTGGAAAACTCCACAGAGGTTGGAAAACTACTCTGAAGATGTTGGACAACTCATCCACAGAGGTTGTGTAAGCTGCAAGGAGCTCTGCCAAAGGCAGAGCTGAGGATGTCAGTAATTACAGGGTCAGTCCGTCGGCGTAGGAGCTCCTGGGGTAGAGGCTGGAGGAAGGAACAAACCATGGCCTACAGAATGGAAAGGGTGAGAGGAAAACCGACCAGTAAATAGCCAGGAACATGGAAACAAGTTCCCTTTCCATTGAAAGCAGGAAGGTTTAAACTGATCTCTAAACAACAGCAGAGTTTAGGGCAGATACTGTGAAGAAGCCAGAGAATTTCCCAGCATTACTGGTTCCTGGGATGAGGAGGGTTAGAATTTAACCAAAATTTAAACTGGGTGGACTCAGGGACAAGTGTTTCTATTTGAGTCTTGGAGAAGAGGCACCAGTGGGATTGTCACATATAGATTGGCCTTTTTGGAAGGAATTTCAAAAATTACCTTCCAGTTCCTGAAGGGATCGCACAAGAAGGATGGAGAGGGACTTTCTACAGGAGCATGGAGTGACAGAGCAAGGGGAAATGGCTTCAAACTGAAAGAGTGGAGGCTTAGATGGGATATTAGGAAGGAATTCTTCCCTGGGAGGGTGGCCAGGCCCTGGCAGAGGTTGCCCAGAGCAGCTGTGGCTGCCCCAGCCCTGAAAGTGTCCAAGGCCAGGTTGGACGGGGCTTGGAGCAACCCAGCCTAGTGGAAGGTGTCCCTTCCCATGGCACAGGGTGGCACTGGATGATCTTTAAGGTCCTTCCCAACCAAACCACTCCATGATCTGTGAATGTGCAATTTCTGCTTTAATGCTTTGGGTTGGTTATTTTTCTCCCCAAGATGAGTATTCCAAGAAGTTTGTAATCTGAAGTTGCAGTGCTGGTAAAAGTGTTCCTCCCTCTCCTCCTCTTCTCTCCTCAGGCATCGAACACTTAAACAAGCCAGGACAGTTTATGATCAATTAGAGGGATAACTTGGCTGTCTGTCTTCCTGCTCCCCATCTCCAGAACAAGTTCTGATGCCCCAGGCTTGGCCTGATTTTTGCTGAGTGCAAAATTCCTTCTTTCTCTCTCTGTGTTGCCAGTGGAGCTCCGTGTTGTGCAAAGCATTTCAGGGATAAAGAATGAAATATGTTCTCTGAACAAACCTGGAGCAATGCAAGATGTTCTGAGCCTTAGCTGGGAGCAAAGGCTCTGCACAGAGAAATAGTTCATTTTAATCCTTCCATTGTTGCCATAGGCCTTTATCGCACTGGCATCTGAGCCAGTCTAGTTGTTCCAGGAGCACATGAAGCAACCCACTGTTGTGGGACCTGTTGGTGGTTGAATTCCCAAAGCGCTGAGGGACATGGAGGAGTTCGTTCCCAAGGGGGAGCGGAGGGGCAGGCACTGAGCTCTTCTGTGGTGACCAGGGATAGGATCCGAGGGAACAGCTGGAGCTGTGCCAGGGGAGGGGGAGGTTGGATCTCAGGAGAAGGTTGTTCCCCCAGAGGGTGGTGGGCACTGACCAGGCTCCCCAGGGCAGTGGGCACGGCCCCAAGGCTGCCAGAGCTCCAGGAGTGTTTGGACAATGCCCTGAGGGACAGGGTGGGATTGTTGGGGTGTCTGTGCAGGCCCAGGAGCTGGACTGGAGGATCCTGGTGGTTCCCTTTCAACTCAGGATATTCCATGAGTGTGTCAGTTGGACACACTGGTGAGGGCAGCAGGCTCAGCATTGCTGCCCCTCGGCAGGGGTGGCACTGGGTGGTGCTGACCAAGGAGGGAGGCAGAGCAGGAAGCCATCCCATGCAGCATGTCTGTGAGATGGACATTGGTTTGTTTCCCAGCTGGATATCGTCTCCAGGGAGTGTTCTCGGTTCTGGAGAGGAGCAGCAAGGCACAGTGAGCCTTTGGGTGAGGCATTGTCACCTCCTGTTCCCAAAATCTGTCCTGACATCTGACCTCAAAGTGGTTCCCACACAGACAGGAAAAGCCTCAAGTTGTGCCAGGGGAGGTCCAGGCTGGACATCAGGAGGAATTTCTTCCTGGAAAGGGTGGTCAGGCATTGGAAGGGGCTGCCCAGGGAGGTTTGGAGTCTCCATCCCTGGAGGTGTCCAAGGAACAACTGGACGTGGCACTTGGTGCTGTGGGCTGGGTGACAAGGTGGGCATTGGGCACAGGGTGGACTCCACGGGCTGGGAAGGCTTTGCCAACCACAGCGATTCTGTGATTCTCTAAGTTTGATCAGGGCCTGTAACTGAATATAAATATGGACCCCAAATTCTGTGGAACACCAGTGCCAGGTAGGAGGAGGAGGAGGAAGAGGCTGTTGTCCTCAGAGGTGTTCCCAGGAGGTGACAGCAGCTCTGAAGCTGCCAGAAGGAGCAGTGTCCCCATGACCCATCCTGTGATTATCGCGCACACAGCACTTTTTGGGAAGGAAGTTCCTAAAATCCTATTAATGGAGAGCACTTACGCAGCCATTAAAAATAAAAATAACTCCTGCAAGTGGGAACATAGCAAACTGAAAGCAAAGTCGGAAAGGGCAAACTATAAATCCTTGTAAAACCCTTCCAGCGAGGAGCGTTTCTTCCCAGCTTCATGGAGGTGTCACCTGGATGGTGAGGTGCTCCTGAGATGAAAGGGTACGTGATCCTGCGGCCACACTCACCCTTGTGTTATTTTTCCAAGCTGGTTCAAGTTGACTTTGTTAATCTATGGGCTGAGCACATTAATGAGCAGGGTAACCCGGAATCTGAAATCAATCCCTGCAGGTTATCCAGGGTTTGCAAGCCAGAAAGCATTGGAATGAGGTTGATTAGATAAAGGAGTGGCAAAAAGAAGGGAATGCAAATGGAGTGATTCATGGCTCTATGTGCGTGGATCACAAACCAACTGAACTCGGGTTTTTTGGGAAGACTCTGTAATTCTGAGTGTTCCTGGGTCTTCGTTATCTTTTCCCACAGGAATGGTCTCTGTGCTGCCAACTGGATCTGCTCCCTGCATTTTGGGTCTAGAGGCTTTTTATGAAAGCACCTGTACCTCAAATAGAGCTTGTTTTTTTGGTGGGTTTACTGGTAGCATCTCATCCCACTGCCCAGAGGTGGTGTGGTAGGATGGTGGATTTTGGGTTCTCTTAGTTTTTCCTGTGGGAATGTTGTCTCTTAAATCCTTCATTCCTTCCCGTTTGTCCTGCCACAGGTGGAAGAGCAGGTAGGAGAATTCCCATTTGTCCTGCAGGGTACACAACTGTGTGCTCTTCTGGGTTTGAGTTGGGCATTGCTGAGACCCTGGAATGCTCTGATTTAGTCCCATATCCATCAGAAATCCCAGAGAGGGGAAGAACAGCCTCCATCAGGAGGCTTTCCAGGTGTCTACACTGGAGAGGGACTGGTGACAAGGGATAGAGGGACAAGACAAGGGAGAATGGCTTCCCAGTGCCAGAGGGCAGGGATAGATGGGATATTGGGAAGAAATTCTTTCCTGGCATAGGTTGCCCAGAGCAGCTGTGGCTGCCCCAGCCCTGGAAGTGTCCAAGGCCAGGTTGGACGGGGCTTGGAGCAACCTGGGCTAGTGGAAGTTGTCCCTTCCCATAGCAGGGCATGGAACTGGAACTGGATGATCTTTAAGGTCCTTTCCAACTCAAACTATTTCATGATTCCATGATAAAATCTCTCCATGAACCAAAGGAAACTTTTCCAAGTTCTCCACGAAACATTCCTGTAGACTGGAGTTTCTGTCAGTCCTTGTGACCCTTGAGGTGCTGCCTCTGCTTCCACAGTGAAAGAGGAAGGGTTTCGTAACTGGCAGTGGAGATGAAGAGCATGGAGTGACTCAGATGTGGATCTCAAGGAATGTTTTACTTTGGCATTTCAGAGCTGGAGTTCCTGGGAGATCTCCCACACTGGATTTTATTAAAACCTGGCAAAGTCCGTGGCAGGATCTCTGCATGCTGGTGCCTCTCTCATTTACAGGAGTCTCTTGAGGCATCAAATGCTCAGCCCTCAGGGTAGATCACATCTCTGATAGGTTTATCTTCCTGCTGTGATGATTTCATCCTGGAGGTTCAGATGGTATCTCCACTCTTTAATTTCCAAGCCTCTCCCCATCACGCTTTGAAGAAATCCTTCCTTTTTTTTTTTTTTTTTTTGAAGTGACTGATAACTCAGCTTTAGATGGAAACAGCTTGAGAAAATCCTAATATTTCACCAAGATCAACAAGCACCAGCTCCAAGGTCCAGCGTTTCCCGTTGCAGACACACGTAGGTGGATTTTGGGAGCTGTTGTTCTCCTCCTTTTTGCCGAGACAGGAAAAATTCCAGTGTGCTTGCGCCCTGCCGGAGTTTATTCTGCAGCAATTACAGGTCTCTTCCCAACTGCCTTGGCACATGGCTCCAGTCGTTCCTCGAGTCCACTTCCTCTGGAAAATTCCACTGCCACCGAAGGGAAAAACTTGGTGCTGACGAAATCCCACCTTTCCTGCGATAATCTCAAAGGCTTTTAAGTGCTGGCTGGCCTTCCCTCCTGGAGCAAAGGGAGCTGGAAGGGTGGCCGGAGGAGCAGCCCTGGAGCCAGGCTGACATCACCGCTGCCCGCGGGTGCCAAGCTTTGCCTTCCCTTGGGAAGGACAGACGGAAGCGCTTTCCCCAGGAAGCTTCTTTTCCCCTCTAAGGTTAGAAATGCTTCGGCAGCACTTGCATAGTACATGAGGAGAGCAGCAAGAGCTGGGCAGCTCTGCTGTGCCCCCTCCCCATCCTCCCTGGATTCAGGGTTTCTTCGGGAGCCGGAGCTCTTGCGGTCGGGAGCCGCCTGACCCACGCCGTGGGTGTGCTGCCAGCTGGAGCTGCCTCTGTTCCTCCTCGCCCTGCCAAAGCCACGTTCAGCCTCAGTTCTCCCCTTGATTGCTGGCATTAAATTCCAGCCAAAGAGGCATCAATGTGTTCGATCTGGAAAATAAAGCTCTGAGTTATTTTCAGGGTAAAATGGGCTTCGGAAGTAGCGAAGCTCTGCAGCCCTTACTGGTGCCTGGGTGATCCTTGGGGCACTGGAAGGAAATGAAGGTGCTTTTGGTCAGTCTCTTGTCTCTTATGCCCTCTAATTTATATTTTTTTAAACCTTGTGGCATAGACTTATATCATGGTCTAACCCCCCAGGCAAAACCTGCATGACTAATTAAGGAGTTAATTCTGAAATATTGGAAATATTTCCTAAAAATTGCATTTGGTGAAAAAGGGATTAACATGTGGATTTTTTTTGCCAGCCGCTCTCCATGCTGAAGTGTGTGAGGTTTGCCTGCAGCCTGGGAAACTGCTGAGGATGAACTCCTGAGGTGACCCCATGGCTCAGCATCCTGACACCTTCTCCATGGCTCAGCTCCTGAGCTGGTCAGGCCTTGCCATGGGCTGGTTGGACTCGCTGACCCAGCAGCAAACCATTCTCATTTTTTAATGTATTGAATTAAGATGCTGAGAGCTCCAGCAAGCACCAAATCCAGCACAAGATGGGAAGGAAAAATCACCTGTTTGTAAGAGTGAAAGTGAGGATAAAACCTCCCCCTGCTCATCTCCCAGTCGTGTCTTCAGTGGAGCTCACACAGGCAGCAATTGGGAAGTTCCTCTTGACAGTGGCCCCAGCTCCCTTTCAGCTCTGACTCCTGAATTCCACTGGAGAGTGGAGCCGAGCAGCAGCAGGTGCCAGCCCCTCATTTTAGGCTGGAGGAGTTTCTTTGGTGATGCCACACGTTGCGAATGCAGGCGGCTCTTGAGGAAAGGCTTTGAAAATGTCCTTACAGAGCACCATCTTCTTTGTCTGTAGCATGTTCAGTGCTGAGTCAAAAAGCCAAGCTCATCCCAAAATGAGGCTTTCTGTTGTGGTTTTCCTGGGGAAAAAAACCTTTCCTCCAGAAAGTGACTTCATCCAGGGAGAATTGCATCAAACCAGGTAATAGGTGCAAGTAATGAGATTTGCTTTCAGAGTCAGCTTTGCTCTAAGCTGTGGAGCTCAGCCTGAGTGGTTCCCATGTGGAGCTGGAGCTGAGCTCCAGCTCCCTGGATGTGCTGTTGAATGGGAATGTGAGTTGGTTTTTAGGGAGAGAATAAATTCTGTAGGAGGTTTTTCTTTTTGAAAAACTGTTGCAGGAAAAAGTTGAGCCTGAGAGGGACGAGGTCATTCATTAGTTAAGAGATTCATGGAATGTCCTTGAGTGGGAAGGGACCCACAGGGGTCATCAAATCCAACCCCTGGCCCTGCCCAGGACACCCCAACAATCCCACCCTGTCCCACTGTCCAAACACTCCTGGAGCTCTGGCAGCCTTGGGGCTGTCCCCGCTGCCCTCTGGGGGAAGAACTTTCCCTGAGATCCAACCTAACGCTGCCCTGGCACAGTTGTTGACTTTCCCAAGCCTTGGACACTGCAGGAAAAGCTTCTCAGGAGGTTTTACCCAAGTCTTGAGATGGATGGTGCCTCCATGCCTTCTCGTGTCAGCAGAAAATCCCCCCTGCATTTCCCAAAGCACACAGACTGCACTCCCTCAGGAAGGGATGTTGGTTCAGGATATCAGAGCGTTATCCATGACCATCCTCACATGGTTTTCTCCTCCTTCTTTGCTTGCTGTTTGTCCTGCTGCTTGATCCAAGGTGTGTAGGTTGTTCCCAACTTTGTTTTTCTTTTTCTTCCTTCTCTGCGTTTGTTGATTTCAGGATGTTCCAGAGGTCAGAATGGCTTCAAAGTGAGTTGGCAAACAGCTGCTGGAAGGACACCTTGACCCCAACTACAACTGTGTAGTGTTATCAGGGTAGAAATAATAAGTTCGGGGTGTCTCAGCCTCACATTCAGGGCAGGGTCTTCCTCCATGACTAAATACTGATGGAGTTGTAGCTGTAACTCAGGAAACTTGACCATCCCACTGCAAATATCATATGCTGAGTTAAACAGTGTGTGTTGGAGCAGTGTTGGAAGGAGTGAGGATGGAATGAATAATGCTGAGCCGTAGCCCTGCCCAGATCTCCCTTACCTGGCAGTTTTGTGTGTTCCACGTAATTGTCCCCTTCTGGAGCTGGAATGAGATTTGTGGAAGAGGTGAATGTGAAAGAAGAGTTTCTCCTCATGGAAGATTCTGAATATACTGAGCAGATGCAGGACAGAGAGTAAAATTGCTTTTATATCAGCAAAGATAAGGAAGGAGTCGGATGCTGGATTTCTAGGTCAGCATATCCAGGTTCTGGAGCTGGGAGGAGGCAACACTGCCAGCAAGGATCTCCTTGGTGACTAGTGAAGCCTTCAAAGGGCTGACCAGGCTGCTAACAAAGAGCTTTAATTATCCTGTGTCTGTTGAAGTGTTGAGGCAAGGAACAGAGTCCCTGGAATTATTAAAAAACTTGGAGGAGGCTTTTTTATCTCAAAAGGCAGAGGAAGTTGGGTGGGGAGTGGTTGCTTCAGTCGTGTGACTAATGGGGTGGCACTGGCTGAACCCAGCCATGGAAGGGGCCTTTCCTCCCCTAAATTCTCAGAGAGTTAATTATTTGGAGAAAAGAAACAAACGCATCACTGTCCTGGTCATTTGATGAGTGCAAAAGGCTTCATAAAGCTTTAATGCAGCACACAGTTTGCCTAAAACCGAGGGAGAAGGTCAGAGCCATGTGATTGAGGAGTTGGGTGCAGGTTAGAATGAGGGCAAGGAAAAATTCCAAGTTAAATCGCCCAGAGATAAGAGAGGTAATAAAGTCTCTGCCTGAAAAAACTCATCCTGGAGAACTTAAGGAAGTGTCTGGTGCAGGTGCTGGAAAGTTGGCCCTGAATTATTTTCAGGAGGTTGGAGAGGAGAAGGGGAACATGGAGAAGCAAAAATGGGGAAATGGGAGTAGGACCCTTGAAAGGGAAGGGAGGAGATGGACGGTGTCTGGCCTGACTGGTCACATCCTCATGGTTATCACCAGCATGTCTGGTGGTTTATAAGCACCTGGAGAATAATTCAGGATAAATCAGCTGTGATGAGGAGGGAACCATTCCCTTGGGAAGGGTGAGAACAGGTCAGTGTATCTTGGCCTGTGACACAGCCCCACATGATGTCCTGATAAGGGGATTGTAGGAGAATAATTGTGGCTGAATGTCTCTGAGTGACTCTTCTCGGCATTGCACCAGGGGCTGCCTGCCAGGGTTGGGCTGCTCCATCTCTTCAGGAAGGACCAGGTTTCCCATTCCCTTCCCTCTTACTGGTGTCCATTCCGTGGAGGCCAAAAGCTGAACCTGAAATCAGCTGGGAGGTCACTGCTTGGTCAGGGTGACAAGGAGGTTCATAAAATTGTGGGTCTGCTGACACTGGTGTACAAACTGAGAGTTGTTCTAACACTTTATCACCCCAAAATGGTGCTGGGCGTTCGTGGTGGGCATTAAGAGCTGGTACTGCTATAAAGGATGAATTTCTGGGGTGTTTTCATGTCCCTGCATATCTATTTATACACTTTATTATAATACCTTTATCATTTCTGGTATCTTTTCCTGGCCGCTGTGTATGTTCCTTTGTAAACCCCCTCCCAAAATCCCAACTCTGGTTGTTTTCCAGCCGCCAGCCCGAGCCACCAAAGAAGGACAAGGACTCTGCGGCGCTCGGCGCGGCGCAGTCGAAGCGCGCGGACGAGTGGAAGGATCCCTGGCGCCGATCCAAGTCCCCCAAAAAGAAGCTCGGCGTGTCCGTGTCCCCCAGCCGTGCCCGCCGGCGCCGGAAAACCTCTGCTTCCTCCGCTTCTGCCTCCGGCTCCTCCAGGTGAGGGCGGGTGCAGAGCCTGGCACGGCCGTGAGCGCAGCCGGGATGGGCCGCGGCTCCCTCGGGGCCAGCAAAGCTGCGTCTGTTCTCTCTGAGTGCTTGGACTTGAAGCTCTTGAAACAAGGTGGGAAAGTGTCCCGGAAGAATGAGGAACATGCAGAATTGGAGATAGGGATCTAAAAGCCAAAGCCCTCCTGAAGCAGATTTTCTTGCTGGGATCACTGCACCTGAGGTTTTTCTGTTTTCCCTGACCTGTCAGGGGACTGTCTGGTGAAAAGGCATAAAATTGTGTGGAAGCAGTTCCCAAAAGGATGGAAAATCAATAACTAAAGGAAGGGAGGAGGCTTATTTAAAGGTGCAGGAGAGGCTGCAATCCTGACATGTCACCAAGGAGAAGGCTCCAAGCTTTTGGAGCAGAACTTGGGGAGAACACACTTGGAGACTCAAGTCTCAGAGGACTTTTTGAGAGGTGCTAAATTTTAATATTTCCCTTTCAGGTCCTCTTCTCGTTCATCCACCTACTCTGGTTCAGGCTCCTCACGATCTCGCTCCAGATCATCTTCCTACAGCTCTTACTCCAGTCGCTCCTCGAGGCACAGCTCTTTCTCAGGCAGCAGGTCCAGGTAATGGCTCCTGGCATTTGGAGCCAGTGGAAAACTGGTTTCTAAATGCTTCCTGACAGCTCTTTTTTGCTGCTGCTTAAAAGCAAATAACCAGCTCTTGAAACAATCCATTCAAAGCACTTCCCTGAGCAGGGTAACAGGAGGCAGGCAGGATGCCAGTGGGGATGTTGGATGAAGGAGATCCATCAGCCACCCCCTCCTCTCCGCAGTGCTCCCACCCACGAGCACTGTTGTTGTGGCTGGGCTCTTTCCCATGCTTCTGGTAAATTAACATTCCCTTCATTTGCATTTTATGATTGGAAGAAGTTCACTGGCATCTCTTTTCTGTGGCACTGGAATTTCTATTCCAAGAGGCAAATCACATTTGTTTATTAAAGCAGTTGTCCTGTGATAGTCCTGACACTTCAAAGCAGCAATTCAGTGTTCCATGCTGATTAAACTGAGGGATGTTTATTCCTCTGCAACTTCCTTGCCCCTGCAGACAGTTTCCCAAGTCTGGAATATGTGTAGTAGGAGAACTGGCTCCCTGGCTCGGCAGCTCTTCAGAGCTGAAATCACACTGAGTGGATCACAGGAGACCTGTCTTCTCCTGGGAAGGGCTCAGGTGGGAGCTTATCTCATCTGGGGAGCACTGACCTTCCCCAGCCACCCCATCCGGGCTCTGCTCCTTGCAGGACAGTGCCAAGTGAGGGTGACCCACTTGGGCTTTTCCCTGAAGGTGGGAGAGTGAGGAACACCCTCACTGTTCCTAACTGTTCTCCAGAAGGCCTCTCATCCAGTTGCTCGGCTCTTGGAAGTGCTGGGATGCAACAGAGGGACTTCCAGTCTTGGCAGTGGGATGAATCACCTGAGCACATGCTGTGTCCTGCCAGTGGCTCAGCTCAAGTCAGTCCTGGGCTTAGGAAACACCTCTTGCCCTTTGATCTGTTGCCTTTAAGGTGCACCATGTAATTGTTCTCCTTGTGTTCCAGAAATTAGAGATAAATACTAGATTTAGGTGTATTTTTTGTGTCTTTCTGCCAAAGTTTCTTGAGTTTTGCTGCTGTTTAAATGATAAACTGCACTAGGAGTTCCAGGGCATAAAGCAGGTTGAGGCAATTCAAGCTGAACTTGCAAGTCAATATGCTACTTATTTTCCTGTAGATATATTGTCCCTAAGAAGAGAATACAGAGAGTATGAGACAGCCTCGGGTGTTGGTGTGGAATACCTGGAGTGCCTCTCTTCCAGTTGACCATAATTTTTCCTTTTGTTTTCTGTTTTTACCACTGTCTGCAGTTAAATTTTGTTGGACAGAGTCCAAATATAAAGTGAGGATAAGCTCAGGACTGGTTTCCTGGGGAGGAAGGAGTGGTGTCTAAATGCACTGAGAGCCAGAAAACCTCCTGCAATCCCAAGACTGAGTTGAATGGTGTCTCTCTTCCTTCCTAGATCCCGGTCCTTCTCATCTTCTCCCTCTCCTTCTCCAACACCATCTCCACACAAGCCACTGGCGAAGGCCAAAGGGGAGTTATTGCCACCTCCTGGGAAAGGGTAAGGCTTCTTCTCCCTCTGGATTCCCCAGTGCAGAGTCCAGACAGGAGCCTAATCCCACAGCCAGACCTCTCGGACCTTCAGTGGCCCCAGTCTAAAGAAGGGCAGGGTTAGATGGGATATGGGGAAGGAACCCTTCCCTGGGAGGGTGGGCAGGCCCTGGCACAGGGTGCCCAGAGAAGCTGTGGCTGCCCCAGCCCTGGAAGTGTCCAAGGCCAGGTTGGATGGGGCTTGGAGCAACCTGGGCTGGTGGAAGGTGTCCCTGCCCATGGCAGGGGGTGGGGATGGATGAGCTTTCAGGTTCCTTCCAACCCAAACCATTCTGGGATTCTACAGCCTGGCTGACAGTTGAAGGAAGAAATGACAGGTGCAAAACAGAACCTTCATAGAAGTGTGTTTAGCTTGGCATATTTAACTAAATAGTGACATTTTAACTTATTAAATACAAGTTAAACTGTACAAGTATCCTTAAATAGTACATGTATATATGAGTGTTTAAACACATCCTGATTTCCTGCTTTCACTGTGTGCAGATATACAGGAGCTCTATCAAAGTTTAATTCAGTGCTGTGGCTTTGGTTAATGCACAGCCTTAGAATAAAGAAAGTGTTCAGCTTCATCAACTTTCAGCCCTGGAATACAAATGAAAACAGGACTGTGAAGGTGTTCTTGGCACATTATGACAGTGCTCCTGCTCTTTTAAATTCCTGAAATTGCTATTTCACAAACTCTACAACAGCAAATTACGGATATGCCGGAGGGTGACACAACACTGTAGTGATGTCACCTCTGTTAAGGCGACCTGCAAATAAAGTGACACCATGGGAATCCCCCTGAATTCTCCAGAATATGGGACAGTCCCCTTTGCCACACTTTTTGTGTGTTATTAACCTGTTATTTTGGGTTCAGCCCTCGGAGGCCTCGCTCAGCACCTGCAGTGATGTCTTTGCACCCTCCCAGTGCTCCTGCAGTGCTGGTTTGGTAACACCACAGCACTAGGACAGGGATTATTTTCACTGGATACCATGGCATGTGCTTAATCCTGTGTTCTGCAGGGAATAAATGCAGATGCTGAGCACAAGAGGAGGATTTACCAGTGTCTGTGCGCAGACAACCACCTCCTCCCTGATTAATCAGTGCTGGGATGGATCAGTGCCTGAAGGGAGCTGGAGAGGGACTTGGGACAAGGGCCTGAAGGGGACAGGACAAGGGGCAATGGCTTCCTACTGCCACAGAGCAGAGTTAGGTGGGATATTGGGAAAGAATTCCTCCCTGTGAGGGTGGGCAGGCCCTGGCACAGGGTGCCCAGCGAAGCTGAGGCTGCCCCTGGATCCCTAGAAGTGTCCAAGACCAGGCTGAACAGGTCTTGGAGCAACCTGGGCTGGTGGAAGGTGTCCCTGCCCATGGCAGGGAGTGGATCTGGATGAGCTTTAAAGTCCCTTCCCACCCAAACCATTCCATGGTCACGTGTTGAGCAGGATCCAGCTGTCCTGAGCCCCAAATTGTGCAGCACTGAAGAGCCAGAACGATTCCCAACTCGTGTAGCAGGTGCTGAATAACACAGTGGTGTTCCCATCCAGTTTTCCCACAGGGAAACATAGCCCAGGGATGGATTCAAAGGGTATTTGCACACACAGGCTTTTGTGCACCCTCCTGATCTGTGTGATGGAGTGAAAAAGAGAATTTTTGCATTAACTGTGTGCATTTAATTCTGAAACATGACTGGCAGATTGTAAGTAGGTGTATGTGTTTGGGATAATAATGCCTGGAATCAGGTGGATAAGGAGCAACGTCTCCACACAGACTACTTCAGGAGTTAATTTACAAGTCAAATCTCTCCCAGATTGCCTGTTTTATAGTAATTTCTCTCTGAAAAGGTAAATTGAATATGGGAAACAAATCTCTTCAGGGAAATCTGTGTTGTTTGGGTGTATTGTGGTGAAATAGCCAAGCGTCTGTTTCTACAGGAATCACACGTAGGCCAGGTTGGATTGGTCTTGGAGCAACCCGGTCTAGTGGAAAATGTCCCTGCCCATGGCAGGGGTGGAATGAGATGAGTTTTAGGGTCCATTCCCACCCAAACCATTCCATGATTCCGTAGTCTGTGTAACATTAATCAAGAACAAACCTGAGCACATCTCATCACTCCTGAGAACATCTGTGGTCTGTACCCGCCGACTCTGATCACACCTGAAAATTGTCATTCTTACAGTGACAAATCTGTGAAGAAACTCACTGCCCTCCCAGTCCCTCAGCCACTCAACAAAATCACAGCAGCTGCTCCAGAGCCAGCCAAGCCAGGGGATAATCGGGAGGCGAGGAGGAAGGAACGGCAGACACGGACTCCACCCAGGAGGTAAGAGGGCTGCAGGTGGAGTGAGCCCTGATCTCCTGGGAGGTACAGCAGGTGCTGGCTTCTCCTCCAGAGTACCACCAGGGCTCCTCAGTGCTGAAGGAGAAATGCCTTTCCTGGGGCGAGGATGAAATGGGAAGAGAGGGAAGGAGTTGGGGGTGAACATTCACCACAGCGAGTGGCTCCTGCCTCTGGAGGCGTGGGGGGATGAAGGAGGTGGAATACATGAATTGTGTCAAATGGAGTGGGGAAAAAAGGCATTTTTGCAAGCTGTTGTGGAGGAAAAAGGTGTGTTTGGTGAGAGATGGAGCTGACGGGGTGGAGGGTTGAGCTCTGGGGTGTGGGGTTTGGAGCCTGTTTACTGCACACCACATGCAGGCAGTATTCCTGTGTGTCCCAGGAGCATCCAGCAGTTCCACAGGAGGAGAGGAGGGAAACTCCACTGCTTTCACTGCCCCAGTACACATCTCTCTGGCTCCCTGCCCTGCTCTCCCTCCCTGCCTTCATTCTGTGTGACTCCAATATTCCGAGTGACTTGTTCTGTCTTTGTGTTACCTGGTTTTGTTGCTTTTTTTCACTTTGCATTTGAAAGGAAGAGAGCCTTCTCGTGGCTTTCAAACACGGAGCACCTGTCTGTATTTCAGTATGTTTATCAGGCTTAATCCATTGTACTGTATTAAAAATGTTACAGGATAAATGCAGGCAGCATTCTCTGGTTTTGGAGGGACAGGAATACCTGAGCACAGCTGAAACTCCTTGTACATCCTTCTAACATTAGAAATTGTGAGACAGCAGTGTGGTACCTCTGTGTCTGGCCCGTGGAAGCAGCAGTTTGGTGTGGAAGAAAGGCATTTCCTGGAAATGTCCATTTTGTGAGCACACAAGGAGCCTGGGAATGTTTCATGCCTGCAGTAAGGCATAGATGCTTTTCCTGGATCATTGAAGAGTTTTGAAGATGGCTCCAAGTCTGTTCTCTGCTGAAGTTTTTAGAAGCATCCAAAGTCAGTTCTTAATCTTCCGTGGGATTGTATCTCCCACTTCTTCCCAGAAGCTGAGGGAGAGGCCTGGGCTGTGCAATTGTGTCTTCATTGGTGAAAATGATGATGGCAGTTTCTTCTCTCTAGAAACTCAGTTCTAGTTTCAGTTTCTCTTACTTTAGTTAATAATTAATAATCATCTCAGATTTTTTTCCGCCTTCCCTTACTCTTTATTCTTAGTGCCTGGAGTGTTCTGGATTTAGGATGAGAATAACGTTGATAACTTGTGGATGTTTTGGTTGTTGCTCTGTAGCTTACCCTGAGTCAAGGACTTTTGAGTTTCCCATGCTCAGGAGGGAGGGAGCACAGCCAGGACAGCTGACCCAATCTGACCATGGGGATATTTCACATCACACAACATCATTCCCAGAGAACAGGCTGGGGGATGTGGCTGGAAGGGGCTGATTGCTGCTCAGAGCATCGGTCGGGGGTGCCTCAGTTGTTTTTCATGGGCTTTTCTGCCTCTCCCTCCCCTTTTCCTTACAGTTATTATTGTTGTTTGCTGTCTTGCAGGAGGACCATCAGTGGCAGCATCAGTGGCAGTGCCAGCAGCTACAGCGGCTCCAGCTCCCGGTCCAGGTCCTTGTCTCGGTCTCTCTCCAGATCTCATTCCAGATCATCCTCTGCCTCAGTCTCCCACTCCCCGTCTGGGTCCCGGAAATCCAGGTACAGCCTCCACCCTTCATTCCCTTTAGTTAAGTAGGAGAGATTGTGACTGTTCTTCACTGATGTGGTTTCTTGCAGAGAAAACTCTGTAGCTTATTCTAGTAGCAGAAGCTACAGGAGAGAGGTGAGATGAGGTTGGGTTTGTGTTACAAATCCCAAGTCCTGAGTTATGACAGGAGTGCAGTGTTGGAGAGGGACTTTTCACAAGGGCATGGAGTGATAGAACAGGGAGGAATGGCCTTAAGCTGAAGGAGGGGAGGTTTAGAATATCAGGAATATTGGGAAGGAGTTCTTCCCTGTGAGGGTGGGCAGGCCCTGGCACAGGTCGCCCAGAGAAGCTGTGGCTGCCCCAGCCCTGGAAGTGTCCAAGGCCAGGTTGGACAGGACTTGAAGCAACCTGGGCTAGTGGAAGGTGTCCCTGCCCATGGATGACCTTTAAGGTCCCTTCTGACCCAATCCTTGTGGTTTATTCAAGGAAATTATCTTGTCGTGTGTGCCCAACTGCCCATTTAACCTAAATTGCTACCAAAGCATCTCCTTACGGCCAGGATGATCCCACATCCTGATTAATTTACAAGTAAACAGTTTCAGGCTATGGGGCTTTGGTCTCTTAAACCTCTCCTACCTCCTGCCTCTGCATGTCCTTGGGGAAGATGCTTGGCCTACAGAAGAGGTAGGTCAGAATATCCCTAAAAGGCCCAGATAATGATATTTCCCTTTGCTGGTGAAGTTGCACGGCCAGTTCCCTTTGTGCTTAGCCCCAAGTGAGCAGTTGTAAGGCTGTTTGTCTGTGGGATGTGTAAACAGCAAACTCCCTCCAGCAAAGTGTCATGAAATAAACCTCTTTCAAGTCATTCAGTCACGTTTTTACATCTGTTCACACGCAGGAGTCCTTGAAAGCTCGTAGGCACAGCCTTGAAACACAGCACTTCCCTGGGACACAGATTGAAGAGTAGACCTGTAGTGCAAAACTACTAGTGGATTAAACAGGATTTGGCCCTGAGCAGCTCTAATTCACATCCCTGAACTCTGTGGAACTCCAGGCTTCGACATCCGCGTTATTTTACGGAAATCCAAACTTGTTTACCGCATGCTTGTCATCTTCATCAGCTCAGGGGTGTGATGCAAGAGGTTCAGAGAGCCAGGCTCGGGTGGGAAAAATGAACACAGGAGTTGCTTGTGCAGCTCTGGGGCTATGGGTGCTGCCCCTTCAGGGGTGTGGGGAAGGGGGAAATGGAGGAAATATGCTGTGTGCCCAAACCAGCTCTGTGTGACATCTCTGGGGAAGGAGTTTCTGGCTCATCCTGTCACCGTTGCAACAGTCCATGTGACCTCTCAGAACTCAGCTCCACTGTGTTTAGGTTGGATCTCAGGGAAAGATCCTTTCCCCAGAGGGTGCTGGGGCACTGACCAGGCTCCCCAAGGCAGTGGGCACGGCCCTGAGGCTGCCAGAGCTCCAGGAGTGCTTGGACAGTGGGACAGGGTGGGATTGTTGGAATGTCTGTGCAGGGTCAGGAGCTGGACTGGATGATCCTTAGGGGTCCTTTTCAGCTCAGGATATTCCATGGGTCTGTGATGCCAGCAGGTACAGACTCTGCAGTTCCTAGCAGGGTTGGTCTGTGCTGGAGCTGCCACAGCCTGTTCAGTTATCCCAATCCAACTTCCAGACAGGGAGACTGGATCTTGCTGGCAGGGCAGGTCGGTGTGGCCTGTGGAACAGGCTGGAGAGGCTGCCTGAATGAATATTCATGGGTTAACGTACGCCTGGAATGGTTTGGGTTGGAAGGGACCTTGGAGCTCACCTAGTACCAACCCTCTGCCATGAGCAGGGACACTTCCCGCTATCCCAGGTTGCTCCAACCCTGTCCAACCTGGCCTTGAACACTTCCAGGAATAAGCACTCTTAGAAAGTGACCATCCTGGAGGCATCCTCCCTGTCATTGTCTGTCGTGACAGGAAATGTGTGCCAGCACCAGGAACCCTGCCAGGGAACCCTTGCCCTGAGCCGCAACACTGACCTGTGCCAGCACACCCTGCTTTCACTCCTTGTTGCCCAGGCAAACAGTGACCTGTTTACATGTTGCCTTCATCCTGTGTATAAATAAACATTACTTTGTAGGCCTACATCTGGCATGTTTGGGCATTTTCATCCCATAAGCACCCCAGGACACACAGCCTTTCTTCCCGCTCCTTGCCTGCCTTGGAGCTTCCTGACACCCAGCCAGGGGAATGGAAAAAGGCCTCATGGCTGCCTGGTTGTTGTGGCTTTCTTGAGCTGTTGGTTCTTGGCAGGTCCCTGAGCGTGAGCAGCGTTTCCTCCGTGTCCAGTGCCTCGTCCAGCAGCAGCTCCGTGCGCAGCGCTGACTCCGAGGACATGTACGCGGACCTGGCCAGCCCCGTGTCCTCGGCCAGCTCCCGCTCCCCCACCCCAGCCCAGCAGAAGAAAGGTAGAGGTACCTGCTTGGCTGCTTTTCCCTCTGTGGAGTCCTGGGGAAAGGAGGGAAGAGCAGTGATTCATCCACAGCTTCCTTGGGAATCCTGTGAGCAGAGAGCAGGGCAGCCCAGAGGCTTCAGCTGGGGAGGCTGAGGCTGTGGGGAGGCTCGAGAGCAAATATACCTTCGTGTCCTTCCATTCTTGTGCCTCTGGCTGTCTTATGCCTTCAGCTCCCTGAGAGTTCTGCCTCTCTCTTATTCCTTTTTACCCTTGGAAGGTGATGAAAATCTGGACAACTCCAGTATCATGTTGCTCTTTCTCTGTTGCTTTTAGATGGTAACAGAGTTGGTGGCAAAAGCCTTTTGTTCTTTGTGTTTTATGTTCCCCTCTGTGGAAATTCTGGTTTCCTGAATCCTTCAACCTTGGGCCCACAAGCTGTGCTAGCTGGTGTGGGCTTTTCCAGTCTCTGGGTCAGCATCCTCTTGCCCCACCCTCCGAAGGATTCAGAGCTAAGTTGCCCCATCTGCTCTCTGGTTTCCACAGGAAAGTCAAAAAAAGAAGACAGTGCTAAAGAGGAGAAGCGGAAACGGGATGCGCCGGGCCAGCTCCTGAAATCAGCCAAGCCCACCCCGGGCACCAAATCCCAGCAGCTGCTCCAGGGCCAGCAGCCCTCGGCCCCGCAGGCACAGCAGGGCGGCTTCAGCGGGCACAAGGAGATCAAACTGACCCTCCTGAACAAGGTGAGGCGTGGGGGGCCCTGGTTCCCTCCTCGCAGGGATCCCGGGAAGGGGGGGATGGAGATGGGCGGAAGGGGAGCTGCAGGCTCCACACTGGCAGGATGAGCTCAGCCGGGTAGGTCTGGAGCTGGATTGGAGGGTGGCAACCAGAACCAGTCTGGCAGCAACACACCCTGTGGTGGCTTCAGTTTGGGACTGTGTTGGCGGCTTCCCTGGGGCACATTCCTGCTGCAGCTTCAAGGGCTCTTCCCACTTGCTCGAAGGCTGCAGCCGGAGTCCCACATGTGCCGGGGCCTTTCCCACTGGGAGCATGCTCCCGGCACACTCCCCTCCCGCTGGAGCCAGCTGCTGACAAGTCACTCACTGAGTCAGGAGGGTAAAAGTGTGCCCACCTGGCTCTTCCCCCTTTCCCACTGATCCCGCTGCCCCAGTTTGGAGCCTCCGGTGGCGATTGCAATCCGGATCATGTGGGAGAGTTTGGCCTGGTGGGGCTTTGTGCCGGAGCAGGGTGTTGGCCCCGCTCACATGGGCAGGTTCCTGTTTTTGAAGCATTAGTATTTTGCTCTGACAGCCCAAATTCCCCGGGCAGTCTGAGGCTGCACGTTTCTCTACTTCCCTGTGCTCTGACGTGGGGCAGCTTTATCGCAGCCAGGAAGCTGCTCCGGAGGGAGGAGTGTGCAGTGACACATGACTGCCAGCACCCCCAGAGCCTGCAGGAAGGCACAGCTCCACGCGCCTCCTTGGCTTCTGCTATCCTTGGTGCTGCTGGAAAAACCATCCCAAAAAGCTGCAGTTTTCCTATTTCTGTTTGGAAAACGGCACAGCGTTAACCCCCAGTGCAAGGGGATGTTACTGCTGGCTTCTGGTGGTTGGGAATGACGTGGATCCAGGGGTGGCTGGGACTGGTGTGTGGAAAGAGTTTAGTGGGAGACCTGGTTGCATGAGCCAGGCAGCCCATCCCAGGCAGCACTGCAGAGAGTGATGGTTCCCTGGAGGGAAGTGTCTGCTCAGCTCCGTTGTCTGTTCTAATTCCACTTCAGGCAGCTGACAAAGGAAGTAGGAAGAGATACGAGCCAGCAGACAAGGACAGGCCAACTTCTCCTCCAGCCAAACGGGCCAACCTGTCCCCTGACAGAGGTGAGACATCAGCCATCCCAGCGCTCCTAGCCTGGCTGGGTTCCTGCTCCAGGTGGTGCTCGGGTGATAAATGTCCCGTGAAAGCGTCTGCTCCAAGAATCCAGTAACCAGGAAGACTAATTACAGTCGTGTGTCCTTCCAAAACCTCAGCGTCTGTGATTGCCACCAGATAACGGGGCTGTGCTGACCATCCTGCTGCAAAACCACTGCAGGGGGCAGG
The DNA here is from genome assembly GCA_013396735.1 of Grallaria varia. Classification (NCBI taxonomy): domain Eukaryota; kingdom Metazoa; phylum Chordata; class Aves; order Passeriformes; family Formicariidae; genus Grallaria; species Grallaria varia. Next base: position 914,280 of record VWZG01005234.1, read on the forward strand.
CCCTGGGGTGGGTGAGGTCAGACCAAACCTGGCCTTGCCAGGCTGTCCCGTGGGGCACGTTGTGCCCAGCGTGGCTCCACTGGGTCCCTGTAAGTCCTCTCCAAAACAAAATAGCCCCCTTGCTTTGAAGACATGGAGTGCTCACCTCCACATCCATCCCTCCACAGCCTCCTGCTCACTTCTGGTGTCCTTAGGTTGGACATCAGGGAGAGTTTTAATTTTCATGGAAAGGGTTGTCAAGCATTGGCACAGGCTGCCCAGAGCAGTGGTGGAGTCCCCATCCCTGGAAGTGTTCAAAAACTCTGTGGATGTGGCACCTGGGGACATGGTTAGTGGTAGACATGGTGGTGGTGCTGGGTTAATGATCTTAAGGGTCTTTTCCAATCTTAACCATTCCATGATTCTAAGTCATAGGAGTTTCCTTTACTGCATCCTGGATTCTCTGCCTTGGATTCCAGTTCATCCTAATGGATCTTACCCTGACAGACAAGCTTGTGGTGGTGCTTAGAAAGGGAGCGCAGGCTGCCAAGGCTCAGGGGTGGATGGATGCAATAACTGCCTTCATCACCCATCCTGTGAAATGAGGTGATTTCCCCACCTGTGGGTGACACAACCAGCTCTGCCCTGGATGTTTAGAAAGACTCAGGCTTTCCAAGGGTTCTCCCAGGCCTTGAGTCCTCACCAGAGGCAGCAACACCTCAGAAAACCCAGCTGGTGATCCCAAGAGAGGGACCTGAGTGCTACATTCCAGCCTGCCTGTCGCTGCCAGAAAGCCAAGGGGGGTGGGGGGAGGCTGGCAGCCAGAGGTGGCTGGTTGTGACGTCGGAGCCAGCGCTACCACGTGATGTTGTTTTCCCTTGTGGCTCAGCTGTAGGTGGATCTTGTTGACTCTGGGCCCCAGCCAGCAAGAATTTGTGTGCTAATAACCTGGTTACATTCGACTCCTGCAAAGGCAGCGTGGAAGGGACTGGGTGAGGTTGAAGTTCACTGGGGTCTAGTTCACAACTGCTGCCAAGTTGCAGACAAGTGAATGGGCCAACCCAGCACCTTTTATAGATAAGAACATGGATGTAATTCTGTATTTTTTTTTGTCTGGGTGTTATAAAGCGATTTTTAAGGTGTAGCAAGTCATAGAATCATGGAATGGTTTGGGTTAGAAGGGATCTTAAAGCCCATCTCATTCCATATCCTGCCATGGGCAGAGTCATGTTCCACAAGCCCAGGTTGCTCCAAGCCCCGTCCAGCATGGCCTTGGACACTTCCAGGGATGGGGAGTCCAAGCCCTGAAGCCTCAAATCTCAGTGTAAACATACCTGTAGCTGAGTTGGGACTGAGCCCCTCAGTGTCCCTGCACCAGACTGGTCAGTGCTGGTGTCCCAAATCTGTCTGCCCTGGATCTGTGGTGTCCAGAGCTTGGGCTGTCTCAGTGTCCATCCTCGGGAGCAGAGGGATGCCCTGGCACCCACGGGTGCTGCTGCCAACGAGCACCTTTACAGGACCCCAGCGAGCTTTCCACCATCCCCGAGTCCCCATGGCAGCTCAAGGTAGGGCACTGTGTGCTGAACAAACACGAGGGTGATGGTGCCTGAAGGGTGGTCCTGCTGGCTCCAAAAGCAGCAGAGCTGCCCTCACCTGTCACTCCTTGAGCCAATACACCCTGTGACCTGGCCTGTGCAGAGCCAGCAGGTTTGCAGGCCAAAAATGCCATGGAGGAGCCTTATTCCGGCAACTGGAGGATGGGGAAAGGCCAGTGCCCTCCCCACAGCTGATGGTGTGTACAGGAGACTGTGGGGTACAGCCCTCACTGAATTCTCTGCTCCCTCTGAAGTGGGGAGACATTGTAGGACGTTCTTTTCCTGGTTACTGCTGGACTTGGCCTTTTTTTGGCGTGGTCTGGTCTCAAGAGAGCACTGATACGCTGCTGGGAGGGTTTGGCAGGCCAGAGGGTGACCTGTGTCTTGGTGACAAGCAGGAAAATCTCCCCTTTCTGTTCCTCTCCCGACAGGCTCTCGCGACAGGAAGGCGACTGGGAGACTCTCATCCCCCAAACAGGAGCGACAGAGAGGCCAGAACCTGAAACCTTCCCCTGCACAGGCAGACAGGTGAGTGCTGCCTGTGCTCCTGGCTCCCCGTGGGCCAGGGTGGGCTCCCACCACTCCCAGGGCAGCTCCAGGGCAGTTCCAAGGCTCCCAGAGCAGCTCGAGGGCTGCCAGGGCAATTCCAAGGCTCTCAGGGCAACTCCAGAGGCAGCTCCAGGGCTCCCGGGGCAGGTTCCAAGGCTCCAGGGGCAGTTCCAGGGCTCCCAGGGGCAGTTCCAGGGCTCCCAGGGGCAGTTCCAAGGCCTGCAGCGCAGCTGTCCGGCCGCAGTTCCCAGTTGCCATGGAGCACAGGAGGAGGAAGGACGCGAAGCTCCCTGGGCAGGTGCCAGGGGTGCTCAGGGCTCTGTGCTGAGCCATTCCAGCTCGGAGATGAGCCGGAGCCCAGGGGTTTTCTTGAGGTCAGCCCCAGCAAGAGGAGCCAAGTGGGTCAGGTGTAAACTCAGTCAGTGCCTTGTTAGCATAGTGTTAATGAGCAAGCGAGTACAACCCCTTCACCCGCTGTCCAGCTCCTCCTAGCACCCAACTCCAGTGCCTGATTCCCATTTTTCCCAGCCTGGCTCACCTTGTGACGTGTTAAAATGTGTCCCCCTGACAGCCCTGGCTTTGCACTTTCCCATCCCCTGAGGTGACAGGTGACATCCAAATTCCTGACGGCCTGCTCCTGATGCCAATATCCCATTGCACTGGACGTGTGGCCCCGAGGGCTGAAGGGTTGTGGGGCACCTGTGTCACACCTGGGGCTCCCTCCAGCCTGTAGCCACGTGATGCTGCTCTGCCTTTCTCCAGTGTCATCAATTCAAGGATCTCTGGGAGCAAACACATCCCAGTATTCCGTGACTGGCACCACTTGTGCCATCCCTTCTCTTCTCCTGGCTTGGGCCATGAATGAGCCTCAGTTTCCTGAGTCTTCCCAAACCAAAATCTCACCCCACTGCCAGAGCCCTGTCCTGCCTCAGGTCCTGTTTTCCAGCAGTGCCAGGAACCTCAGCCATTCCAGCCCAATGCTGGTACCACATCCATGATTCCGGACGCTCTAATCCTGCTGCTCTCTGGATTGGCAGTGTCACATGGTGGGTTTGACATGTGCCCATTGGGAGGGGCTTCAGACACGTTGGTTTTCTCCAGGACACCACAAGACTCAGCCGGGAAGGGGCTGTCAGGATTTGGGATCATGGGAATGCTCCAGGGCTGCTCTCCCCTCTTTGTGTCTCTGCCACTCCTTTGAGCTGCTCGCTGCAGCCACGAGCTGGCACAGCCCATGGTGCCGAGTTTAATCTGGGAATCTCCCTGGAACAGCTCGGTTTTTACTGTTTCAGCCAGTTTTCAACCCAAGGCCTTGTGTCTCCAACCTGTTTTCTCCCACTGGCTCTTGGAGGGATGTGTTAGATGTGGAAATTCCTGATAGTTTAGTTTAGATCAGAAATTAGGGAGAAACTCTCCCTTGTGAGGGTGGGCAGGCCCTGGCACAGGTTGCCCAGAGAAGATGTGGCTGCCCCTGGATCCCTGCAAGTGTCCAAGGCCAGGCTGGACTTGGAGAAACCTGGGCTCGTGGAAGGTGTCTCTGTCCATGGCAGGGGGTGGAACAGGATGAGCTTTAAGGTCCCTTCTGACCCAAACCATTCCACAATTTTCTGTGGTTTAGTGGACGACATGGTGGGATTCGGTTGAAACTTGGACTTGATGATCTTGGAGGTCTCTCCTATCCTCACTGATCCCACCACAGCAGATGCCTTTGGAGCTCTTCCAGTGCTTCTCACCCACCTCTCCTTTCTCTCTCTCTCTCTCCCAGGAAACGCCAGCTCTCCCCTCAATCCAAGAGCTCCAGCAAAGTCACGAGTGTCCCTGGCAAAGGCTCCGAGCCGGGTCCTGCGGCCGTCAAGGGGGGCAAGTCGAGCACCCTGTCGCGGCGGGAGGAGCTCCTGAAGCAGCTCAAGGCGGTGGAAGACGCCATCGCCCGCAAGCGGGCCAAAATCCCGGGAAAAGTATAGTGGGCCGTGCCCCGTAGTGACTCTTGATGTTTTTATAAATAGTGGAAAAGCGGCCACTTTGGGATTTTGCAGTTCTGTCTTCATTTTGGCTGCGATTGTTTTTTAAAAACCCACACAAAACAAAAAAATTGAGGAAGTTTTTGTCAGCCGAGACTCCCGCGACGACTCGCTCGGGCTCCGCGAGGGCCGGCGGCTCCGGCTCCCTGTAAATTCTGCACAGAGGACTCCAGCCCCGTGGGATGCTCCCACTCCTCCTCCTCCTCCTGCCCTCCCCTCTTTGCTAGCCTCGAGTTGTATTCTCCTAGTTAGCCCTGCTGTGTGTTGAGTGTCTTCAGCAATGCAGTTCTAGTTCCTGTGTGCCGAGAGAGCCGAAAACTGCTGTGAACTGCTGGCAAACCCCTCCTCCCCCAGGAACAAATATATATATATTCTTGCCTCAATCCCCTTGGGACTGACCTGTCGTTTCTTTGGAGCAGCGGATTGGTTCAGTTGATTTCCCAGGAGCCCTGCAGGTGTTGTGGGCATGTTTGTCTAACAGGAGGGTCCTTCTTCCTTTGATTTATTTTTTCCTTTTTTTTTTTT
>VWZG01005235.1:0-44102 GCA_013396735.1 Grallaria varia
GTCCCTTTTTCCCCCTGTGTCCCATTATTTCCCATGTCCCTGTTTTTTCCCCTGTGTCCAGAGCTGTTTTCCCTGTGTCCCATCTTTCTTCGCCTGTATCCAGAGCTTTTTATTCCCTGTGTCCCAGAGCTTTTTATTCCCTGTGTCCCGGAGCTTTTTATTCCCCGTGTCCCTTTTTTCCCAGTATCAGGAGCTTTCCCTGTTTCCATTCCCAGAGATTTCCCTCCTGCCCAAACCTGGCCCAGCTTCCCATGGTCTGCTGTAGCCAGGTGGGATTTTGGGAGTTGTCTTTGGGATTGAAGGATGCTTTTTAGCCTTCTCTTTCCCCTGGGTACAACAAGGGGATCCTGACTGGAATCCAGGGAAGCTGGCAGGGATGTGAAGGAGTATTTTTAATTTTTATCACTATTTATGTAGAAATACTGAGTTGTCTGAGTTGTTCAGCAGAAACGTTTGGGTCTTTTGTTTTTTGGGGGGTTTTGGGTTGTTTTTATTTTTGCCATCCAGCCACAACCTTGTGTCATAAAAATCCTTTCCATGCACCAAAATTCCATTTTTTGAGTGATTTTAATGCTGGAAAACCGGATTTTCGGTTTCTCCCCTTGACTTGCTTTATATCACTCTTAACTGTTTGTTTGTTTGTTTGTTTGTTTGTTTGTTTTAATATGGGAAAGGGGTAGTTCTGTTTTGGGCTGAAATGAAGATATTTCTAGTCATTCAATCTGTCAGTTTTGTTTGTTGCTTCCCCTTTAACTCCACGTGAAAAGCTTTGTGATTTTAGTTCATTATCTAGGCCTGGAATTTGAAGGTCTGGGCTGAAAACACAATGATGGAAGAGCTGTACACCAGGAATACAACATGAATTTGGAATAAGAATATTGTAGGGGCTGAAAGGAGATGAAAATCTCTTAATTAGAAATAGAAAGTATGAAGGTTTAGGGTTTTCGGGGGGGTAATTTGTTGGTATTTGTTACTTTGGAAACAGTCATGTTTGCAAATATGTTGGGAAAGATGAGTTTCCTCATAAATTGGGTGTTGACTCTTAAGGTAGCTGAACATCTTGGTGAGCTCCTGTACTTTTTAAAAGGACAAATACACCAATAACTTTGTGCTAAGAGGGGTTTTACACAAACAAGGACAAAGCAGCTCTTCTGCAGAACAGACAGAATTGACTTTATGCCCCAGAAAGAGAAATCTCTGACTGCACAGGAACTCCTGAAGTCAGTACTGCAGAGTCTCCTGCATCTTTCCTCCCTTTCCCCCGCCCTGGTTACCTCTAAAGGCTTTTTGTTATAATCTCAGGGTGGTTTGGGTTGGAAGGGACCTGAAAGCCCACCCAGTGCCACCCCCTGCCATGGGCAGGGACATCTTCCACCAGCCCAGATGGTTCCAAGCCCTCTCCAGCCTGGCCTTGGACACTCCCAGGGATCCAGGGGCAGCCACAGCTTCTCTGGGTACCCTGTGCCAGGGCCTGCCCACCCTCCCAGGGAAGGATTCCTTCCCAATATCCCATCTGGCAGTGGGAAGCCATTCCCCTTGTCCTNAGAGTTTTGAGCTGATTTTTTTCATTTGTGAAGAAACGTTGAAAGAAAAATTCCTATTTAACTTCCAGTCATCCTCCTTTCTGCCCCCCAGGACATGCCCCCTTCCCACGTGCACGTGTGCAGGCAGCAGCTCTGGAACGGGCTGTTGCTGTGTGGTGGGAAACTTCTTTCTGAAAGCAGTTTGTGTGTTCAGGATTGTCCCCACTCCTCACAGTTCAGCTGGACTCGTTTTTCACAGCAATAGCCTAATTGCTTGTGCTAATTAAGGCCCCTTAGCAGAGCAGTGCAGAATTTAGGTCAGCTTTTCTTCGCTGTCCTTTTGTGCTGGTGGCCCCTGTCCTGGCATTTCCCCACTTGCTGCACATCCTCTTTCCAGCTTTGGTTGTGATGCCGGATATTCTGCCCTGCTCTTCCTCAAGCTCCCCAAAACCTGTTTTTGTCATCCTGTACCACCAGGAAAGACAAAAGGCTGCCAGAATTCCAGCGGAAGGTCCTGGTTGGAGCTGGTTGGATGTAGAGAGGGCAGTGGGAATTCTCCTGTGCCTGCAGTGAGCTGTACCTTGGTGTCTGGTGAAGGAGCAGGAGAGAAGGTTATCCCCAAGGAACTCTTCAGGTTCTCCATCACTTGCTGCCCTTTGCAGCCGTGAATTCTCTGGTGCTGGAGATGGGGAGGATAAACCATGGGGAATGTGAAGGGACTCGTGTGTTGCTCCCCTGCAGTTCATCTGTTTTCTCAGTGTTAGAACTACTGAGCTGACACTTGGAGGATGCAGCATTTTTGTGAAAAAGAATATTCTGTGGACAAAATAGCCTTCATGGGATGCAGTGACACATTTCTGGGATCACACAACTCGTGCCTTTGCCTCAGATACGCTTTGAAACTATTTCTCTGTGATTGTGTAGCAGAGCAACTGTTTATTCCTGTGTTTTATTTATATATTTTAAATCTATTCTGCCCCACTCTTGAGGTGAGTCTCACCTTCTTGGCCATCCCAGTTGTGAGTTCTCTTCCCTTGCCCGTGGCTGTCCATCCCACTTCCCATATAACAATTCCTCCTGGGAGTTTAACACATGGAATGGAGCTTGTCTGTTACCAACTGACCCAATTGCCAACAGCTCTAGAAAACATGGATTTAAAGAAACTTTTTCTTGTTTGTCTTCTTTCCCATCAGGAAGTTCTTTCTGGAGTTGTGGTCATAACAAGTAAGGACACAGTCCAGCACCAGGGAATCTCCTTAACCATGGAGGGATCAGTGAACCTGCAGCTCAGTGCCAAGAGCGTGGGGGTGTTCGAGGCCTTCTACAACTCTGTCAAGGTAAGGCCTGCACAGCTTCATGTTTTCAGCACAAAAACTCTTTTCTCCATTGAAGTCTTTCCTTAGTGGCTCTTGGGTGGTCAGGGCACCTCATGGCGTGGAAATGATGGAAAGCAGGGAAATGCTCAGCGTTATCTGGAATCACAGAATCACAGGGAGGTTGGAAGGGACCACAGAGGTCACCTGGTGCCACCTCCCTGCTCTAGCAAGGTCATCCCAGAGCACAGGGCACAGGATTGTGTCCAGAGGGTCCTGGAATATCTCCAGTGAGGGATATGGTGGGATTTTGGGGAAGGAACTCGCACTGATAGGAAGAGTTTTCTTTCAGGCTGAACTACATTACCATAAACAGTTAAAAATGCTTGCTGGGTGATGCATTGAGGGACTGTGATTTAAAGAAAAATAATGAACTATATGATTCGATTTTATTTTCCTTGAAGTGACTGGGTTTAATTGGACTCTTGTGCCAGATCAGCCTCTACCACAGCAGTTCCTGTGGAGGTCAGGGAGGTGTTACTGGGCATGAGACAGGACTTGCCCAGACTGCTCTTCAGGGAATGAGACTTGGAGCCCCTGGAAGGGCTCTGTGCTGCTCCCCAGGTTTGGAAGTGTGGGGTTTGGAGGTTGGCAGGGTAGGATGTGCCAGGCTGCACTGCTTGGCTCTGTCTGGGGCACTGCAGCTGTGTTTGCAAAACAGTTTGCTTGAGTTGGGTTGGCTTTGAATCCTGGAATCACAGGATGGTTTGGGTGGGAAGGGCCCTTAGAGATCATCCAGTTCCACCCCTGCCATGGGCAGGGACACCTTCCACCAGCCCACGTTGCTCCAAGCCCTGTCCAGCCTGGCCTTGGACACTTCCAGTGATCCAGGAGCAGCCACAGCTTCTCTGGGCACCCTGTGCCAGGGCCTGCCCACCCTCCCAGGGAAGGATTTCTTCCTAATATCTAACTGTACTGTCTTTCAGTTCCCCCTTCTCCTGTCCCTCCTTCTCCTGTCCCTCCATCCCTTGTCCCAAGTCCCTCTCCAGCTCTCCTGGAGCCCCTTTAGGCTCTGGAAGGGGCTCTCAGGTCTCCCTGGATTTTCCTCTTCTCCAGGTGAACCCCCCCCAGCTCTCCAAACCTGGCTCCAGAGTTGGTCCAGCCCTAGGATCAACTTAGTGGCCTCCTCTGGACTTGTCCCAACAGCTCCACATCCTTCTTGGTTGAGGAAAATATTAGTAAAATTCCAGAGAGAAAAGAAGTATCATCTCCAAGCAAAACTCCACTTTCCCAAGTGCTGGAGACACTGCTGTCCAGCTCCCCGAGTATCTTTGATCATTAGTGTGATGCAGCCTTAAAATAGATCACAAATGGTTGTCTTGAGGAAAATATTAATATTTCTTTTAATTGTAAAGAAACACCTCAACACTGTGTCATGAAAGGTACCTGAGATTCTGGAAATCCACCTTAGTGGATCTTGTTGGTTCTCTGTTTTAACCTAAACCTCCTTAATATTTGTCTTTGCAGCCTATTCAGATTATTAACAGCACTATTGAAATGGTGAAACCAGGGAAGCTTCCCAGCGGCAAGACAGAAATTCCCTTTGAATTTCCACTGCACATGAAGGGGAACAAAGTCCTCTATGAGACCTACCATGGTGTGTTTGTCAATATTCAGGTAAGGCAGTTCCTGTGTGGAAAGAACTTCTGAGCTTTTATCTGCACACTGGAAACTGAGGGTAAAGTTTGGTGGTAAAAGTTTTCTTTTCGTGGTGTGGTGTGTTGTCTTTTTTCTCATATCTTTATCCAGTAAGTCTTTAAGGAATGATGGCACAAACAGCCAAAATCACACGTTTTGCCTGAAATTTCATTGTCACAACTACTGTGTTGTATCTGATCCCTCCTTGTGCTGTCCATCCCTTCCCTAAAAAAAGACCCCAGGGTGGTTTTGTTCAAAAGAAACGTGTAATCTCACAGTGAAAACTCAACCCAAAGTGTTGTTGAGAGCTCGTGGCAGCTTCAATCCCAGGAATTGTTTGCTTTCCTGGGGAGATGAAAAACATTTCCTGGCCAGCTCTGAGGGGAGTTTGTGCCTCTGACAGTCTCTTGCAGAAACACCATTTTGAAATTGGACCTTTTTTTGTTGTTAAAAGTTGTATTACCACAGGTGGGTTCGTTTGTTTGGGGGATTTTTGGGTTGTTTGGGTTTTATTTTCGAGGGAAGGTCTTTTCTCAGCCATCTCTTGAAGGTAAATACCGTGTTAGACAAGGATTTCTTTCATTACAGTCCAGAATTAAAAAAACAACCTAACAAAGTACAACCCCCACCCCAGCAGCCTGTCAGAAGTAACTGAAAGAAAAGAAATCCCTTGGGTTTTGTCTTTTTGGAGTAGTTCCCTTCTATTTTTTCAGTGTTGGCTTTTTTCCCCATGGAACATCAGTTGTTTGTGGTGGGTATGTCAGAAATGGTGCAGAACTGGTTGAGTTGCTTCTCCTATCCCAAATAACTTGCTGTGAATAATATCAGTCACTTTAAGGTGCACTTTAATGGTGAATATTTGTGTTGTTCTGTAATCCCCTCTCTCCTCTGTGTAGCTTCTCTTGACGAGCTGGGGATAAAATGGAATTAAAAAATTAATCATTCAGATTTCAGCCAAACTTTTGAGTCCTGCTCTCCTGAAGAAGAAAATGTAATGCTGAAGTTCTGGTTAAGAGACACTTTCTAAACCTCTGTCCAAGACCTGGGCAGTTTAATTAAGCCTCTCTTTCTTGACCTAGGGATTAGTTGGGGGTTCAAGTCTGTGTTCTCATGCAGAGACCTTTTAGTTAGACACTGATAGGGAAGTTTCGGGCCACGAGCGAGAGGTGAGGAAGCCAAATGCCTGCTCTGAGGGCGCCTCTCTTTGCCAATTCCTCCTCTGTAAAGAAGGAATTAAAAATAAAATGAACAAAACAACACCGAAACCCCCATCCCAACAACTTCCCTGACCAGTAAGGACACTGAGAGGCTTTGGTGGAGGTGCTGAAGTGTAGGATTACTGGGATAACCAAGGCCATGCTATTTTGCAAACACTGGTTTATGGCTCCCATTTTAGGGGAGGAAATTGGCAGCAAATTAACCTCCTTGCCTGATTTTGCTGCCAACTTTAAGCTCAGCCCTGTGGTTAAAGACAGTTCCCCATTAAATACCCACACAAGTGTTACCACTTAAATTCAACCCCACGGTAAATCTAAAACAAGTGGGGCTGTGAATACATTGTTTGGATAATCCCTCACCCAGGGCAGGGGGAAAAGCAAGGCCAGAATGCCCTTTGACTGGGTGCAACAGCAGTGATGCTCTGCACGGGCAACAAAAATGTGAAAAGCTGAAAGGGAAGAAATCTGAATTAAGGCTCTTCTTTTTCCCCATTGCCACCAGTACACCCTGAGGTGTGACATGCGCCGGTCTCTGCTGGCAAAGGACCTGACCAAGACTTGTGAATTCATTGTCCACTCCTTGGTAAGTGAGATTTCTCTTTTCCTCCACTTTTAAGTGAAGTTGGGATGGTCAGAAAGCCAAGGGAAACCGTGTCATTTGTGACAGTGACACGTGGGGTCACAGCAGTGTCAGACCATGGGATATCCTGAGTTAGGAGGGACCCCCAAGGATCATCCAATCCAGCTCCTGGCTCTGCACAGGACACACCAGGGATCCCACCGTGTGCCTGAGAGGAAAGGAAGCAAACCCCAAAAGAAAAGCACCCCAAAGAGCTGAGGTGAGAGTTGCTTCTGCTCAGAAGAGCCCATCTCTCTTTGGATTTTAAAGGAAACCACACAAAGAGGGTGTGGATTTTATTTTGAGTTTATTCTCCCGTTCATCCTTCCAGTTCAGAAACAATGGAGTGCTTGGATAGATATGATGTCATTCTCCTGAACGCTGTTTCAAATTATCTCAGTAGTTCTCAGCCAAAGGGTTGAGGCGCCCACAGTGGCTGGCCTAGAAATGGGGGTGTGGTGGGGAGGAGGAGGAAATACCTGATGTCTGTCCTTCAGAGGAATGGTTATGATTTAGACTCCAAGCATCAAAGCTGGGACTGGATCAAGTTGGAAATGACAGGATTGCCGAGGCTGGAGAGACCTTCAGGATCATCCAGTCCCACCAGCACCACCTAATCCATGTCCCCGAAGGCCACCTCCAGACACCTCTGGGACACTTCAGAGACAGGGACTCCACCACCTCCCTGGGAAACTTATTCCAAGGCCTGACCCCTCCTGCAGGGATAAATAGTTTCTAATATGCAATCCTTGTGGGATGAGGTCTGAGTGTCTCCCAGGAAATGCTTTGCTGGTTGTTGCTTGAAACTCCTGTGTCAGATCTGGGGTTGGTTTGTGTTGCCTTGTGCCTGTGCAGAGCAGCTGAGGACAGGCCAGACCCAAGGAAATACCTCTTGTTCATGTCAGCCTTGCTGGAACATCCTGTTTGTATCATTCCTTTGAACTCTGAACAGGACAGTGAATATTAGAATCTTTTCTTCTTATGCTTAGTGGCGAAAATGTGTTATTTTAGTGCTGTAATACCTTTCTAAAGGGTTTAATTTGGTGTTACAAACAAGTTTCCCGTTGGTAAGATCTCATGGTTTTCTAAAATATATTATGCCATGTTTTATTGGTCCATTATTACATTATAAGTGAGCCACACTTGTCAAAACAGTGAAAAATTACATCTCCTGCAGCTTTCCTGGGTTTATTCTTTGTTCCCACTACAGCACTTGGGAGATCACAAGTCAGTAAATCATGAATCTCTCAGTGAGGGTGAATTAATGAGGTTTTACTGAACGTGTAATTCTCACTGTCAGTGCTCAATGTACCATTTCCCTTAAGCCTATTCCCTGCCAGAGTTTGTCATTTTGGGCAAATACAGCCAATCTTTTGCTAATCTCTTCCATCTTGCAGCTGGGCAGCAGCAGCTATTTGGAATTCCTAAGGAGTGAGGGCAGATCCTAACGAAGACTTTCAGTTCAGCCCATTGGTGGGGGATAATGAGAGGGAGGGAGAGTTGATACAGCACATGTGAAGTTTAATAATGAAAGGAAGCGTTGCAAGGGCCATGTAAAATTATTTATACATAAAAATGTGAAATTTAACTTTTTTTCTCTAACACACGGGACACTTTAGATAGGGAGCATATTCCTGCTTTTCTGGCTTTTTTAGAACAACGAACTGCTGTGTTTTGACATTCTCTGTATGTTTTAGAGCTCAGAGCTCCCAGTTTCACTCTGTCCTTCCTTGCAGTCCCAGAAGGGGAAGCTGCTGCCGAGCCCCGTGGACTTCACAATCACTCCTGAAACTTTGCAAAATGTTAAAGAGGTAAAAGCATTTGCTTATTATTTTGTTTTAAATGTGTGATGCTGATGAGACCAGAGGAACAATGAAATGCTGCCCTGCAGATAACCAGCTTTTTCCCTCCTTTTTCACTTCTGTGAGCAGTGAAGTGATTCTGCCTCATCTCTCCCAGCGTGGTGACCAAATTAAGGTGGAATTCTGTTCAGTAATCATTTAATATTTATATCCTTTTCCTGAGTGAAACATGGCAGTGGAGCAAGGGAAAACATTCCATCCCCTGTGTAGCCTTTTAAAATGTGTATTTTGATCTTTGGTTATGTGTTTTTTTACAGCCAGGTGTGGCTTTGGGAAGCCTGAGGGAGGGCAGGGTTAGATGGGATTTTGGGAAGGAATCCTTCCCTGGGAGGGTGGGCAGGCCCTGGCACAGGGTGCCCAGAGAAGCTGTGGCTGCCCCTGGATCCCTGGGAGTGTCCAAGGCCAGGTTGGACAGGGCTTGGAGCAACGTGGGCTGGTGGAAGGTGTCCCTGCCCATGGCAGGGGGTGGCACTGGGTGGGCTTTCAGGTCCCTTCCATCCCAAACCATCCTGGGATTGTATTCCTGCCATTCTGTTTCCTTCCCACGTGGTTCCAACTCGTGGATGAATTGCAAGAGCCAAGCGCTGTCAGTTATCCCAGGAAAGGTCCATCCATCAGGAAGGATGCGTGGCCAGGGAGAAGATTGTAGGAGGCACCCTAATATAGATAGATAGGGGTACAGATTTAAAAAAATACATTATTTAAGCTCCCTGAAGAATTTCTGAACTCTTGAGTTCTTAACTTTGGAACTTCTGGCCATTTCCTACATATTTGATAACTCTCTGTAAGGTGGTTTTTTTGCTCAAGTGGTGTCTTTCTCTTACGGGCTGGACTCTGTGATCCTTGTGGATCCTTTCCAACTTGGAATATCCTGTGATTCAATCCTGTCAGAGAGCCTCACTCCCGAAATTCCTCATCAGAGGGCACCTCAACTCCACCAACTGCGTCATCACCCAGCCGCTGACAGGCGAGCTGGTGGTGGAGAGCGCCGAGGCCGCCGTGAAGAGCATCGAGCTGCAGCTGGTGCGGGTGGAGACCTGCGGTGAGTGGCCCCGTCCCTGGGAAACGTAGGGGTCAGCCCGCAGGAACCCCCTCCTGGGCTCGTTCAGCTTCGGCGGGGAAGGCTGTGACAAGCCAGAACGTTAAAAAGATGTTGAAAACCCCACGGTTATCACTTCGGGTGGAGCAGTCCTGGCGTTCATTTAAATAACTCCACGGTCCTCAACGTGCAGCTCAGAGGACACGTTTCCATCCCATAATCTTTGCTGCTTTCTCTTCCCTCTTTCCCTGCTCCTCCTGTGCCTCTCCTCCTCGCCCAGGCTGCGCTGAGGGTTACGCCCGGGACGCCACGGAGATCCAGAACATCCAGATCGCCGACGGCGACGTCTGCAGGGGCCTCCCCATTCCCATCTACATGGTGTTCCCCAGGCTCTTCACCTGCCCCACCCTGGAAACAACCAACTTCAAAGTGGGTGAGTGTGGAGGGCTTTGATGCTCCGGGGACACCTCAGGGAGGAGTTTCTAGTTCTCCCTCAGCTTCTGGTGATGTGCAGATTAACAGCCCCACAACCCAAGAGGTTCTAGAGAGGGGCATTTATTCAGTGCTGGGTGCAGGAGGGGGTCGCCCCTCCAAAGCCGTGCACCCCTGTCTGTGCTCACAGCCTGGTTTATGTGCAATTACAGTGTGCATATTCATTATTTCTCCATACATATGCATTGTTTTCTTAGAAAAGGCGGGCTTATTCTAATCAGTTCCAAGAAATAATTTCCATTTTCCCCGCCCTGAGCTCCTCCTGTCTGAGTCTGCACGTTGGTTTCTGGTGGTCTTGGGCAGGGGTCTTTGGGGGTCTCGAGGATGAAGATCGTGGGTCTTCCTCGCTGTGTCCTTTTCAACTTGGCTCAAAAAGCAGCTATAACCAGTTTGTTGGCAACTTCAACTGGTCTAATTAGTGAATTCCCGTAATTATCTTATTCTTTTGACACACTCCTTGATTTATCTTAGCTCCATATGGTATCTATCCTATTATAGTTATCTACAGAAACCACAAGGCCAGTTATTATCAGGAGTGCCCTTGGCTCTCTCCTGTACCGTGTGCAGGATATTTTCATGTTGAAATGATTTAAAATAACTACTAAACATACTTTATAATAGGTATTGGATATATCAATTATCAATTATAAAGGATAAATCTCCTTATCACTGGCAAGTAACGGGATAAACGCGGCACTGCAGGAAGGGCCAGGGACACCCACGTGTTTCCCTGGAGAGGTTTCCCTGGCAGGATTTCGTTCCACTGGATTTCATAGATGGGGAGAAAATGCAGCCCAAACACTTCCAATATGAACAGCTGAGCAGCCCTTGAGCTGCTTCTGCCTAAGAAAATTCCACGAGAGGAGAAACAGTGGAATGCAGCTCTTATTTTCCCTGCTAAAAATGGCACGTGATTAAACACTGGAGTAATAGTCCAAGACTAAAATTCCTTCTTTTCCTCATCAGTGAGAACCTCCTCCCCCTTTCCATCTCCTCTCTGTTTTGTTTCCCACTTCCCTGCTGGAAGCGGGAAGGTTGGTCTGGGTGTGACTTTGCTTTTCTGGATCTCCACCACCTCTCTCTCCCTGCTGATTTGTGCCAAAATCCAGCATTTCTCTTAAGAAAATGAGGATTTTCCTCACTTGTTCCAATAATTGCTGCAAGAATCACTTGGCTAGTTTGCATTTCTTCCCTCCATCCTGCTGGAATCTGTTGGTACAGAACCTGTGGGCAGTGATTTTTCCCCAAAATAATGATATTCTTTATTTTTTGCCATTTCTGGCTCTCGAATAGCAATTTACAATGTTAGTGTAGTGTCTACTTCCAAGAACAGCCTTCATATCGTTGCAAATACTCTAAAAAAGGGCAATTATTTTAATTCTAGTTTGATTTCTGCTTCATTTATTAGCTCTGCCTGGCTTTGTGTTGTCTCCATTTGGGATTGATTATCGATCTGACATTGATTTTGCCTTTGAACAACACAAAACAGTATCTAAAGGGTAGATTTTCTCCTGGAGTTTTTGTTCTGTAATTTGCAGGCCTGTTATATTCCAGTTTCATTTCCTTAGGCTGGCAACAGGGGAGGAATCTGCCCTGGAATTGTCCCACTTCCGTGTTTCTAAACAGCCTATTTAGGTGCCTTTCCCAAAACATTTTGCTCCTTGATGTGTTAACTCTGTTGTCCAGAAGACTTTGTGTCACAGTTTCTCACTGACAAATGAATCCAGAGGAATCCCAAAGATTCGAACAAGGCAGGAATTCTCCAGGAATGGTGTGAGGTCTGGGCTGCAGTGCTGTTGTCTGAGAGCAGGAGCTCCTGCCCCTCATCCCGCTGGCAGCATTCAGGCTCCTCTGGAATTCTCCCTTTTCTTTTGCCCTTCTCCCAGAGTTCGAAGTGAACATTGTGGTCCTTCTGCACGACGACCATCTCATCACTGAGAACTTCCCACTGAAGCTCTGCAGGATGTGAAGACCCAGAGGAAAATGAGGATTTACCTGGGAAAGGCCAGAATTCTTCAGAGGAAAAGTGAAACTTGATCCATCTCTGACTTCAGCTGGAACCACCTCCCTTCCTTCTCCCTGGGGGTACTTCTTGTGCTTTCAGCTCTCTTTTTCACCAGCCTTGGGACAGCCCACCTCGATTTCCCAATCCAGGCAGCCTTGGCAGGTATCCTTCTAACTTCAGCAACCACGTTATCCCAAATTTTCCTCAGGCAAATCCTGAAGGGATCCTTCTGTAGCTTCCTCCAACTTGTGTAAGTATGTAGGAAGTTTCTCTCCTTATTTAATTCCATGATATTTGTTCCAAAGTCCTTTGAAGACCCCTCAGACCTAGTGAAGCCTGTTAGATCCATACTGGGAGGGCCTGGGAATTGGGATATAATGACAAAGAGGGTCTTTGAAGGTATAAAAAAATGGTGCTGCCCCACTGGGATCAGGAACACAAGATGGGTGTGAAAGGAGTGATGGGAAATAACACCAAGTCACTTCTGGTCAAATTGGGAACCCGAGTCTCTGTTGGAGGAATACATTCACCTGTTTGTAACTGCACAGCTTGAAGGAACTATGTAGGAAAAGTGGCCCCAACACAAACAGGTTGTGGATTTGGGTGTTGAGTTAATGGAACAGCCACAACTTCATTTTGACTGTGAGTTTTCCATGAATCTTCCCTGGGGACAGGGGCAGGCTCAGCCTGTAAAGTGTTTGGGGAATTGGAAGTGGAAGGGTGAGCACCTGAAAAGGCAGGATTAAGGAAACTGCCAAAAGCCCTTTCCTTTGGCTTTCTCCAGCAGCATTTCCGAGCAGGACAGTGTAATTCCAGGGGTGGCCCTGGTGTTTTAGGGGAAAAACAGCTGAAATTTTTGTTTGGGGAAGGGAAAAGTGCTGTTTAATGAAACTTTTCCCTAAGAGCAAGGGTGATTTTTGGGAAGCAAAAGTCACTCTTTGCAGTCTCCATGCACCAGGGGCTGCTCAGAGCAGCATTTCCAGCTCCTGTTGCCCCAAGGGATGTGGAAGGAGGGGCCCCAGCATCTGGATTAGGGCAGCTGCAACCCCCAGAAAATACTGGAAACTGGAATTCTCCAGGCTCTATGGCAGGGAGTAGCTGCTCCCACTAAGACAAAACACTACACCAGTAATTTTATTTTTTATTCGAGTGCCAATGAATACACTGATTAATGATAAGAGTAGTTTAGAACTTCAGCAGGAGGAGATCTGGCACTGGGGGGAAACAAGTGATCCCTGGAATTAGTTTGGAGCTCAGAATCCATGTAATGCTGCCTGCATTCAGGCAACAGGCACAATTTCACTTGAAGCTTTTCAGTCTCTAGTCCTCATTTCTTTGGCTGTTTGAGGCAAATTTGACAGTGCTGAAGGTGCTCTGGCAAGCTCAGACTCTGAAGGCAGTGGGAAAACCATTCTTTGAGATGTTTAAATTCTGCCCCTCACTTGGTGTGCAATTCCTGCACAAAATACTTCATCCAGAATAAAAATCATGTCCTTCCCATTTAAACATATCAGCTCTTCAACTCAAACCCTGTTTTGAGATTCAAGAATGGATCTGTTGTATTCCAGCCTGACTCACATGAGTACTTTAAAATTCCTGCTCCGAAATATTACTAAAAGTCATTATTTAATAATAACAGTTTGAATCATCGGCTGTGGTTTTGTGCAGAGAGAGGAGCTGCACTCAAAAGGCCTGATTGGAATCCTGCAGCTCAGCCCAGCTGGAATTGTTTGTGCCAGAGGAAGGGAATGTCAATTGGCTCTTCCAATTGTGCTGGTCCATCCTTGGGGTCTCCTACTTGTTGCATACCAGAATTTAATTTCAGTGGAATAAAGCTGAGGGAATTCTGCACTGGCTTTTCAGATAAAATAGATTTGGTACTTTTAATTAAAAGAAAAAAGGGCGGTTTTTTGTGCTGCCAGCCCTCAACTACATCAGCTTCCCACACTTTAGGCAGCAGCCAGGAAAAGTGCTGGATCTTGGAGTCTGTGCCTTAATGCCAAGTGTTAAATCCCGACCTTTGCCAATAAAATCAGGGCCCTGTTGCTGTTCCTCAGCACTGGGGTTATTCTGCAGCCGCTTTGCATCTTATTATAATTATTATTACCATATTTTTCAAGTGCTGAACTGAAACCAGGCCTAGGTGTACTTGTTCCAGGCAGGAAGCTCGGGGAAGTCTTCGGGAAGGAGGGCATGGACACGGCAGATGGGGCAGGTGCTGGAATGCTCCTTGAGCCACGTCCGGATGCACTGCAAGGACAGGGAGAGGAGGCAGAGTTCAGCTCAGGGAGGTGCTTCAACGTGTTCCACATCACTGAAAGTTGGGGTCAGAAAAGTGTTATGAGCAGTGAAGGAATAAGGTCAAGGGGAAAAGTCACAGAGAGAAACATGGAGTTATTCCAACATAATCCTGACTTGTTTCCTCTGTGAAGCTCCACCAGCAGGTGGCAAGTACAGGGTTTGTAGGCATAGCCCATTCCATAACTGCTGGAAACAATCCACATTTCTTCTCTGAAGAATCACCTGAAATTCACTCGGACTAATTGTCATTTTAAATAACTAAAGCTTTCTGACCCAGCAAAACTGGCCGAGGGCAAGTTTGGGGTACAAAGGATGGACAAGCAAATTGGGCCCAGTTGTTTTTAAGCACTGAAGGGAAAGGGGCGAGTTCAGAGACAAGCCCTGAAGTTCTTACCTCTCTGTGGAAGTGATGGCCACACTCCAGCTCACACGAGTCCCTGCTCAGCTCGTCGTGACATATCGTGCAGGGGTCCTCACTGCAGGCCTGCAAGGGAGTGCTCAGTTAGCTGACAGCCAGCAGCAATCAGGCAGCAAATTCTACTCAATTAACAAGGTTCTTACTGTAACCAAGTGCATTTAAGCTTTTTTACACAAAATAAACAAGCCAATTATTTTTTTTCCTGCAATACTCTGATTATTTCCTGTCTTGGACAAAGCAGAGGGCAGCAACTTCACTGAAACAGTGGAAAACTTACTGCATTGTCCTGCTTTTTCCATTTGGCTTTCGGTGTCGCTCCAACGTTCCCCCAGGGCTGCAGGTTTGGCTGAGCTGGGTTTTTATTGGAGGTGTTTTTAGGTGCAGCCCCAGCCTGGGGGGGACCAGGAGCGTTTCCTTCCGCAGGCAATTCCCAACTCCGCGCTCCAGTCTGGGCTGGGGGGGCAGTGGCTCTCCCTGCTGCAACTGGTGCCTAAACAAAGAATTGGGAGCAGGTTTGTATTTATTGCTTATTTATAATTTGAGTTCCCTGGCCTGTGCTGCCCCATTCCCTCCGGCAGGAGATTCCCAGGAGCAGGGGCAGCATTCCAGGCCCTGCCATACCTGGCTCTGCAGGTCCAGGATCAGCTCTGTCACTCTGTTCAGAACTTCATCCAAGCTCAGGCCTGCCAGTGTGTTCCCATTTCTTCTCTGCACCTCTCGTATAAAGCCAGTGAAGTCAGAACTGCAGGGGCAGGAAAAACAAGGAGCACTGACGGGCCACTGCTGGTCACAGCCCTGGAGAACGTTGGGGCTTCCCCCTTTCCTTCCCAACACCAACTTTTCCCATGAACTGGAGCAGGTACCTGCTCCCAGTAACTCCCAGTAACCAGGATCTGCCTTAATCGTAAACAAACAAAATCCTAAACAGTGATCAGAATTCCAGAACGGTTTGGGGGGAAAGGGACCTGAAAGCCCATCCTGTTCCTCCCCCTGCTATGGGCAGAGACACCTCCCGCCAGCCCAGGTTGCTCCAAACCCCGTCCACCCTGGCCTTGGACACTTCCAGGGCTCCAGGGGCAGCCACAGCTTCTCTGGGAATTCCATCCCAGCCCCTCCCTGCCCTCCCAGGGAGCAGTTTTTCCCAATATCCCATCTAACCCCACACTCTGTCAATGTGAAGCCACTCCCCCTTGTCCTGTCACTCCAGGCCCTCGGAAACAGAACAAAAATCAATTCGTTTGATATTTTATCCCTGG
Source organism: Grallaria varia (assembly GCA_013396735.1). Classification (NCBI taxonomy): domain Eukaryota; kingdom Metazoa; phylum Chordata; class Aves; order Passeriformes; family Formicariidae; genus Grallaria; species Grallaria varia. The sequence continues at coordinate 15,744 of VWZG01005235.1, forward strand.
ATGTGCAAAACTTGTTACACCCATTAAAACAACATTCCAGTCATTAAAACCAGTACCTGCTGTAGTTTGGGAATATACTCTGGAGCTGTGCAATAATATTTTCCAGTGCTTTTGGAAGCTTTTTGTTGTTGGGAAGCTGGTGGTTCTGGTTTGGCTGAGCATCGCTTCCAGAAATCCCTGCCGGGCGGGACGGTGGCAGTTTATCAGGATGGGATCCTTCTGGAGCTTTGGGATGGGTTTTCCCAGATCCACCACCTGCAGGACAAGCCTCAGCAGTGACATGTGCTGCCTTTGCTCCAGTCTGGGCTCCAAGGGAAGGTTCTGTTGGACCTTGGCCTTCCGAAGTGGAAAATGCAGGCAGGGAACTGGGATTTGCAGGTGCCAAGGCACAGGTGACAATGGCTGGATCCCTGATTGAAGCTCCAGCTGGGATGGTCTAGGAAACAAACAGATTTCAGTGATTTAAACAAATTTGAGTTGAACTCTGGTGCATTTCCAGCTTGAATTCTAAGTTTGGTTGTGTCATGGAACGAGAAGGTCACAATGTTCGAGAACTCCTGAAGATCAGTGCAGTTGTTTGACCCTGTGACTGTTTCTTTCAGATTTCTCTTCAAAAAGGTTGTTCTGGTGTTACTGCAGAAAAAATAGATTCCAAATGCAGAACAAGAGGCTCAGAAGTTGCCCTTTCCTGACCTGGGAATTGGTGGGGATTACGTTATGTACATATTCTATAAATGTCAATAAATAGAAAGCAGATACCTGCAAAGTAAGTGGGGGAAAAAAACTATGCAGAAGAAAAGGAGTGGAAGAACTGCTTGTAGAAGTGCAGAGAAAGGGTAGTAACAATCCCACATTTACAGTATTACAACAGAGCCTGGAATCTAAATTACACCCAGAATTAAAAAAAGGGGGAAAAACCCCATGATTTTCTGCAGAAGAAAAATTCCAGATGCATTTCCATAAATGTTTTCCAGACAGATCCATGTGAAAGTTGATTTTGGGGTTTGTCATCAGTCACATGTGTTGGTGGAAGAATTTCTTCAGGAGGGAATTTGTGCCTGGAAAGGGTGTTCAGGCCTTGGCAGGGGCTGCCCAGGGAGGTTTGGAGTGCCCAGCCCTGGAGGTGCCCAAGGCAGGACTGGCCGTGGCACTCAGTGACAAGGTGGGCATCGGGCACAGGGTGGGCTCCGTGGGCTGGCAGGGCTTTGCCAGCCTCAGGGATCCCAGGATTCTGTGTCATGGGGCTTATCCTGATGGATTCTGGGGCTGTTCAGCCTGGAGAAGGGAAGGCTCCAGGGAAACCTTGGAGCCCCTTCCAGTGCCTAAAGGGGCTCCAGGAGAGCTGGAGTGGGACTGGGGACAAGGGATGGAGGGACAGGACAAGGGGAATGGCTTCCCACTGCCAGAGGGCAGGGATAGATGGGATATTGGGAAGGAATTGCTGGCTGGGAGGGTGGGTAGGCCCTGGCACAGGGTGCCCAGAGAAGCTGTGGCTGCCCCTGGATCCTTGGGAGGGTCCAAGGCCAGGCTGGATGGGGCTTGGAGCAACCTGGGCTGGTGGGAGGTGTCCCTGCCCGTGGCAGGGGGTGGCACTGGGTGGGCTTTGAGGGCCCTCCCAACCCAAACCAGTCTGTTATTTTGGTGCTACAGAAAAACCAGGATGTGCCAAACTTTGAACAGTCTCAGCCTCCCAAAGCAAGCTGAGCGAAGTGGGAGGTGGGACACTCACAAAGCCACTGGGAGGAGATGGAATATCCACACTTTCCACCTTCCCGAGGGAAATCCGTGCTCCACTTTTCACCAGCTCCATTTTTTCCTCATACTCAGCCTGCAGAGGGAAAACAAAACCATCACCTTCCACATCAGCTTTAACTAAAGATCCCTCCTCATTTAAGATTTACATTCACAGTTTTCTGGGGTTTTTTTAAAAGAAGTTCCATGAATTTCTAGAGACTGAAAGAACCAAGAGACCAGAGTTGATCCAATTTTGAAACACGTGGATAAGAGACAGATTTTTGCCTTTATAAAATATGAAGACACTCATTGTAAATTAACTGTGATTAAATATCTTGGACTTCCAACTGCATCTTTGTTTTATAATTAAAATAATCCAGTTCAGTACTTGGTGCTTTAAAAGAGAAATGCAGAAGTATTTAAAGTATTTACTCTGTTCAAATTTCCAATTCAACTTAAAAGCTGTTAAGGGAATTGAAGTCTTACCTCTACTTTTTCCAGCTGTTTCTTTACATTTGTAATAAATGTTTCCCAGGTTTCCATCTGTGACTTCAGCACAGGTGCTGCCAAAGCTGAGCTGCTGAAATATCCAAGATTTGCAGTTAAACTCCCAACATTCCTATTGGCTTTATTTAAAATCAGAGGGGTTGGCACAAGTTCCTCCCTCCCCAATTAATCACAGGTAAAAGATTTCAAGGTAAAATCATCAATTATTGGTGTTTGGGTCCCATCTCAGAAGTGAACTCTTCCAATGCCATTTAGTATTTGCCAGCCACACAAGGAAAGGGGACATGGCTTTAAATTTTTAAAAAAGGGCTAAATTAGGTCCTTGTAAGTCCAAAACCAACCCCGGATGGCCAGTTTTGTCTGCACTCTTCCCTATTTACACTGCAGCCCTTTCCCAGGGATAACTGGGAATGACTGGGATGTCCCCAGGTGCCTGATCGTCCCCAGCTCAATAGGAAACAAGGATGAGACTCAATTCCCAGTGAAATTTTGGTTGGGGCAATAGTGAATACCCCACATTCCCTGTACTTTAATATTAATATTATAATTTAATGTTGTGTATAAATATTTCCTACAATCCATTAATATAAATATATTATTTGCAAACCCCAAACCCACAGGTTTGCTTTGCTCCCAGACCACAGTTAAATGCAGCTTTTCATCAAGCTGAGTTTTAGTCTTAAAAACTCCCCAGCCGTGTGACAGGAAAGTGGGAGAAATACTATGACTTCATATTAAAATAGAATTATTTTTTGTTAATATCTAATCACAATAATAACTTTGGTAAAATAATGGTATTGATGATGATGATAATGACAATAATAATGGCAGTAATGACAATATGATGATGATGATAATAATGGTAATGATGATTATGATATGAGGATGGTGATGATGATGATGATAATAATAATAATAATAATAATGATGAAATCTGTAGTTGAATTGAACCAGGAGCACTTAAATTTGTGGTGAGAAGTCTCTGTACCTGCTCAGTGCCTTCAGCCTCTTGAGATTTGTTTCTGCTTTGGCAATGGTGCCGTTGAGCTTCCAAAGTTCCGTTTCCTTCCAGTTCTGGAACACGGAGATCTGTAACCAAAAGGAACCGGGTCAAAACCCCCTTAAAGCACAAAGGGCTGAAAGCTCAAATTAGATTTTAATTAGGATGTGAACCGAGAGCCCGCTGACACAAAGTCCCTGCAGGGAGGGGATTCCAGGGGGAATGAACATCTTGGGGAGGGGGGAAAAGGCTTCGGTCACTTCAGCTCCATCCTCAGATGTTCCATTTGCAGCTTCTCCTCCATAAACACAAACATCCAGACACAAATACACCGAGATTTAGGGAGAAAAGGCAGCCTTTTAAATACTGCAAAGGCTGAAGGCTAACACGGACCAACAGGGCTCTGCAGAGAAGAGCCCTCACGCCCTTCCTAAGAAGGGACAATTGTCTGCAATATTCTCAATATTCAAAGCATTTCCAGCATAAAACATCTCATTTTAGAAAAAAAAAAAAATACTGCTGTTTATCAGTGAAATAGGTTGAGTTGGTCGTTGCACTGTAACTTTACCAGCTAAGGAAGCAGCTACGTCGTCAGTCACTCAGAACTTGAAACAGGGAACTTTTTGTGTTTCCAGGGTTAATTCTTCCAAATGGAATCTTTTCATGACAAGGATGAGACTCAATAACCAGCTGGATTTTGTTTGGGGCAGTAATTCATGCCCTCCATTTTCTGCACTTTTCATGATAACAACAGCAATAATAGTGCACCTTGGTGAGCTGCAGATTTTTGGGATAACATCAGGAACAGCACTTACTAATTAATACCGGATTAACATTTTGGATATGACCTTCCCCACCTCCAATCAGCACAAATGGTCCAAGCTCTAGCAAAAGGTTTTGAAGGTTCTTTTATTTGTTTGTACCTCTGCTTTAACAGCTCTTTTCACACACTCCTGGCAGTCATCTTGACTCTTTTTTATAAGCTCTTCCAATTTTACTTTCTCATTAGCAAATTTATTACTGTGAAATAAAAAGAAGTTAAATATTTGAGTAACATTTACAGCAGAGCAGTATTTGAAATTTATGCCACTTTTAGAGGTTTTCTACAGGCTACTCTGTCTACTCAGCATCACGTAATCAAGGGAAATGCATGAGAGTATGATGAAAAGACAGATTGCCATTATTCTAAATATTAATATTTACTCAAGATAAGTAAACTAAACAAACTCAGAGTAAGAGATACAGGTTAAAGTGCTTATTTTTTCCCTAAGCCTTTACCCAGAGTGAAGCAGAAAACTCCAACATGGACAAATCAGCAGGGAAGGTACAAGGGTTTTACCTGGTGTCGAGAAATGTATTTAAATATACATTATATTGCTTTTCCTTGTCGTCAATAGTCTTCAAATACCTACAGGAATGAAACAGTTATTAAGCCTGTTCAGTTACAGGTTCATTGGCAAGTCTGTAACATGTTCCTCTGTAGCACCAATGACAGTCGGTATGTTTTAGATAAACAATAGCTTAATATTTGTATATTTGAGATATTGTTTAATGCCATAAGTATTATGGTACTCCCATCCCTGGAAGTGTTCAAGGCCAGGTTTGGATTTTGGAACAACCTGGTCTAGTGGAAAGGTGTCCCTGCCTATGGGATGAGCTTTAAGGTCCCTTCCAACCCCAAACCATCCCATGATTCTATTCTAAGTACATTGAAATGTATTCCTAATAAATCCGTAACTAATACAAAAAACAGGCTGGTGATTTTTGAGATTTGGCCCGAAGAGTAAAGACAAAACAAGACCCAAGTGCTCTGTCAGGTGTGGCTGGTGACACGGCCAAGGGTCAGGTTTGGCCCGAGGTACTCCATGTCCCTGAAATGCCAGAGTGGTGCCAGGCTGGGTGGTTTTAGTTCCGTACCTCTCGTTGGTGTCCGCCTGTTTTTTAGCTGTGCTCCTCAGGGCTTTGAGGTTCTCCCGGTTCTCCTTCTTCTCCTGCTGCCACTTCTTCACTTGTGTTTCTGAGTCCTGATGGAACCAATCCAGTTCGTTCTGGGAGATCTGAACGTGGAAAATAAAGACGTTATTTCTGAAAAAGGGTTTGTTCAAACACAGGGTGGAGCAGAGTGAGGACATTGATGATCGATCACAGGTTGGGTTGGAAGGGACCATATTGATGATCCACTCCCATGGATGGGCAGAGACACCTTCCACCAGACTAGGTTGCTCCAAGCCCCATCCAACCTGGCCTTGGGCACTTCCAGGAATGGGGATCCACCCCCTCTGACCCCTGGATAAAAGCAGTACCTCAGTCTCTTCAACACTTTTCTTCAGGAGCTCTTCCAGAGCACCAGTTTCCTCCAAACTTCGGCTCTGCAGCTGCTGGAATTTTTCCTCCGCTTCTTTCAGTTGTTCCTTCAACACCTGATGCTCCTTTTCCACGCGTAAAACATCTCCCTGAAAAGACATCAGGTCCAAAAGCCAATCCAATGCCTGACCTCGGTCCAGAGGGCACCTTTTCTCCCCTCTGTCTCCTGGGACAGACACAAACCTGCCATTAACGCCACTCAGAACTGTTGAAATGCCCAAATGGAGTATTTTTATCAAGCCTCAAAGTTTCTGGAGAGGAAATACCATCTCCCTAAAACTGCCAGAGAGCAAAAGCTCAAAAACATCCCTGTTGGGGGCCTGTGTGAAGTTCCCGAGAACATCCCAGGACACAAAAAAAGCCAAACCACACGCCATCAACCAACCCAAACCACAAAATATCTCTTTTTTCAGAGAACCTTTCTCTTTTCACTGTGAAGTTTTTGGGCGTTCCTTTCGCCCCCTTCATGAGAAATAAAAACAAAGACATAACTTACTTCTTGATTTTCAAAGGGCTGAAAAGGCAACGTATTGGTTTCCCTATTGGCTACTTCCCGATTGACCTAAAATACAAAAAAAAAATCAGGAGCTGGTTAAAAAGCTTCCCAGTTTATAGATGCAAGTACAAGATCAGACCTGGTTTGGAGTGTTGGTACCTCACCTACAGTTCTACAAATCCAACTGCATCACTGAGCAATGTAAAACAATTCATGGACATTGCTGGAGGTGTTTCTGAAAGGGACTTCAGCCTAAAATGCAGGCACTTGTTTGATCTTCATTGTCCATGAGCATTTACCCTGAGTAGTTCTCAGGCTTCGAACTCAGCTGTGCCCTAAAGCTCTGGAAACATCTCCCTGAGAAGCTGTTCAGTGATTCCTAAACTGAGGATCTACGACAGAAGGGACTGGGGGACCCCACTTGGCTCCACCATCACCTGTGGAGGACTCACTGGAAGGACTGAAGTCCATCATGTCATTGCTCTAACAGGCTGTGAAAAATCACAGTCAGGTAATCAGGAAATCATGGAATTGTTTAGGTTGGAAAAGAACTTAAAGATCATCGAGCCAAACTGTCCCCTGGCACTGACCCATGTCCCCAAATGGCTTTGAGATCTCTTCAAGGATGGGCACTCCAAACCTCCCTGGGCAGCCCCTGCCATGGCCTCCCCACCCTTTCCAGGCACAAATTCCTCCCCATGTCCCACCTGCCCCTGCCCTGGCCCAGCCTGAGGCCGTTCCCTCTCCTCCTGTCCCTGTTCCCTGAAGCAGATCCCAACCCTGCCCTGGATCCATCAGGGAGTTGCAGAGCCAGAAGGGCCCCCCTGAGCCTCCTTTTCTCCAGGCTGAGCCCCCCAGCTCCCTCAGCCCCTCCTGCTGCTCCAGCCCCTTCCCAGCTCCCTTCCCTTCCCTGCACACGCTCCAGCCCCTCCGTGTCCCTTCCCTGAGATCCCAGAACTGGACAGAGCCCTGGAGGGGCCTCTCAGAAAACGTGGTGGAGTTTCCCCCCTGGAGTGACCCTGAAAGCTGGACCACCACTGTTGGACCATGAGGGAAGCATCAGCCAGCGACTGTCAGAATGCACAAATGTTGTCCAAGTGGAAACAAACCACTGAACTAACCAGGAAAGGAAAATGACAACCTGGGAGGACTTTGCTCCATCCCTAAAGCAAAGGTGAACCTGACAGGCACCAGCTCCCTCCTTTTGGGATCCAGTCAACTGGTCAGCAAACACTTGGGCCAGAACAAATCCCAGCGAGCGGCTCTTTAAAGAATTGCAAAGGGAAAACAAGAGAGGTCATAGAAAAGTGGCAGCAAGTTAAACTGCAACTTCTGAGGGATCATGGAACGGTTTGGGTTGGAAGGGACCTTAAAGATCACCCAACGCCACTCCCTGCCATGGGCAGAGACACCTTCCACCAGGCCAGGTTGCTCCAAGTGATACCTTAAGGCTTCATGTATTTGTAGATATGTATATTTTTGTATATTTGCATATTTTACGTAGCTGTGCAGCTTCTCATCTGTGAGGCAGCACGCAGCAGTTTCCCCCTCTGCCACATTCCTGAGTGTCTGAGTTAAGGGTGAGAGAGTGACCAGAACATTTGATTTGGGACTCCTGTACCAGGACTAGAATAACAATCCACACTGGAGCCAAAACAAGAGAGAAGACCCAGGAACTCTGGAGAAGCTCCAACCAGGGGAATGTGACATGAAGAAGATGATGGTGAAGAAGTAAAGGGGTCCTGAGACCCCCGACTCAATTATAGGAAGGCAGAGCCAAGGGAGGTTCTGGAGGCTGGATGAGGGTGGACAGTCCTTGGGCTGGATGTGACCATTAGTTAAATAATTAAGTGGTGGTATAAAATTAGCACTCACCCCTGTGCTGCACGCATGTCAAGAAGCTTTTCAGCAAAGAACTCCTCTCTACTTTACCCCAATTAAATTGCCTCCAAGGTTTTTTCCTTGTTTTAGGCAACACAAGCCCCATCCAACCTGGCCTTGGACACTCCCAGGGATCCAGGGACAGCCACAGCTTCTCTGGGCACCCTGTGCCAGGGCCTGCCCACCCTCCCAGCCAGGAATTCCTTCCCAATATCCCGTCTATCCTTGCCCTCTGGCAGTTTGAAAGCACTGCCCCTTGTCCTGTCCCTCCATCCCTTGGAAATAGTCTCTCTCCATCTTTCTTGTGGCTCCTTCAGGTCCTGGAAGGCCACACCAAGGTCCCCCCAAAGCTACCCCAAGCTGAACAATCTCAGCTCTCCAAGCAGAGCTGCTCCATCCTCTGCCCATCCTGGTGGTCTCAGACACTCTCAGAGCCTTGTCCCCTTCTCCTGTCTCACCTGAACAGCCACCATCCTTAGGTGGGGATTGCTCTTCATTCCAGCTTTTCCTCTGCTTCCTTTTCCCATCTCAGTAACCTGTTTAGCACCTTGATCTTCATCTGAACTCCTCGGGGCAGCCGAATTCTCTCCCTGCGGCGCGTTGTCCGGGTTCTCCAGCTGGCACCCCGTTGGAGACGTTGGGGTTTCCACTGGGATCTCGGACTCCCAGTGATCCCCACGAGCCGCAGGATCAGCACAGATGTCAGCAGGTGACAGGCCAGGCACTGGAAATATCCTTCCGTAGGGATAACCCCAGGAAGTCTGGGGCAGGAACACAGCAGGAGCTCTGGAATCCAAATCCTTCAGCGAAACATCGGGAAAGGACGACTCGTTTTCTCCGGAACCAATAAGACTCTGCAGGGAATTCCCAGATCCAAGGGAAGCAGGGAAAGAAGAGGGCAGATACTGAGGAGTCTCGTAGGTTAAGGCAGGGGACGGCGAGAGGTGGGGTTGGACGGGGTAGGTCAGTGGCCTGAATTCCTCGGCGTCCGGATTTAAGCAGAGCGTCCTCTGGGAATGACTCCCTTGCCCATCACCAGCTCCAGAATCTTCAGTTGTGTCTGAGGTGCCCTCAAAAAGGGCCGAGTGCTGTCTTAAGCCAATGAGATTGTCCACCATGATGAAACGGAGGGACTGCAGGAGGAAACATTCCAGGCCACCTTGATCTTCCACGACCTTCCGAGTTTCTGCAGGGAAAGTTTCATATTCCCCGACTAGGAGTTTATTATTAATTTCCAGAGGGCCGTGCTCTTCCAAGATCAGGGAGAAATACCTGAGGAAAAAACCAAAAATTGTTATTTTGAATCCAGGTTTTTTTAACGTAACTCTCAATTTGTACTTCAGGATTTCAGTATTAGTCTATACCTTTACTTCCATGCACCGGATCATCCAATTATGGACTTAATACAAGAAATTCTACGAATCACGAATATTAAACCCTTGAAGTTGCCAAGTACAGAAGTTTAAACTTACTCGTATAAGCTCTCAGAGACTGGATCTGGAATATTATAACTGCCCCGATTTGAAACTTCATAGAGAGCTTCAAATTCCTCCAGTTGCTCCTGGAGATACTCTGGGATTACAAATGGTTCATTTGGAAAATCTCTGAATCTTGAGGAGAAGAAAAAAGAGAAAGTTAACCCCGACCTGGGTGTGTTTCCAAGTGATTCTTCTGCAGCACTTTGGGCAATAAAAAAAGGAGAGAAATGATGGTACTTACAAACTATTTTCTTCTATAAATATCTTTTCTTCTTCTCGTGGTGCTGTACTGACCCCACTGGATAATACTAAAATAGACTAATGGAAAACAGATTTATTTGGTGGGGTTTTTTTTATCTCACAAAATCAAAACGATCCCAGGGGTAACTTCTTTACCCCCAGTTCTGTCCTGTAAGTTTGTGTTATGAACTGCAAAACTTCCTGTACAACCATCAGTCACAGCAAGGCAGTTCTTCATTGAAAATTATTTCCTATTCACAACTGATTCAGGGAAAAGAAATGGGGATCTTCAGCCCAATATCCCGCTTTTTTCACCAACTTCATCCAAATTCAGTCTAACTTCCCTTCTACTTGAGGCTGCAACAACTTTACCACAGGCAAGCCTGAGTTTAATGACACTTGTTAGTCTCAATGAAAACATTTTAGCTGTCTCTTATGTTTTATTATCTAATAAATTTGCATTGGCTAATGTTTTATTATCTAGTAAACGTGTATAAATGCAGATTAGTCAGAAAAACAAAAATGTGGCTGATGAGGACAAGAAAAAAATAATCTTAATTTTCCTCCTGGAATTCTGGTCAAATTATAAAAAGGAGGAGGCAGGGAGACTGTGTCTGAAACTTCGAATAAAGCAAAACAATATTAATTATAACAGCATTATTTTGCTTCAGGAAGAATTCCTCCAGTGATGAGTCTCCTCAAGGCACTCAGGAGAACAGCCCCTATTCACCCCAGAGCCAGCAATCCTAAAAATCCCAGTTTTTCACCCGGGGTTCCAGTAGTACTGAAGTGAGATCTGCTTTAAGTGGGATCTAAAAAGTTACTCACCTTTGAGTCTTTCAAGTTCTTTTTCCTGTTTTTATTTTTAACTTTGATATCATTAGTCTGAAAAACACCAAAAAAAGAACATCACTGGGTTGGGGTTTTTTAAAATTAGGATAAAATTTCCCAAAACCAGCCTGGAAATGGTTCAAGTTCCCCAGGAAAATCCTCAGGCTGGTTTTCCCCCCGAGGATTTCCGAGGTGAAATCCTCCCTCTCCACTCCAACCCCAGGTGGGAAACACAAGAAGATCCAGAGCTTTGTAAGACCCGATGGAGTTTATGGGTCATTTTCCTCTTGAAACACTTGAAATACTGACTTTTAAACCCAGAATATTCTGTTGGTTTGCTATTTCAGCTCATTACTTAGAGGCAAAATTGTGTATTTAAAGACCTCCCCCACCCCAGCTTTGTGTGGGGAACAAGAAAACAGGACTGTCAAGTGCTGCTTCAGCTTCCCAAGATATGCAAAGATTAACTAAAATGCTAATTAAGCCTTAAACAGGACTGTGATTATGGATTGACACAGGAATTCCTGACAGGCCATAATAAAAGTGGGTTTATTGGGATGGTTTTCATTTCATTCTTGCATTTCCAATTCAGGAAACGAAGAAGGAAAAAAAAATTCCACATCTTATTAATATGTACATTAATTAACTGAAGTTTTTTAGTATCAAAAGCAAATCTTGGCTTTGTGGAGATGAACTTCTTTGCAGGCTGGAAGAACTTTAAATGAGAGTGTCCCAAACCCATAATTAACTGAAATACATAACACACTTCTGCCAGTTAGAACGGACTATAACGAAGATATTAATCAAAAAGTCATTCAGGATGAATTGTGATTATTATTCAAATAATCAAATAATTCAGATATCAAATCATTTAAGAAAAGGGAGATAAAACAAAAGATTAAACCTCTAACTAGGTCTGAAAGCTGCACATCTCTACTCACTTCTGCACTTGTTTAAAACCCCAAATTTAAGGTCACTTACTGATATACTTTCATTTCCCTGCTTCTTTAATATAATAGTTGGATCATCTGTTGGAAGGATAAAAGTGATAGTGATTAATGGAAGCAGCAGTGCTTTATCTCACTGATAATGGCAGGAATTATTGTTACAATCCTTTATCAAATACCAACGAAGCATCTCCAAGATGCAGCTGCAAAAATCGAGGCTTAAAAAAAATGAACTTCTTTAGGTTGGGAATGTTGGGTCCAGGTGGGCCCCTTTGGCTACTCACCCATTTTATCAAAGAATTCATCTAAAGCTTGATGAAGAAACGGGAAATGTTCTCTGTTGTCTTCTAAAAGCCATATAAAACAACGGGTTTTCTCCAAGGGGGGGGTGAAGAAATAATCCCATATTTTTTGCTTTTCAGAAGGAGTTGTCACATAATCAAATTTACTCCCGTACTTCTGGTTCCACAGAGGGGTTAAAATACAAAAATCAAGCTCTTCCAATAATTGCCTATATCGAACGAGGAAGTTTTTTGTTGCTGTCAGACCTGGAAGAGATGGAAAAACCCAACGGTTTTGTTCCAGCTTTCGGGCTCCGAATGGGATATTCCTTTCCAAAGGGAAACCCTGGGCTCTGGAAATCAAAATACACCCGGGAGTAAAAGCTTTTGTCCACTGAAAATGCAAACGACGAATGATAAACGGGGTTTGTGTCCATTTTACTCTTAATCAACACCAAATCATTATTTGCGTAATCAATCTATGTCAGTTCCTGGAAGGACGTGGAGGCAACAGGATGAAGGACCCAGGTGTCCTCCAAGGACTTTTGGCATCTTGTGCCTGCCGAGATCATCGTCCAGCCCTGAATCCAAGAGGGGAGCATAGCAAGGACACGGCACCAAAGGCACCACATCCAGTTACTCCCAAGGGGCACTTTCAGGACTAAAATTAAGGATTTACCCTCCAGAAACAGCCCGTTGATACAAATATTCTCTATCCTGGGATTTAAAGACAACAAAAGCAATAAAATCTGGTCTGTTTTCTGTCTCCTTTATGGACAAAGCCCTGCCCACAATGCAGGTTTCTCCAGAAACCCCAAGGATCACTCGAGGGGAAAACAGAAGTTTGTCTTTGCCATTTCAAATGGGAAGGCTGGAAAACAGGGAAAGGAAGAGTGGGAAACGCTCTGCTCTTCCAGGGACACCTACCCAGGTTATTCAGGTGCTTCAGCCACTTGTGCAGTTTGAGATCCACTCCCTCCAGCCGGCTCAGCACGTGGAGAAACCCCCTGGTTTTCACCCTGCTCTTCTGCTGAATTAAGTAATTAACGAGCTGCTCCATCACTTCCTGGGCCCTGCTGCTTTGGGAATAGGAGGCGTAATCCTCGTCGGTGATGACAAACCAGGACAGCAATTCCTTCAATAACTCGGCGGCGTCGCCCAGAGCCGCCTGGATGTGCTGGCAATGGCGGCCGATGTGCTGCAGGACCCGGTCCCCGGCGTATAAATCCTGCCCGTAACCTACAGCAGGGATCAAAAAACCCCAAAGAAACAACTTTTCAGGTCTGTACCACCATAAAGAAAACCCGATTTTAAAGCACAGGTGATTTGGGCTCAGCGCTGTTAATAATTAAGCTCCTTCTTCATCACACTGCAAATTAAGGGATATAAATAATTCTCTGTGTGTTTTCCATTTAAAATAGCGTTATTTTAGGACTCTGATACAATAGTTTTCCATTTAAAATAGTGTTATTTTAGGACTCTGATACAATAGTTTCCCATTTAAAATAGAGTTATTTTAGGACTCTGATACAATAGTTTTCCATTTAAAATAGTGTTATTTTAGGACTCTGATACAATAGTTTCCCATTTAAAATAGTGTTATTTTAGGACTCTGATACAATAGTTTCCCATTTAAAATAGTGTTATTTTAGGACTCTGATACAATAGTTTTCCATTTAAAATAGTGTTATTTTAGGACTCTGATACAATAGTTTCCCATTTAAAATAGCGTTATTTTAGGACTCTGATAGAATATTATTTTAAATTGGGTTTCCACAAAGGAACAAACACCCTGCCTGGATTTTGGGGTGGCACAGTCAAGTCACTCACAGGTACCAGTGACCTGCAGGACCAGAGCTAGAGATAAGTCAGGGAAAAGGAGACAGCAAAGACTTTAAAAACAACCAAACAGCAAACAGGAGGAAACCGAGTGGGATTTAAAAATCCATGAGGAAGCAAAAAATCCCTCTGAGTGCCACTGAACAACAGGATCAAAAAGCTCCCTTGGAGTATTCAACATGGAAATGAAGTTAATTCTATGCTAAGTTAATAACAGAGAGAAAAAAAATAATTTTTCCAACACTGCAAAACCACAAACTCATGAACTGAAGCCTTTTCTTTTCCCCGATCCCCTGAAATGCACTTTCCACGTCCCTGCGCTCGGGATGTCGTTCCTTCTTTATCTGACTTGCACATCCTCTGGTTTTTCTCCAACAGTGGCCCAGCCTGAGGGGCACAAAGTTTTCCTGCAATCCCTTTTTGACTGGTTGACCTGGAATTGAAGCCCCTTCAGGCTCGTCGTGCAGGAACCAGTCGAGGTTTTCCACGAGGGACCGAACCCTCTTTGGAAATCAAAGTCACCTCGAGTGGCAATGCAAGTGGTTTGTGTTCAATATCAGCCTTCTGAGTTGGGATGTTCAGGGGGCTGGTCCTGCTGCCTTGGGGTGACTCAGAACCACAGAATTCCAGAGTCAGGAAGGTTGAGAAAGCCCTCCAGGATCACCAAGTCCAACCCATGCCCGATGCCCACCTTGTCACTGAGTGCCACAGCCAGCCATTCCTTGGACACCTCCAGGGCTGGGCACTCCAAACCCTCTTTGGCAACACATTCCAATGTTTAACAACCACTTCCATGAAAAAAATTCCTCCTGATGTCCAACCTGAGCCTCCTCTGGCTGAACATCCATCAGGATAAGCCCCATGACACAGAATCCCAGGATCCCTGAGGTTGGAAAAGCCCTCCCCGTGCCCGATGCCCACCTTGTCACCGAGTGCCATATCCGGCCGTTCCTTGGACACCCCCAGGGATGAGGATCCATCACCTCCCCTTTCCGCCTTTCCCAGGGATAAACCAAGCCAACAAAGTGCATTCCCACGTACCCCTGTGCTGGCTGTACTGAGACTCTTCCCTCCCCTCCTGGATTTCCTCTGCTTTCCTTTGGGAACGACTTCGAGCCTCTTCCCGCGCCCGTTTTCTGCGCGCTTTCTTTTCTTGCTTCATTTTTAACTTCCTAACACTGAAAGAAGCAATTAGGCAGCGAGCCTGACATTAATTGAGTCGCCAGAGTGATTAGGCACGTCTCAAGTGTTTTACACCAGCTATAAGCTCCACCCTCCTGAAAATAACGAGCTGAAAAATACAAATGTAATAAAGCCGGTTCTCGCTTACAAATTAAGAGGGCCACAAAACTTCATCAAAGTCTGAGAGCGTAAATGCCCTCAATGGGACCATTTTTACTCCCATTAAAGATGCCTGAATGAGCATTAATTTCAACACTCTCTTTTTCAATTTCATTTCCAGTTCAAGCATTTTGAATCGAATATTAATGCTCGAGTCCCTCAACATTTAAAAATCGGTTTCGTTTCTCCTCTCGACATCATTTGTAGCCCCTCTTACAGACTCATCCGTGCCAAAGGGCTGTGCCTCAATAACTGCAGCAGCACCACCGTGTCTCCAGGTTTTATTTGCCCCTCCAAAACACCCCCCAAAGCTGCCGAGACAGCAAATCCTGTGCAACAATCAAACGCTTTTAACAACTGGATCACAACGTGTTTTACTCAGCAGTTTGTCCAAAGGGCAAGGAAAGTCTTTGCGAAGATTTGGGATCTTCCAGCAATTGTTAAAAAGGCCCCGAAATCAATCCTGGGTTATTCTCAGCCCGAGTTAAACGGCAGAGACCTTACCTGGAGCATTTCTGTTTAATACAGGCCCTCGGGGCTCCCTTGGCTTTGGGGATTTTTTGTTCAAACTACCAAAAGAAAGGAGGAAAGTCAATAAATTTGGGTTACGAGGCAAACGCAGCTGTACCCAAACCCCCGAGAGCTCTGATGCTTTGGAAAGCAGTGAAATAACACTACAAAAGAGAAAATGCAGCCAAAATAAACCTCGTGAAGGTCCAATTAAAATTATCTTTTACTGGAGCACCTTCACCTGCAGGAGAGGGGGGTTGGAAGGTGACACAGGGGATGAATATTCCTAAATAATGCTCAGACTTCCCAGCTAAGGGAGCACAGGGTTGATTTTTCCTTGCAGTTCCATTCTCATCTCCACTTTCCCTCCTGAACAGTTCCAAGATTATTTCCATATAAAATATGAACATACTTACTTCGCATTTTACCAGACCGGAAGAACTGAAAATAACTATTTTTGAAATAAGGCCTTTACAATCAGGAGTAAAACACAGTTCCTTAAGGAAATCCTGCGGGGAGAGAACCACACACACAACAAAGAGGTTTTAATCCAGACACACCGTCTGTGTTCTTAACAAAAAAAAATTTAAAAAATCACAGTTTCTTAATTAGAGGTGACCAAGGCAATTAAAAAAAAATAAATTAACATCTGTGGCACATCCCTTTTATCCCCAAAGCAATAGCAAAGTTCCTCCTCCTCCGACTTCCCACCCAAAAAATCAACTTCCGCATGACTTTTATGGCTGCCTGATTTCATCTCCCCCTGGCTGCAGGGCTGTGTTTTATAAAATTACCTTTGATATACTCATTAATATAACCTTGATTAAATATGAAATAAAATGCAGGCTGACAAAGCTCTTACCTTATCGTTTTTATCGCTGTATCTCGTCGTTTTCAGCTTTTTCCAGCAGCTGATGTGAAACTCCACCCTGCACTGCTGACAGCAAATGACACGGATAAAACCCTAATGAAGGGAAAAGGACAAATTTAAGCAACCCGGCAGCAAACGGGGCTCAGCTCACCAGCAGCTCTCGCTCCCCCAGACCCTTTTAGAGCCCAAAAATTTACCTTAAAGTCCGGGTCCGTAAAATAAATCTGGATTTTGGGGTGGCCGTGGCACTGGCGGTGGCGACAAACGGCGTCCGGCTCCGGAGGGAACCTGCACTGCTCGATGCAGCTCCTCAAAGCCATCTGAGGAACACGGAAAGGATTGGAGGGAGGGATGGAGGGAGGGATGGAGGGGAGGGAGGGAGGTACTTGCACTGTGCCCTCCTGAGATGCCACACCACCCATGGCTTGCTGTGCCCACCCTGAGGAATTCTGGGGTGAGTTTTTGTGGAGGGAGCAACAGAACTGCTGCTCCCACCAGGTGTGTGTGGAGCAGCCAAGGGCACATGCTGAGCGACCTCCAAAGCTCTCCTGTGCCAAACCTCTCCCTGGAGGGCAGCTCCTGCTGCCACATCCACAGGACAGAACTTTCGGGTCAAACAGGGAGTTTTTGGCATCAACCAAAACCCGCACAAAGTCTTTTTTTCTAAAATCTGTTTTGAAATCCAACCCTGCAGCTGAAATTCCCGACCTCGCAGTTCTGCCCATTCCAAGTTTGAGCCAATTCTCTCCAGCACCACGTTGTGTGTTCCCAACTCAAAAAGTCTGGTGACGTGCAGATGGGAGTTCACACGTTATCCCGGGATCCCAGAGGTTGGAAAAGTCCTGCCAGCCCCCGGAGCCCACCCTGTGCCCGATGCCCACCTTGTCCCCCAGCCCAGAGCACTCAGTGCCATGACCAGTCCTGTCTTGGGCACCTCCAGGGCTGGGCACTCCAAACCTCCCAGGGCAGCCCCTGCCAAGGCCTCCCCACCCTTTCCAGGCAGAAATCCTTCCGTGAAGAAACCAGGAAGTACTTGAGAGCAAATGAGAACCGTGTTCCACAGGAGTCACAGAGCCTGACATGGAGCTCCTGCCCTCCTGCTGGAAATGGGGGGGTAGAGCTTTGTCCCCAACTTCCTTGGATCTGGACAGTGGGAAGCAGGGAAGAGGAAGAGAAGGAGAAGAAGAGGTGGAAGACGAGGAAGAGGAGGGAGAAGAAGAGGTGGAAGAGGAGGAAGAGGAGGAAGGAGAGGAGGTGGAGGAGGAAGGAAGAAGGAGAGGAGGTGGAGAAGAAGAGGTTAAACAGACCTGCAAAGTCTCTACTCGTGTCTCCTCGATGACCCGAGTCGTCGCTGGCCAGGTCAACACTCCAGGGACAATCTTGAAATCCATCATGAGCTTTGATCTCAGGAACTGATCCAGAGCGTGAGCAAACCTGAGGAGGGGAAGAGGCTCGGGATGTTCAGATCCCCTGCAAGACCTTCTGCTTGGTCTGAGAGACCTTCACGAGTCATTTGAGGAGCAAATAATGGGAACAGGCAGCGTGTGGGGTGAGAGAACACCCAGCTCCTTAGACCTCCTGGTTAAGGGAAAACTGGGATAAAAGGCTCAGGGGGCGAGCCAAGGAAGGGGCTCGGCATCCTGGCACAGACACGAGGCCAACTGAGAGCCTGGGCTGATATTCCAGGGATCCATGAACGTGGGTGTGCTCAGGAATACCGAGGAGGACGAGTGACCTCCAACCCTGTTCTCCAGGGAGCACTCTGGGTTTTCCCTGGGCTCAGGCACTGCACCCACGGGAGCAGCTCCACACGGGGCAGCCAGAGGGGCTGCCACCTCTGTGGGCACCTTTTCGGGTCCAAACTGCCAAGGCAGGAAGGGGCATGGCCACGGCATTGGGAAGCAAGACAGCTCCCAGGTCCCAAAGAGCAGGAAGGAGGGAAGGAGGAGTCCCCTCTCAGCATCCAACACCCTCCGAGATCTTCCACGCAGAGGGGGAAAACATCCATTTGAATATCAAGACACATTTAACATGGCGTCCCGCTGGGTTTCCCTGGTGGGGTGGAGACCATTCCCCGAGGGAAGAGAGGCCAGGGCTGCCCCACATCCAGCTGGATCCAACACACCCACCCCAGGGAGCAGCAGAGCCCCGCAGGGAAAGCCCCTGGGGAAAAGCAGGGATGAGGAAGGACAGGACACACTGCAGAACTGGGGGGGNNCCAAGCGACCCGCTGGGGGGGGGGGGGGGGGGGGGGGGAAGCGCCCTATTCCCCATCCCTCGCGGGAGGAGTTGGGAATGAGGGATGCAGCGGAGCCTGGGATGAAGGAGGGGGAGGAGAAAGGTGATTTTAATTATTTTTCCTTCCTTTCCCACCACCCAACTCTGTTTCAATAGACAAGAAGTTGTTCTGCCTCTACCTTGGCTAAATCAGCACGTGACCTCCCTGCCTTTATCCCAAATCCCAGAGTTTCTCCATCCCGGGATGAGCAGAGGGAGTGGGAGCCCCGCTGGATGAGGCTCTGCCAGCCAGCCAAGGCCACCCCACCATGGCCCCTGGAGTGGGGTTTGGTGACACACAGCATGAATGACGTCCCCAAAAGCACAACCCAAGCCCAAGGCAGCAGCTGCCACCCAGAATTCCAGGGATTTTGGGAAGGGACCCCACCAGGAACGCGTGGGTCAAGCCTTCTGCTCACTGCTTGTCCTGCCCTTGCACCTCAGCTCCCTTCCCTCTCCCCCTAGGAACGTGGCTCAGGGAACCATCATCCCAGTTATCTGTCCCAGGGAACCATCATCATCCCAGTTATCCGTCCCAGGGAACCATCATCATCCCAGTTATCCGTCCCAGGGAACCATCATCATCCCAGTTATCCGTCCCAGGGAACCATCATCATCCCAGTTATCCGTCCCAGGGAACCATCATCATCCCAGTTATCCGTCCCAGGGAACCATCATCATCCCAGTTATCCGTCCCAGGGAACCATCATCATCCCAGTTATCCGTCCCAGGGAATCACCATCATCCCAGTTATCCATACATCCCAGGGAACCATCACCACCCCAGTTATCCATCTGTCCTAAGGAACCATCATCATCCCAGTTATCCATCCCAGGGAACCACCACCATCCCAGTTATCCATCCATCCATCCATCCCAGGGAACCATCATCATCCCAGTTATCTGTCCCAGGGAACCATCATCATCCCAGTTGTCCGTCCCAAGGAATCATCATCATCCTAGTTATGCATCCATGCAAGGGAACCATCCTCATCCCAGTTATCCATCCCAGGGAACCATCATCATCCCAGTTATCCATCTGTCCTAGGGAACCATCATCATCCCAGTTATCCATCTGTCCTAGGGAACCATCATCATCCCAGTTATCCAGCCCAGGGAACCACCACCATCCCAGTTATCCAGCCCAGGGAACCATCACCACCCCAGTTATCCATCTGTCCTAAGGAACCATCATCATCCCAGTTATCCATCCCAGGGAAGCATCATCATCCCAGTTATCCAGCCCAGGGAACGCAGAGACTCCCTTATCCAATCCCAAGGTTATTCCTGCCCAGCCTGCCCAGGGCTGAGATAAACTCGACTTGCTTTTTTTGCACCACCTTTTTTCCACCAGAACAAAGGGGTTTCTTTGTTCCTCTCCCAGCCCCATCCCTGTTCCCTCACGTCCTCTTTTCCATGAGCTCCTCAGGGGGAACAAACTCCAAGTTGTATTAAATCATCGTGAATTTGGTGGTTCCCGCAGCCCAATTAAAAGCAGTCTGATGGATGGACTCAGTGATTAACAAACTGTAATTAAGCCCCGCCCCTACTTCTGGCTCCCCAAAAATGTTTTCCTGGCTCCCCAAAAATGTTTTCCTGGCTCCCCAAACACCTTTTCCCACCAAACCCTGGAGTTTTCCATCGCACCCACCTGTTCTGCCTGAGGTAAACCTTCCCGATGCCGTAGTGTGCCAAACAAAAGCATCTTTCCTCTGGGTACTCCTCGATGATTTTCTTGAACTGCCCTTCAGCCCTCGCCAGTGCCTTCAAAAGGAACATCAAACACAGCCACGTGGTGCTTTTCCAGAGGTTTTCCACCCTTCCCCTCCATTTTTCCCCCTCCTCGGGGCGGGTCAACGTGCCCCGTTCCCGGATCAGTCAATGGAATGCCACAGTTTTGTGATCACAGGCAGAGCTTCCCTTTTATTTATTTTTATCTTTTTTTTTTTTTTTAGAAAAAGAAACTTATTCTGTTAACAAAACTCTCCCCGCCCCAGCAAGAATCACAAAATTAAATGACTGAGCCCCAACCCCCCCAGATATTAATAAATTCATTCTGAGTGTTAAAATCACTGCGGGGAGAAAACCCCAAAACGAAACAACCGACCCCCAGCTCCATTTTTGGCATTTCCCACAACCAAAAGTGTTCTCTAGCTCCTGTTTCAGGCACTGAACGTTTGCCTTAAAATACAAATCACAGAAGGAGGAAAAAAAAAATTATCATATACTTCCTTAACGCTCAGAAATCCCATTCGAAAGCTTAAAAAAAACCCAACGTTCATTTTCAGTTTGATTTATCTGAAATCGTTAAGGATCCAGTCCCGGATAATTCAACTGCGTGATCCAAAAATGCACTGGCAGGTTTTTTCCACCCCCCTGCTTTGCTGCCCCTTGGGAAGGGATAAAAGCGGACAGGCAGGGCCCTGAGCCAGAGCTTGGAATAAAAGCAACACTGAAATAAAAACCACGTGAACTCCGAGCTCTGCATCCTACCTCGGGCTGTCCCATTCCCAGCAGGGCAGTGGCGTGGCCATAGATGATTAGGGCGTAATTAATATTACGAATATTCAGACACTGCAAGAAAGAGTCACACGGTAGTCGCAGCATGCACAAAAATCAGTGTATGACCATTTTATCTTAACACAAAGAAATCCGGGGTGGCCGGGGGGACACACAGACACCAAATTTTCACAGTATTGAGCAAAGGGGCATCGACACCAAATTCCCACAACATTCAGCAAAGAGGCATCGACACCAAATTCCCAAAGTATTCCAGCAAAGGGCATCAACACCAAATTTCCACAACATTGAGCAAAGAGGCATCAACACCAAATTTCCCCAGTACTGAGCAAAGGGGCATCGACACCAAATTTCCACAACATTCAGCAAAGAGGCATCGACACCAAATTTCCCCAGTACTGAGCAAAGAGGCATCAACACCAAAGTTCCACAACATTCCAGCAAAGTAGCATGAACACCAAATTTCCACAGTATTGAGCAAAGAGGCATCAACACCAGATTTTCACAGTATTCCAGCAAAGAGGCATCAACACAAAATTCCCCAGTACTGAGCAAAGAGGCATCGACACCAAATTTCCACAGTATTCCAACAAAGGGACATCGAACCTGGAGAATAAAAATCCCTCTTCCCCCACATCATTAAGAATAATCTGACAATCAGAAGCTTGTTTAGGCTGGAGAAGACCTTTAAGATCATCGAGTCCGACCAAGGACAGGCAGTGGTTATTTTATTGATCAAAATATCCCAAATAAAACCATCGCTTTGGTATTTTTTGACGTCACGTGAAGAAATGTGCAGGCACGTCGAGTACTATAAAAACTGCTGCTCTTTGGTTTGGTGTTAACCCTCTTCTCATTTCTCAGCTCCTTGGGATAATTAGCAGTGAAATGCCTGGCAAGGCAACTCAACGAGTCAACAATAATGACAATTTTTGGGGCGGGGTGGGGGAAGAGGAAAGGAAGGAGTGTGACGGGGTGCTGAACGCCTGGACCTATTAAAGAAATTCCCCTAATTAAAAGGATGGAAAACCCCGGTTATCTCCCGGGCTTACCCTGAACTCTGCCGTGTAGAGGATGCGGAGCAGCTGCGAGAAGGCTCTCTCTGCCCCGTGGCACTGCTGCTCCAGCAGGGCTGCGCTGCCATCCCGAGCCAGCGCCGTCACGTGCTCCGGCAGGGCGCTGAAATCCACCTGGAACATTCGGGAAAGAAGCAAACCCGAGAGGGAACGGCGCTTTCCTTCTTCTGTATCATTTCAAAGATTTTATTAATTTAAATTCCGCAGCCGGAAACGCAGATTTGTGCCGAGCGTCCCCAAAATCGCTGCCACTTGGTTTGATTCTAATCCCGCTCTCATCTCTCGGCCCCTCGGGATAATTAACAGTTTCTCAGCCCCTCGGGATAATTAACAGGGAAAATACGCCGCGCTGCACCCAAACAACCCAACGGCAGAGTATTCCCGGGAAAACGCATCGATGTGTGGAATGAGAGCCCCACAGCCGGGTGGTTCCAGAGAGGGGCATTTGTTCCGCACCGGGTGCAGGGGGGATCGTTCCTCCAAAATTCGTGCACCCCTCCCTGCACTCACAGCCTGGTTTATATGTAATTGCAGTATGAATACTCATTAATTCTCCATACATATGCATTATTTTCTTAGAAAAGGCAGGCTTTGATTAGAATAATCAGTTCCAACTAATTTCCATTTCCCCCCCCCTGAGCTCCTCCTATCAGAGTCTGCACATTGGTTTCTGGTGGTCTTGGGCGGGGGTCTTTGGGGGTCTCGAGGATGAAGATCGTGGGTCTTCCTCACTGTGTCCTTTCCAACTTGGTTCAAAAAGCAGCTCGGACCAGTTTTGTTGGTCTAAGTGGCGGATTCCTGCAATTATCTTACTCTTTTGACACACTCCCTGATTTATCTTAGCTCCATATGGTATCTATCCTATTATAGCTATCTACAGAAACCACAAGGCCAGTTATTATCAGGAGTAGCCTTGGCTCTCTCCTTTACTGTGTGCAGGCTGTTTTCATGTTGAAATGATTTATAATAACTACTAAACATACTTCATAATAGGTATCGGATATATCCATTATCAATTATCAATAACAAAGGATAAATCTCCTTATCAGCATCAACCGGAATGATTCCCATTAATTATTACACCCCGATAATTAATTACCTCCCGCCGCGCGGCATCTGCAGCCCTCGCCTCGGGGACAGGGACGGTTCCGTGGCCGTGACGCTCGTCCAGGGAAGCCGCAAAAGCCCCAGGAAAATGGGATTTAACAGCATCCTCTGGGCCAAGATCCACCTGGAACGTTCCGGAAGACAGCGAGGCCAAAATGAAAGGGTTTTTAAACAACATTTCCCTGGGTTTCACTCTCCAAAGCAAGCAACTGGCTACAATATTTATCCAGCACGTTCTGTATTTTTATCACAATTTCCCTGTTCAAGCAGCAGATCAGTCACATTTTTATAAAACTCTCACATTTAACTCCTAAAAGCTTCAGGTTTTCATGCCCGTCAACTAAAAATCTGATTTTTGTCCCAAGTTTAGATCCTCTCCTCCCCCCACGGGGTTTCAACTTTAGTTCAAGCAACGTTTTGATTTTGTTCCCATGTTAAAAAAAATAAAAAAAAAACAACCAAACCCACGACCCACACTTCTGATTTTCCCCATTTTGACACCCTATTTTTATGCTCCCTTTTTGTGTATAAATTATTTCTGGAAAACCCGACCACTGTTTCCTTCTGCTGCACTTTCTGCCCAGCCCAGTTAAAGGAGTTCATTGCCGGGAGATTTCAGGGGGATTTTGTTATTTTTTGTTTTCCCCCCACTGTTGATGCTTCCCAGAGCCCGCAGGAACATTGCAAATAATTAAGATTTATTTTCATTTCCTACAACTACTGAGTTAATGCTGTCAGAGCATAAAGTCAGAAAACTGAAGATTTTATATTAATTTATTAAGTTACACCACCTAAGCAGCTGATTAAGCCAATGAAAATGTTCCTTTGGACCCCAGCAATGCATCAGCAAAACAAACATTTTGAAGGAAATGAGGGGTCTTGGTGCACCTTCCCCTGAGTTCAGCGAGGGAATTAATCAGATTTTTGGTGTCTAAACCCCCCTAAAACCAGGGAATAACCCTCAAGACATGAATTTTACGGCGTTTCAAACAGCCATTTAGGAAAACACCCCACGATTATTTCCAAACCTGCGCATCAAACACGAAAAAAACATATTTAGCTGGAATTTTGGGAGAGGTTTTTGAAATCCCTGAGTGATTCCCAGACAAGTTCGGGCTTTTTTTTTTACCAATTCAGCCCCGGGGGAGCTGAAAACTCCTGGGCTGAGCCAAGTCAGTGCCCGCCCAGGCTGAGTTTTGTCTCGGGAAGAGGAGCGAAAAATCCACAATAAATCAGTGTAACCCCATGTTTTCTGCCTCCCAAGCAAAGCCACGCTCGGCCCAAAGCCCCAGATTTGGGACCAACCCAAAACTTTGCCGAGAGGTGCCAAATAATTCCCATTTGAGGCCCCATCCCAGCGCATTCCCAAGTTACCTGCGGCCCGGCGCAGGAGCCTTGATCTTCCAGGGCTTTGGGCTCCCTCTTGGAATCCAGGGGATCCCTGCAAACAACAGCACAAGGGCTGGGAAATGGCCTTAAAATACAAATTTCTTGGCAAGAGACGCCAGGATTTTTATAGGTCTGATCAACGGTCCCACGAGAGAAGCAATTTTGGAGATGGCTTCAATTAATGAGGAGTTGATAAATTATATTATTCCCCCTCCTTAGGGTGAGAAGTATAGATACGATTCGTGCCAGTAAAGGAACAAATGGGTTAATTGCAACCCCATAAAAGAAATTAAACCAACGGATTAGTCCAACTACACCCCATAAAGAATTATGGAGGACTGAGGTTAGGGGTCAGCTAAGCCTTGATCAGGGAGTTCCTGAATTAGGGAAGACTGGGATTTAGGGGTCAGCTAAGTCTTTATCAGGGAGTTCCTGAATTATGGAGGACTGGGGTTAGGGCAGCTGAGTCTTTATCAGGGATACAGGAATTATGGTAAGACTGATGTCGGGTCATTTAGACTCCCTAAATTCTTGTAGCCTTTGTCAGGAACTATAGGAAACACAGTGAAGTCATTACTGAGCTGGTAAATGAACAAAAAGTTATGTATTCCTATGATGTAATGAATATGTATGAAATAACTCTATAAACACAGCACCCAGTGCTGTTTTGCTTTTCCCATATAATAAATTCTCATCCAAAACCCCATTTGGGCTCCAGACTCTGTTCCTCACATAGGGCAGCTGAGTCTTTATCAGGGATACAGGAACTATGGTAAGACTGATGTCGGGTCATTTACACACCCTAAATTCTTGTAGTCTTTGTCAGGAACTATATGAATTATAGTGAAGTCATTACTGAGACAGTAAATGAACAAAAANCAGCTGAGTCTTTATCAGGGGATACAGGAATTATGGTAAGACTGATGTCGGGTCATTTATACTCCCTAAATTCTTGTAGTCTTTGTCAGGAACTATATGAATTATAGTCAAGTCATTATTGAGAAAGCAAATGAACAAAAAGTTATGTATTCATATGATGTAATGAATATGTATAACTCTATGAACACCTGCCATACCCAGCACCCAGCACTGTTTTGCTTTTCCCATATAATAAACTCTTACCCAAAACCCCATTTGAGCTCCAGACTCTGTTCCTCACATAGGGCAGCTGAGTCTTTATCAGGGGATACAGGAATTATGGTAAGACTGATGTTGGGTCATTTACACACCCTAAATTCTTGTAATCTTTGTCAGGAACTTAAATGAATTATAGTGAAGTCATTACTGAGATAGTAAATAAACAAAAAGTATGTATTCCTATGATGGAATGAATATGTATGAAATAACTCTATAAACACAGCACCCAGCACTGTTTTGCTTTTCCCATATAATAAACTCTTACCCAAAACCCCATTTGGGCTCAGGACTCTGTTCCTTACATTAAGGTGAAAGGAGAGCTCCAGGGAAGGGAAATAAATGAGCTCTCCAGTGACAGTTTCAATGGTCCCCAGTTACAGTGGAATTCCCAAAAACTATGGGGAAACAATGGGATTGCGCCGTAATAAATTGGATTAGGACTGGGAATAATGGGGTTCAGCTCCCAGCTCTCCCAAAGCCTTGGGAGTCTCCTCGGTGAGAAATCACTTCATGGAAACTCTCCCATTTCAAAGTAAATATCTCATTTTGCTGTCCCCTCAATTGTCCATAACCACCCGAAACAATCCCAAAAAACCAATTCCAGCTGGAGAAGATGAGAAGAAAGGGCAGTCCCAGCTCCATTTTGGCCCCAACATCCCTGGAAATACACATTTCTTGTGTTAAACTCCTGGTTTAAGCCTTCCCGGGGGCGAAGCAGAACTTTTATCCTTTTTGTCTCAACTGGTTCAATTTTGGAACCCCCAGCCAGCACAGGGAGTATCCAAGGGCTAAAATTCATGGGAATTCAATGAAAATTCCAGCCTGCAAACCCCCAAAGGACTAAAGGGAAAGTCCTGCCGAGAAAGGGAGGGGAGGCAAAAAAAAGAGACTTTTCTGTCCAGCCTGGATGGATTTACTTTTGTCTATTGAGGTCCCTCCAGGGTATTTTTTATTGTCCCAGCCCCTAAAAGTGATGGGAAAACCCCCCAGAAGCCCTCTGGGAGTCATCATGTAATGACACATTTATTAATATCCAATATTGCCAATTAAAGGGTATTTAATTCAGTGGGTCACCGCCCCATTTACACCTGAACTGAGTAAGGAGGCACACCCTCTAAAAGCCCAACAAACACTGAGTTGCATTTAAATTCAAATACAAAGCAACGCCCTCGAAAGGCACAAGAATTTACACCTGAACTGCCGAGCAGGGCACACCTGAAACCACAGTAACACTGAGCCCAATTTACACCTGAATTTACAGAAAGAGGCACAGCCCCTAAAGGCACAACAAAATTCTAATTTAGAGTTAAATTAAAATACAAGGCACACCTAAAAACACAATAATACTGATCCTGATTTACACCTAAATTTACAAAAAGATGCACACCCCCTAAAGGCACAACAAAATTCTAATTTATATTTAAATTAAATTACAAGTTCAAATACATTCTCGTGCTTCTAAAAGCACAAATACTGAGCCCAAATTACACCTGAATTTACAAAAAGAGGCACACCCTCGAAAGGCACAACAAAATTCTAATTTATATTTAAATTAAAATACAAGGCACACTTAAAAACACAATAATACTGAGCCCAATTTACACCTGAATTTACAAAAAGAGGCACACCCCCTAAAGGCACAACAAAATTCTAATTTATATTTAAATTAAAATACAAGTTTAAATATATTCTTGTGCTTCCAAGAGCACAACAAATAATGAGCCTGATTCATACTTGAATTTACAAAAAAAGCCACACCCTCTAAAGGCACAACAAAATTCTAATTTCTATTTCAACTGAAATACAGGTTTAAATATATTCTCATGCTTCTAAAACCACAATACTGAGCCAAATTTACACTTCAACTAACAAAAAAAGCACACCCTCTAAAGGCACAACAAAATCCTAATTTCTATTTAAACTCAAATACAAGTTTAAATACATTCTTGTGCTTCTAAAGGCACAACAAATACTGAGCCTAATTTTCACTTCAACTAACAAAAAAAGGCACACCCTCTTAAGGCACAACAAATTCTAATTTATATTTAAGTTAGAGTACAAGGCACACCTTCTAAAAGCACAACAAATACTGAGCCTGATTTACACCTGAATTTACAAAAAAAGGCACAGCCCCTGAAGCCACAAAAAACTCTAATTTATAGTTAAATAAAAATACAAGGCACACCTTCTAAAAGCACAACAAATACTGAGCCAAATTTACACCGGAATTTACAACAAAAGGCACAACAAAATTCTAATTTCTATTTAATCTAAAATACAAGTATAAATGTATTCTTGTGCTTCTAAAAGCACAACAAATACTGAGCCCGATTTACACTTGAACTAACAAATTAAGCACACCTTCTAAAAGGCACCCCAAAATGCAAAGAACTAATATAAGCAGCAAAAAGTCCTTTATAAAAGAGAAAATTCAATGTAAAGCAAAGTAACACACAGTTATGTATATATTTCTATACCACATTTATATATGTGTATATATATACAGCCACATTTATATATATATATTTACACAT
>VWZG01005235.1:69814-90931 GCA_013396735.1 Grallaria varia
AGAAAGAAGGGAGGGAGGGAGAGAGGGAGTATCCCCCCCATGGAGCTCAGGAGGGAGCATTCCCCCTCCACCCGAGATCAGGAGGGAGTATCCCCCCCAACCCGGGGCTCAGGAGGGAATATCCCACCCCATGGGGGTCAGGAGGGAGTATCCCACCCCATGGGACTCAGGTGGGAGTATCTCACCCCATAGGATTCAGGAGAGAGTATCCCACCCCATGGGACTGAGGAGGGAATATCCCACCCCATGGGGGTCAGGAGGGAGTATCCCACCCCATGGGGGTCAGGAGGGAATATTCCCCCCCACCCCATGGGACTCAGGAGGGAATATTCCCCCCCCATCCTGGGGCTCAGGAGGGAATATCCCACCCCATGGGGCTCAGGAGGGAATATCCCGCCCCGTGGGGGTCAGGAGGGAGTATCACACCCCATGGGGGTCAGGAGGGAATATCCCTTCCACCCCATGAGGTTCAGGAGGGAATATCCTCCCCATCCCGGGACTCAGGAGGGATCCTGGGCTCAGGAGGGAGTATCCCACCCCATGGGGCTCAGGAGGGAGTATCCTACCCCATGAGGCTCAGGAGGGAGTATCCCACCCCATGGGACTCAGGAGGGAGTATCTCCCCCCATCCAGGGCCTCAGGAGGGAGTTGGCCCCCATCCTGGGTCAGGAGATGATTCGGGTACGTCCCTTCCCACATTCCGAGAGGATATTCCCGGGAAATCCCTAATGGCTTCCTCCCCTGCTCTCCGCCCTCCCCGCGAAGGTGAAGGGAAGAGACCGGGATGGTTGAAAACTCACCGGCCCCGCTGCCAGAAAGGGCGATATATGGATTTGCTCTGTTTCTAGGATCGTGGTTCGGCTTCAGTGAGTATCCTGGGAATTGATAAACCCCCCCGAAAATGTCATTTGGATTAGAAAATAAATGTTATTCCCAACCTGCACAGGGTGCTCAGAGAAGCTGTGGCTGCCCCTGGATCCCTGGAAGTGTCCAAGGCCAGGTTGGACGGGGCTTGGAGCAACCTGGGCTGGTAGAAGGTGTCCCTGCCCATGGCAGGGAGTGGCACTGGGTGGGCTTTGGGGTCCCTTCCAACCCAAACCGTTCCAGGTATTACAAAGATCTGGCATCACCTTTTGTGATTTCCTCCCTTTTTGCAGGGTCAAATTATTTGAAAAATTCTCTGCATTCTCCTTCTAGTAACTTTTTTCCTTGAATCACAAACGTTTTCACCCATCAGTAATCACTGTAGATAGCAGGGGAGTCATTTCCTCACCAAAACACTGGTTGGGGGGAAATAAATTAAGTCGATGTAGCCACCAGCAATTGGAATTAATTTGGGTTACACCAGCATTCCTTTGTGGTGTGACAGGTTCTTCGGCGTTTCACTGAGAACGGTTTCTCAGGTGCCAACACAGGACCCGATGTTTGTAAGGCCGAGAATGCTTTTTCAAGGCAACAAAAGGTGCTGCAAATCCCCTGTAGGCAGATAATGAGACAGGTTCCTGCTCAAAGTCTTTCTCAACAGAAAGACTGTTTTCAGAACAGTTTAATCCAAGACCTGCAAAGCCACCAGTTTTTCTCCCAAAGCAAATGACCCCCTGTGGGATTATTTTCTGCTTTCATATTCTCTCCATTCAGGTTCTTTTGTCCTCCTTTTACCGGGGTTTCGGATTTGTCAGGGTTTTTTGTTGTGCAGTTCAACTCGGAATAAATTCTTGTCTGGCTCCGATGGAAATCAGGAATTAAACGTGAGAGGAAATATAAAAATGATCCCATATAACCACCCGCAGGGCACAGTGGGCAGGTGCTGTGTCTGAGGCACAGGATACAGCGGGTTTGGTTTAACTGGTGCAACAGTGAAACTTTGGGAGTCTGGAACAGTGTCAGTCTTCACTATTCTGACATTTGAATTCTCTCGTGCAGTTTTGTATCTTATCTGGGCATATATTCCCGAGACCTGGCTGTTCTCCTTGGGACTGACATACTGGCCTCAAAAGTAAGTTCAAGCAATGAAACTCTTTAACCCGAATATTTCTTAACTACAGGATGCCCTTAATTATTTTGAAAGAACAAAACTTCCCTTTTTAAGTAGGGGCCTTGTATTAAATCAGTTTTCCCTGTTAATAAAGGACTTTAATCTTTGTAAAGCAATTTTTTTATGTAGATAAGAGGTATGGTGGAAATGTTTCATTGCATAATAAAATAATATTTGAAGGGTTTATGATAAATTTGACCTTTTGTTTTCAGCAAGTTTGCTGGTGAAAATACAGTAAAGTTTAGACCATAATTGAAAAATAAACACCCTCTGTAAGGAATCTATTTGATGGTTTATTCCAAAGTGGCTCCAGTGTCTCTGCGGTCTGGGGAAAGACCAGGGTCTTGGCTCAGTTCATGCTGGATACAATGACAGCATTAAAATTGTGACATCATTATTTGTAATGATGATATGTAAATTTTAAACTCTTTTTCCTCAGGTACTGGGCGGTTGCTTTGCCAGTGTACCTCCTAGTGGCTGTGGGAATTGGTTATATCTTGCTTTTTGGGATTAACATGATGAGTACAGCTCCACTTAACTCCACGCACACCATCACAGGTAATCTTATTGGGGTCTTCTTGAGGATTTTGATACTTAGCTGGTAAATTATGCAAATCTATATATGTAGCCATATAGAATATAAACCACATTTTAAGTCTTTAAATATTTGAGTCCTTGGAAGTACTGAAGTGCTGGAGTGAGAAGAGCCTGACTCTTCCCTCTTTGGCATCTCATGGCACCATTTTCCAACTGGAAGAGTGGACTTTGTTCATAAGAGCACATAAAGATCTCCCAGGAATTCATCCCGCTTTCCAAAGAGAGGTGCGAGTGCCCAGCTGGGAGAAGGGGAAAGGCAGGCAGGAGTCAGGGGGTTACAGAGGCCACCAGGATGGGCAGAGGATGGAGCAGCTCTGCTGGGAGGAAAGGCTGGAGAGCTGGGATTGTCCAGCCTGCAGAAGAGAAGATTTGGGGGGACCTCATTGTGGCCTTGCAGGACCTGAAGGAGCCATGAGAAAGATGGAGAGAGACTATTTCCAAGGGATGGAGGGACAGGACACAGGGAATGGTTTCAAACTGCCAGAGGGCAGGGATAGATGGGATATTGGGAAGGAATTCCTGTCTGTGAGGGTGGGCAGGCCCTGGCACAGGGTACCCAGAGAAGCTGAGCCTGCCCCTGGATCCCTGGGAGTGTCCAAGGCCAGGTTGGACGGGGCTTGGAGCAACCTGGGCTGGTGGAAGGTGTCCTGCCCATGGCAGGGGGTGGCACTGGGTGGTGTTTAATGTCCCTTCCAACCCAAACCATTCTGTGATTCTGTAAAAGGAGGATGTCACAGCATTGAGGTCGGATCGGGTGTTTCATTGATTCCCTGTCCAATAAAATGGCCTTTCAGTTTTTCTCTCCAATTCTGCCCAGCCTTCCCTCCCGCCAAGTGACTATTCCAGACATCCACAGTATCCTCCAGGCAGCTGCATCTTCCTCTGCACGAGGAAATTCCAGCACTATTTGCAGGTGGCCAGTTTTGATGTAAAAAAAAAAACTGCAGGAAAACGTGGCAAGAAAGTTCCCTCTTGCCAAGGGCTGCCTGGTTTGAACTGTGTACATCCAATTAGGTTACACTGGAACCCTAAGGAGAAAAGAATCAGGCAAGGCTGGAGTACAAATGCATCTTAAACCAAGCCAAATCCCAGCCAGTGATTCCAGCGGGAGTTTAGGGGTGATTTCTCCAGGGGCTCTGCTGGTATATGTTGATATAAAGCACATTTTTTGATGGCCATCTCAGCAGGGTGGGGTCTCCAGCATCCCTTAGAGTAGCTGAATTTATAGTGTTGCATTATAAAACATTCCTTGAAAGAAAAGAGCCTTGAAGGCCTGAAACGCTCTCATTACCTTTTGCAGATAATTATGCAAAAAAGCAGCAGCAGAAGAAATTTCAAGAGGAAGCGATTCCAGCGTTGAGGGATATTCCCATCAGCGAAGTAAACAGGATGTTCTTCCTCCCTGAGAAAGGAATCTGCAATAGCAGATAGTCGTTATTAAGATTTGTTTGAGCAAAGCATTAACAGAAGTGTTGCATGAGAACGGTCAAAACCTCTCCAAGCTAAAAAAAACTACTCTTCCAGCTTTGGAACAAAGCTTTTCTTTTATTTTTTATTTTTTTTTAAACATATTGTTTGCCTGTACCTGCATTGCTATGAGAATTACAGCACTAATTTCTCAAGCCACTCTTGGGAGCTTAAAAGTGTTCTGTGACTTGGAGCTTTCTGCTTGTCATTTCCCTCTGGGAGGGAAAGAAACAGCTTTTGGACACAGTTTCATTCTATTTCTCTTTTGGACACAGTTTCATTCTATTTTTCTTTTGGACACAGTTTAATTCTATTTTGCTTTTGGACACAGTTTCATTCTATTTCCCTTTAAATTCAGGGGGAAAAAATGTTGAGGATCTGTTTTTATTAAGTTGTGTTAATGGGAAGTGTTTACATTGTAAATATACAGTTTTCCTTTGTAAATATTAAAAAAGTGTAGCTAATTTTGACCTGTTTGAGCTCACGGTTTTTCTGTGGTTCTATGATAATTTCTCCTGGGGAAAGGTGTATTTTCCTTCACACAATTCTTTATTCAGCAAAATCTGTTGATTTCCCACCCCCCAGATTAGCAGGATTATTGAATTACCAGGAATACCAGAAATAAGAAATAAAAAATACCAGAAATAAGGAAGGTGGGTTGTGAAGATTTTCCGAAGCAAGTCTTGAAATGTTTTTTTTTAAAGCTTTTTTAAGAATACTGAAAACTTTGTTCAAGGAAATGTCTGGAAATACAGGAACTGACAGGTCCATCTTGTTATAGCCCAAGGTTATAACACAATCGCTTGTTATGGCCGTGGTTCAGATGTTTCTTAAACAGTGAATTTTCCTTTTTTTTTCCTTTAGAGACTCATAAACCCAGTTATTTTCAGGAGTCAGGGTTATAAAGACCAGAGAATAGACCATTATTGTTCCTTAGCCTTTATAAGATTTTTAAGCCAGCTTCAGACCAGCAGAGAATTTAGTTCAAAACTTCACTCTTTCATTAAGGAATAATGAATTTTTGAAAGCTTGTGTGAAAAATCCTATGCCAATTCTTTGCAAATCAGTCAAAATGACCATCAGCTGATCTGGAAAGGCTCCAGGCCTGGTAACAATCGATTTGGTACAAATACAAAACCTGGAGTTGGTTGGCTTTTCTACCTGCATTTGAAGACAAAACTCCATGTTCAGTATTACAGGTAGGAGGAAAATACCTTCCTAATGAAGCAGAAAATGCTTTTTAACATTTTGCTCTGAAATGAATTAGATTTTAGGTATATTTTCTTTCGGGAGATTTCATAAGAATGAGTATTTGTAGCTAAACCTAATGACTGTAAATGAGTACAACGCTGATTTGTTTGGGAGTTGTAGACTTCTTAGTGAAATTTTGGGGTTCACTGATTTTAATTTACATGCTCAAACCCCTAGCTATAGAAGGAATTCAAGGTTTTCTGATCAACAGGCACGGAGATGTCTTTTCTCTTTTGTGAGCTCTCTAACCACATTATAGACATTGAAGTATTGACTGTGATCTTTTTTTTCCCCCGTGTATTTTGTCCCCGCGTTCCGCATTCCTTTTGCTTCCTGAGAAAGCAATTTCATGTGGAATTCTGAATGGACAAGCCAAGGCCGGGTTGCTGGTGCCATCTGACGCGTGGATTAATTCAGCCCCTTGTTAGGGCTGCCCAAATCCTGAAGGGATAAAGAAAAACTACTGGAAAATGCCCTGAGGCCCCACAAATCAAAGGACTGTAGACCTTGGGCAAAGGTTGTGTCAGTGATGAATCTGCCCTTTCATTTAAGTGCAGACCCCACAATTAGGGGAAAACCAACAGAGGCACCGCGGGGCCGTTTGTTTGAGGAGAACTTGGAGGCACGAAGCTCAGTCTTTGCTCTCCTGTCACTGGTGCTTCAAAGGCGCCGCCGTGACCTTTTCTTCAACTCGGTCGCATTTGACGGTCCAGAAATGGCCCCTGCGATGACAATAAAGGCAGGGCCCGTGGTGTTTGTGGGCTGAGAAATGGACTGGAGGGGCGTGCAGGTGGTGGGGATCTATCATTTCGGTGGTGGGGTCCATCGTTTTAGTGTTGGGGTCTATCATTTCGGTGTTGAGATCCATCACTTTGGTGATGGGGTCCATCATTTCGGTGCTGAGGATCCATCATTTTGGTGCTGAGGATCCATCATTTCGGTGTTTTGGGGGTCCATCATTTTGGTGGGGGGGTCCATCATTTTGGTGTTGTTGGGGTCCATCATTTCAGTGCTGAGGATCCATCATTTCGGTGTTTTTGGGGTCCATCATTTCGGTGGTGGGGTCCATCATTTCGGTGTTGTTGGGGTCCATCATTTTGGTGGTGGTGGGGTCCATCATTTTGGTGGTGGTGGGGTCCATCATTTCGGTGGTGGGGTCCATCATTTCGGTGTTGGTGGGGTCCATCATTTTGGTGGTGGTGGGGTCCATCATTTCGGTGTTGGGGATTCGGACTGTGATGGTGGTGAAGGAGAAGGTGCCACTCTGGCAGCAAAGAGGGGAGGGGATTTTGTAAATACACGGCTCTTTAGTGGGATTTATAGAGATTTTGCCCGAGATATTATTCAGCAAAACAAAACCCTGGAATGATTGAACGGTGTTGCTGGGAGTGCCTTTCTTTACAAAACGTGCCTGTTCAAAGACAGGCTATCGGGTGTCCATTCTTCTCACAGATGGAGAGAGAACTAAACAAATAAAACCTGAATTTGCCCTTGTTTTCACCCTTCTGACTTTGTTGTTATAGCACAGGCTGTGGAGTCCCATCAGCTGCGTTGTCCCTGCTGGGATAAAACAAGGGGTGAAACTTCAGCCTTGCTTTTAAAGGCACCTTCTTGGATTCATCGGAGTTTTCACCCTCTTGGAGACTGCTGGTATTTCACACATCCTGCCATAAACGTCATCTCGGAAGAAGGATCTCACAGATGGCATTTGAATGAATGGGTATTAAACATGTCATGGAAAAATAACAGAGGTGCCCGGATTCCAAGGAAATGGCGATGTGCACATGGAAATAACAGAGCTGTGGCTGCCAAATTTATGGGAAGGTGGTAGAGTATCTCCTCTCCTTTCCAGCTTAGCTGGAAAGAGAAGGGTAGTAACAACACGGGCCACAAAGATGCTCAGAGGGCTGGAGCACCTGGGGTTATTCAGCCTGGAGAAGAGAAGCTTTAGTGGGACCTCACTGTGGCCTTCCAGGACCTGAAGGAGCTACAAGAAAGATGAAGAGAGACTATTTCCAAGGGATGGAGGAACAGGACGGGGGGAAAGGATTTAAGCAGAGGGCAGGGATAGATGGGATATTGGGAAGAAGTTCTTCCCTGTGGGGGTGGGCAGGCCCTGGCACAGGGTGCTCAGAGAAGCTGTGGCTGCCCCTGGATCTCTGGGAGTGTCCAAGGCCAGGTTGGACAGGGATTGGAGCAACCTGGGCTGGTGGGAGGTGTCCCTGCCCGTGGCAGGGGGTTGGAATGAGATGCTCTTTAAGGTCCCTTCCGACCCAAACCGTTCCATGATTCTCCTTCAGTTGTGCAGGTCCACTTTTGCTGTTACCCAAAGCATCGAACAGACCACTCTGAAATGATTTTGAGCATACAAGGAATGCTGTCAGCTGGATTTAGTCGTCTCCAAAATGACCACTGTCTGTGACTGGGGCCAAAAGGGGAGTAATATCCATCCCAGTCTGGATTTTGTCATAGCAAAGGTTCAGATAAGGACAATCAAAGACTCATATAAAATAGAAACTGTAATATTAAATGTTTTTCCCGGTCCTGTGCTAGGTGGTCTACAGACAGAAAAAATGCAACTTTACTACCAATGGCAAGTTGAGTGTGTGCAAGTAAATGTGATGTTGGTAAAGTAACACTGGCATTCTTTTAGTGGCCCTTAAGATTCTGTAAGTGACGTCGGGAAGAGCTGGGCCTAAAAGGTCCCATAAAGAAGAGATTGTAGCTGCAGAAATAGGGAATGTGTCATCTCTGACAAAACTCTCGTGTAGAATGAAGGTCAGGGTGGCACGGTCTAAATAGTCACAGGATCACCAAGGCTGGCAGAGACCTGCAGAACCATCTGGTCCCACCATCACCACATTCCCCCCTAATCCATGTCCCCGAGGGCCACATCCAGACACCTCTGGCACACTCCCGGTGACAGGGACTCTAACAGGGACTCTACGGCCTCCCTGGGACACTCATTCCAAGGCCTGACCACTCTGGCAGGGAAAAATCATTTCTAATCTCTGATGTGAACCTGCCCTGGTGAAGTTTAAGGCCATTTCCTCTTGTCCTTTCACTTGGGCCGTGGCAGAAGAGCCCGACCCCCCTCACTCCAACCTCTTCTCAGGAGCTGTTCTTAAAAAAAGCCTTTTCAAATACTTGATTTTGTCACCAGGCAGTTTCTGTGGACTTCAGTTTCCTCTGTGGGTGTGAAAGATAAAGTATTTGTGCCCTGCAAACAGAAGAGGTGGTCAGTGGTTTTGTGTCAGTACATTTTGTTCCACAATGCACCTTTTTCCTGGGCACTAAAGGTCGAACTCATGAGTCCTGTTAGATTTCCAGTCAGCTTTCAAACAGCTGAGATGACTGGGGGATTTTGTATTTCTCCCTCCATTCACTGATTGAATTGAACTGTTTCCTGAGGAGAAAGTTTTGGAAGGATTTAATTTTGTTCTGCCAGTTCCCTCACAGAGGGGTTGCCAAAGTAAATGTTGTTGGTGTGCTGTGCAGTTCATGGATCGACTTAATTCCCAGCCTTCTGCTAAAAGCAGCTGATAGAATTACCCGGTCTGGAAATCCTGATTCTACAGAGTGTAATTAAATAGTAAGTGTTTCAGTGAATTGGATGGATTTTGTCTCCAGAGCTCATAAAACTGCTGGTGGGAATATTGTCTTTCTCAGTTCTGCTGCTGTTGTTGTTCAGCGTAAATTTAGCTTAGAAAAAATTCCTACGGTAGTTCTTTTCCTCGTAATCCAAGTTATTGCTGCATTATGGTTAGAAGGAACACTCAGCAAACTTCCATATCGTGTGAGGACACCCTTCCCTTGGATTTCTATATCCTTCAGGAGCCTGGCTTAAACGAGCTGGGAAGTAGAATTCAGGACTGCCTTATGAACATAAACTATAATTATGATTTTTCACATGAATACACACAACAGAAATATCAAATTGCGTGGAAACCTCTCCAGCATTTCCTGTACCAGTGGAACAGTAACTTGCCTTTTACCGTTGTCATTTTGGAGAACGGGCAGCAAAAGGAGCATTTGCTGGAAATGTCGCAGCCGCGGAATTGCCGAGGGAAGTTTTGTGGAACGGAGACCTGAGCCAACACTTTACTCTGGGAAATGCTGTTTCCAGTGTGCCTTTGAAGTAGCGAGCTCGTGATAACTCCCTGTTTGGGGTTGCTTTGTTATCTTTTTTCCTGTAAATGACGGATGATCTGAAGGTCGCTGTGAACTTTGCGGGGTCAGGTTGCAGATGAGGCAACAAATCAGAACTGGAAACTGAAAGTTCACAGCATTTAAGTGACATCAGCTCACTTTGGGGCTTCTCTTCATTATGGACGAGCTGGGAGGGGATCAGGATGCGTTTTGGGTGTGTGTAACGTGTCCTCACAGACCTGTGAAGTCACCTTGGATGCTTTGCTGTTTCTTTTGGCTACAAACCGAATAATGGTGAAGCTGGGACATTCATAATTTTAGGATAGCTTATGAAAGGCCTTTAAAATGCTTGTATTTTAGTCCCACATGTTTGGAAATGGAGATGTGGAAATGATGAATGGGTGAAACGTAAAAGCTGAATTTTCGGGTTTAATTTCAACTTCAGGGTTTAAATGTCAACTAGTTCCTGTAATTACCTATATTACAGGTTGCTGTTTTCTTGTGAACATTTAATAGATTGTCTTTTTAGTTTGCAAAAGGATATTAAAAAAAAAAAATCCTCCATTCTAATATGTTCACTCATGTGCGTGATAAACAAAACTAGTGATTCGTGCCGAAATGAGAATGAAGGAGGTCAGTGCGACCTCGGGAAGGGAGAAAAAGATTCTAAAACTTAATTGCCCCTTATAGAACTTAAAACAAACAGAGTGTCTCACCTTATCTTGTACATGAGTTACAGCTGAACTAAGCTCAGCCAACAGGATGTTCACACTTTCTTGTCGAGAAATACGAGAATTTATAGCCTGTTGTATAGATAACAGATTAGTCTAAGTAAACATCTGTTGAATTCTTGAAATAACGATGTAAAATGTATATTCATATGATGTAATGAATATGTATGAACTAACTCTATAAACACCTGACATACCCTGCATCTGTGTGCGGTTTTGGCGGAGCAGAGGCCCCCCCGCACCCAGCGCTGTTTGGCTTTTACCATATAATAAACTCTTATTCAAAACCCCATTTGGGCTTGGGACTCTGTTTCTCACATTTGGAATCCTAATTTGCCAGACTTCAAATGTGACACCATCGCATTGTTTGTCAGGCCATTCCTAAAAGGAAGATGTGACACACGCTTGAAACCTGAAGCGGTTCTCAAAACTGCCTGACCTTGTCAGCACAACCCCCAGGGGTGTCAGAGAGGGCAAGGATCAGGAATTCTGCTCGGGCCTTGTCTCAGGGAAACCATGGCTGGAGATAAGAGACATTAAGCATAATACATTTGAAACACGGTGGGGGCCAAATAATTAATTGCTGAGCTAATTAAAAACTGCTGGTAGCAAGACAGGTACTGACAAACTCTCTGAGCACACACAATAGTGCGGTGAAGGAAAAGAAGTGCCACATCACGTGTGTTTTCACATGTCATTAAATTAAATTGGTTTTTAATCCAGGCTGGCTTTTTTATGACTGGCAAAAGACACTTTTCTGATTACAGGGGGGAAATCTGGTACTAACAGACTGACAGAACCCCAGAAAATATCACAGCTCATGTCTAGGACTTGTCTTGACGGTGGGTTATACTGGAAATGAGTATTTCAATCGGACATTCAGGATTTATGTCAGAATAAATATGCCACATTGAGTTAATAAGCAACAGTCTTTGCATTTTAAATAATTTCTTGCCTAAATCCCCTTTTTTTTCAAAGTCTTTGGGCTATTTTGGGGCTTACATTATATTATTCAATCTCATAATCAATCCAACTTTCACTTTATCAGGACTGCAATGTGAAAAACAACCACCAAGTACAGCAGTCTCAATGTTCTTTAAACCAACTGGTTACTTAAACCAACTCAATGTAAAGCTCATAATATTTTGTTCAGCTTCAGGGTTTTATTTAAAAGTCTCTTCGAGCACAAAAGGATTTCCTCTTATTTCCTAGTTTCATTGACTCATTCTCCTCAGTAAGATAGTTATACATCGATTTCTTTTGAGCTTTGGTGTATTTCTCAGGTTGGTCAGATGTTTGTCCATATATTTCTGACAGTTCTTTTTTATTATGCCTCGAATTTTTAATGCTGGGTTTGGGTTTGTCAAGGCTGACTGGTGTTCCTTATTGGGCTGACCTGATTTCTTCTTCCTCCTCCTCAGTGTTGGCATCATCATCATCATCATTGTAGAAGTGAATTGTCGCTTGCACTGGAAAACTTGCCAGAACCTTCTCCCCGAGGTTATTAAGAAACTTTTGGGATTTGGACTTGGGCAAATAAAGTCTAATAAGAAAACATATTTTAAGAGAAAAAAGTAAAACTGACATTTGTCCATCCAAGCAAACTGGAATATTCAAACTTACTTTCTGGAAATCGCTTCATTCTGGAATAGGGATTGGGATACCAGGCTTAGATTGGGGTTGGGTGCACAGAGCTTGATTTTAGTGGGCTCTGTGTCTGGGAGTGATTTCTTTCAAAATTCATATTGTTTTGTATTGAAAACATAAATGGCTTCGTTTCCATTTGAGGTTTTCACCAGCTTCCTCTCTAAAGCAAAACTGATGTGTGTGTAAATATACATATGTGTGTGTGTGTGTATATATATATATATCTGTGTGGTTTTGTGTGTATCTGGGTTTACATCTCCTCCTCTTGGTTCCATTTTGACCAGTTTCCAATTAAATTTGACAGTGATAAAGGTGACAAATTTAAGCTGCCCCAGTTTTTATGGCAAGTGCTTGTAAAGAAAAGGGATATCCCATTAATTTTCCTCCTCTAAATGAAAGTCCAAATTAGGAGTTTCTACATCATTAAGCCTTAAAGAATCCAAATATTGGTGAAAAACCTCAGCAGTCTCCCAAGCACAGGGAAAGCTTTACTTGGAGTTTAACTTTTAATCAAGTTTAAGTGACCTCAAGACATGGATCTGTACCAAGGCACATTCCACTGGCAGCTGTTCTTATTAATTATTTGCACTTTGTGAGCTTGTTATCATATTAATAAATGTAAAAGTAAATTAGATGAGGCAGAAAAAAATGTTTGGTTTTTTTTTTTTTTTAAGATTACTTTTTCCTTCTTTTCCTGTTATTTCAGGGTCTGTTCAGCCTGGGCATTATCCTCTGGGATAAAAATCTGGGCATTTTAATGAGTAATTAAACTGCATTACTAGAAGGGTATTCCAGAGGCAAAGTGATCCTTCTCCTGAGAAGGAATATGTCTCATTTTGGAAGGTGTCACTTTTCCTGGGTCAGGTGATAGGGTTTAACTGAAGGTGTCACTTTTCCTGGGTCAGGTGATAGGGTTTAACTCACCTCACGGGATGTTGAAACCCCAGGGCTCCTTTGGATCTACAATTTATTTGCTGACCATCCAGTTCTGACTGTGAGGAGACATAATTATTATTTAGAACAGGCTCAAAATGAACATTTTACTTTTTCTTCCACAGGCAACTATGAAATTCCACAGTAATGTTGATTCTTTTGCTGTTCTGCATCTTGGTTCCCTCTGACCAACTGGACTTGGGAGAATTTATGGGCTAAAATTTCCACATTTAACACAATTTGCCCTTTTTATGAGCCACAAAGCCAGGAAAATGTACATTTTACTTTAGTTCTTATGGAATATTTGTAGTGAGCTGATAACACCGTCAAATAGAAGTTCAGTGATGGGAAGACAATGGGAGTTTTAATCAGTTTGTTGGGTTTTCCTAGCTCTGTGGTACCCAATTGCCAGCTGGGCTTGAACCCCAACAGGGTTTTATAAAATGCTTCTTTTCCAACACTAATCAGAAGCTTAATTGGAATCCAAGATCACAAAAAGCACATTTAGAGCCCAAACAGCAAAATCAAGACACAACTGGCATGTCAATATTTCTGGGCAAACAGCAATAAAAATGCTCCTTTCATATTTACATTAAAATTAGTCCTGTTTGTCTTTATTGACACCTAGTTTCTATAATTTTCTCTTTGGAATATGTATTATTTTGAAATAATTCTGTATATAATAACATATATTGATTACAACACACAGATAATTTTCCTTTTCAGACAATCACACAGCACTTTTGAAAAGCAGTGCTGACCAAAGCCAATTCATTGCAAAACCTCACTCTGTACACAGCAGAAAATGTGCGACCTTAATTTATATTACATTGCAGATGGGGAAATAGTGACTTTAAATGAAAGAATCACAGAATGCTTTGGGTTGGAGGGGACCTTAAAGTTCCAACCCGCTCCCATGGGAAGGGAAATCACTACTCATGGCTTTTCTTTGGGCATAAATCACAGTATATTTATATTTAAGCGTTGCTTTTTATATAAGGAAAAGCATATTTTGTACAGGTAGCTTTTGTTACACATGTTCTTGGTAATAGAGGCAAAACTATTACTTTCGTACTTTTCACCAGTATGTTTACTTTTAAATGCTTTCCTGTGCATCTTTCAATTTGTCAGGTTGGATTCTTACATGTAAATTACCAAATTTTGGGGGGTTTGTTGGTTTGTTTTGTGGGTTTTTTTTAATTACACAGAGGATATCGAAACTTTTATTTGCTTTACTTTCCAGTGTTTGAAGTATCTCCTGATCCTTCATTATACCCCACATTAACGGAGGCACCTCAGATGCTGCAGGAGAGTGGATGGACCACAAAGTTTGGGTGAGAAGGACCTGAGAAGCTTCTGGAAGGACTGAGAAATATTAAAAAATTTGAAACCAACTGTTTAAGTTCTAACTGGCTTCAAACAATGCCAGGAAAACTTGCCGGGTGCTTTGTTTTTCTGCCACAAGTGGGCAGAAGGCCCAGCATGGATCAAAACTTTTCAGCTGGTTGAACAAGATTTTCAACAGAAACGTAATCTCAGTAATAAATTACAATTTCCTGATGTCAGAAATAATTTCTTGAAATCATCGCTGTGAGATGATATTCTCATAAGACATCAGAACCTGTGTTGATTTGGCTTCATTCTTTCTTTTTGCTCTTGGAACCAAACAAATTTTCCCCCACTGAGCAAGTAAAACTCATAATCACAGTGCGTTTTTCCAAAGGCAGTAAGATTTGCTTTCAAATTCATTTTTCTGTTCATTTCCTGAGTGGTTTCGCTACAGTAACATCCCCCCCCAAAAAAAAAACCCAAACAAACCACTAATAAATAAAACCGTGCACTGGAAAGCATATTTTTAAATTTCACCTTAACGTCATTTTCACTCCCTCTATATACAAAATATCCCAACCAGACCGGGCCTGGGGGATTTAAAAATGAGGATTTATATATATATATATATAATTCAACAGATATAAACTGCTGTTAAAATATGGGTTGTGTGGAGCAAGCAGTTCTTTCTGCAGCAGAACTGACAATCTATATCTGACACAAAATTAGGGACACTCTTAACCATCTCATGGACAGAACACTGAGATTTGAACTGTGTTTTCTAAAACTGGAGAGATGCTGGAAAGAGCAAATGAAGGAATGACCAAGACTCGCTTCCCATGTCCCATTCCTGCCCTTGTTTTCTCCAGGGATTGCTTTCTCCAGGGTTCTCTCTCACCAGTTGTTGGGTCTCTGCGGTGTCCCCATCCCTTGCTGGGAGTGTCCAGGGCCTCCACAAAGCAGGGCTGCTGAAAGGAGAAGGTGCAATACAATCAGGGAATATCCTCAGCTGGAAGGGCCCCCCAAGGATCATCTGGCCCATCTCCTGGCCCTGCACAGCCCCAGAAATCCCACCGTGTGACTGAGAGCCTTTTGATTTGATAAATCTGATTTCTATGGCAATATTTGTGTTCTGCCTACCATGTGATTAAACAAACTACTCAACCCCCTGCCCGTTTTTCCCAAAGGTTTCCTTTTCCCTTCAAGATTTCGCTGCTCAAAGTGACTGCAGTGAACTCAAAATGATCTAAATAAGGCTGAAACCTTTTTATTTCTGCAGCACTGCTACAAAAGAAAAACTACCCCTCCCTCTCACCCTCTCTCTCTGCCAGGGTGTCTGGACACACATTCCATGGTCACTGAGTGGCTGCTTATTTATTGAGTCAGCAATTCCAGCATTAATCAGACAAGGGCAATCTAATCTAATTAGCTGAAGAGAGCACAGGGAGTGGTGGGTGCTGCAGCTGCCTTTTATCTGGTGAGGTGACCATGGTTGTGGTTGTTCTTTTCAACAGCATTTTCCATCTCTGCTGCTGTGCGGGGGGGGGGGGAAATGGAAGTGTGCTTTCTGCTATAAGAGGTAAATACATGTGAAAATAATAATAAATCAGTTATCACAACCTTAATTTTCATTTATCAGTAACGCCTGACTGGCAAGGATAAAGTATCAGCAAAACAAATGAAATAAATGTGTCAAATGCTTAACAAGAAACACTTTCAGGAACATATTTTGCAATAGGAAGTTGAAAAACGTTTTCTGCCATCTGTTCAATGCTAGAATAGTTACATGCAAATGATTCTTCCAGCTGAAGTTTCCCAAGGGAATGCTGCTGGAAAAGCCTCCCTGGGCCTGCCTTACCTCTCCCGGTGCTCCCTGGGCCAGGTGTCCCGGGAATGGTGATGGTTGTGTCCCGCCGGATCCCGGAGCGGGAGACCCGTGGCTGCACCTTCCATGGCCTTGGATGCTCTGAAGCCTGGGACAGGCTGGGCCTCCAGCCCCTCCTTTATCTCAACTCGCACAGAAACTCACCCAAAACAAACACGGCCTCAGGTGGGAAAGGTCCTCAAGGAGGGGGCTTTTTGACTTCCCCCAACAGTTCAAAGGTAGGATGGGCTCTCACCTTGGCAGGTTGTCCCAGGGGAGCACTTCCAGGGCAACAGAGGCTCTTTGTTGGCAAATCCCGTGGGATAGAACACATTGCTGTCACTGTTTTGCAGAATCCGTGTTTGCCCTGTATGAAATAGACGATGGAAATACACTTTTTGCATGTCTTGGAAAAGCTCATCCGCATCCTGTCCTTTAAAAAAGTGTAACAGAGGTGCAAAGAGAATTTTTA
The DNA here is from genome assembly GCA_013396735.1 of Grallaria varia. NCBI lineage: Eukaryota > Metazoa > Chordata > Aves > Passeriformes > Formicariidae > Grallaria > Grallaria varia. Next base: position 86,290 of record VWZG01005235.1, read on the forward strand.
ATATAAAACAGTTTTTTAATGGCTGAAGTGTTTTTTGTGTTCTGGCTTTAAAAGAGAAAAAACCACCAAAAATAGTGAAAGTGGGAGGATTTAAAGCCAGGCCTACTGACTTCCCCAAGACCGTAAGGATAGTCCTTTGATTACACTCCTTTGTGATGGATGGAGAAAACTTATGCCAAGGATTACTTTGTCTGCCACAGGATAAGGGTTATGAATAGCATTGCTTTGAGGAATCTTTTATTTCAAAGTACACAACAGAGAATCACAGAATGGGTTGGGAGGGACCTCAAAGCCCACCCAGTGCCACCCCCTGCCATGGGCAGGGACACCTTCCACCAGCCCAGGTGGCTCCAAGCCCCGTCCAACCTGGCCTTGGACACTTCCAGGGATCCAGGGGCAGCCACAGCTTCTCTGGGTACCCTGTGCCAGGGCCTGCCCACCCTCACAGGGAACAATTTCTTCCTAATATATGATTTTTCTTCCTATATGTGCTTTAAGACTGAATAGAAACCAGCTTGGTTTCTAACATGAACTTTCTTCCCAGAGGGGGAAAAATAATTCCATTTACTGAGCACGGAGTGCCCCTTGGTTATTCAGTATGAATTGGGGACCTTCTGGCTAAATCTACCCCCAACCATGTTTAAATACCTGGTGATATCTGTGAAGTTTTAACTAAGTAAATAGTATCCCAAAGAGGAAAATACGTGCACAGTCTCAATCACTTTAATTATTTACGCATCAAGATCGGTACCATTATTAAAAATGAAGAATGTCAATAATATTCAAATTACAAAGTACATATTAAATAGCAGCCCAGGGAAAGCCTGGCAAACTTCTCAAGTGACCTAAGTTGTAATTACATATGTTGCTTGAAAGCACACATGTAATTTCAGCAGCTTTGTTTTATTTAGTCCTGACTTCACTTGAGAGCTGAAAGGGAAGTTTGCATTGCCCAGCTGATGCCTGTGCTCCTGAGCTGTATGTGAGGAGAACTGATTGACACCTCTGCATGGAACCTGCCAACGTGCATATTAGTGCAGGGCTAAAGCCTCAACTACCAACTTACTCCTCTCCAGAAGATGCAAAGTTACTCTCAATTGGATCTGTTGATAAAGCCCAAATTTATTACAAAAGTACTGAAAATGCAGTTTTGTTACTGACGCTGTAACATAATCTAGTATAATTACATGTAACACTACAGAAAAAATGTAAGTCAACGTTACATTACAGTACTAATTAATCAAACCACATAGCTTTAATTGGCATTTTCATGGGAATCTTTAGCTTAAGGTTGCAGAGCTGTAGGAAATGGTTTGTGCCAGTAAAATATGAGCAGCTGTAATACTGTAAAAAAAAAAAAAAAAGGCTGCAGTTGGACCAGTCATAGCTGTCTGATTTTAAGAACCGTATTACTTTTTGCAATATACTTAATTTTAATATAAGGTGCTTAATTTTAATACTTGGTGAAACACTAAATATTAAAACCATAGCAAACACTGTCTCTGTTACATTGCTCACCCCTTTTTACAAAAAGTCAAGAGCACTTTTCAGACCTCTGACATTACCTGAGAACAACTTGGACAGACTGGACTCTTACAGAGAGATGAGCCATGTGATAACCACTTGGTGTTCATTGTAAGAGCCTTTTACTCTGTGGGAAATGAGTTTTCCTACAAAGACACTTGTGCTTTTGCAAGAATTAAGGGTGTTCAATGTAAGTTGGTATATTCAAGGAAACAGGATACCTCTATAGCACTTTGGATAATATCTGGTGTTCAACAAAATAAGAGGCACGGATAGCATGCAAAGCTCCTCAAAGAGAAATCCTTGGAAAAGCTTTTAAGGAGCACAGGGAGAAGGGAACAGCTGTTCACAAAGCACAGCAGGGCCTCTCTCAGGATATTCCTTTAAAGGCAAACCACTGAGGTTACACACCAGAGCTGGCTCTGTGGGATGTCTGAGGGCTAATAGAACTCACTGTTTCTGTCCAAGGCTTCCTTCCACTCTCCCAGAAGGAAGAACTGACTGACACAGTAATTTTAGAAAACCTATTTTAGTACATTTCCTGATGCATACAAGGCCTTGGCATCACCATCATAATCACCATCATCATGATCACGATCTTCAGCATCACCATCTGATTCCCAACCTAAAATTTTTAACCCTTTAGGCAAAGCTTGTCATGATTAAGTCTAAGCTAGACTATCATAGAAATTAGAAACCCTACAACAACTTACTGGCTCCAAATTCATTATGTGCCAACACATGTCAAAACTTGTCTTAAAAATGGGTTGGTTTTGCCTGTATATTGTTCTGCTTTAGATTCCCTTGCAAGATGAAGTTTTGATTTGGTTTTCTCACTTAAACATGAACTTTTCCAGGGTAAGGGGGGAGCCTGAAAAACCAAAGTTAACTGTGTTCAATCCCAACACAGGATAAAGCAAAGCAAGTTCCTCAACATGCAAAGGTTACACAAACAGCTGTGCTTTGTTGGTGCTCTCTGAGGGTCAGCAGTGCACGTGCTGTTGAACTAAGAGGGAGAAAGTGAATTCCAAAGCTGAGAGCTTTCTTTGCAGATTGTATACTTTGCTTGTTTTCTTTCCTTTGATGTGCCCAGGTAAGTATTTTGCCTTCCTGCATAAGATAGAGTCACACAAAGGAGCAGTGTCTAATGTTAGGTCCAGGTTGGGACCACTGGAGACCTTGTTCCTCTCTGTGTAGTCCAGGACACGGCAGCAGCACAAGGCTGGCATTTCTTAAACTTGAGATAGAGAAGAAGAAATACTTACACTGTTCAACCCCCCTGGCCTATGTTGTGACCTGTTTCTGCCATGCATTGTGGAAATCAACACTGTGTCCCATCCCTGGAAGCGTCCAAGGCCAGGTTGGATGGAGCTCTGAGCACCCTGGGCTAGTGGGAGGCGTCCCTGCCCATGGCAGGGGGTGGCACTGGAGGATCTTTAAGGTCCCTTCCGACCCAAAACATTTCCAACCCTAACATTTCCAGGGATCTGAGCACCTTGGGCTAGTGGGAGGCGTCCCTGCCCATGGCAGGGGGTTGGAGTGAGATAATCTTTAAGGTCCCTTCCAAACCAAATAATTCCATGATTCTGTGATTCTCTGTCAGCAATTCCTACCATTTTGGATAAGCTTCTGCTGCGGGTGCAGATTTAAAGATGCAAAAACACCTGCCACAGTGTTGGTGGTGTTCCTTTCTTATTGAAGGCTGCTCCAAAATCACAAAATCACAGAATCCTCAAGGTGGGAGGAGACTTTCATACTCATCCAGTCCCACTGTCACCAGCACCACCACAATCTCCCCTAATCCATGTCCCCAGGGGCCACATCCAGACACCTCCTCAACACTTCCAGAGACAGGGACTCCACCACATCCCTGGGACACTTTTTCCAGTGCCTGACCACTCTTGCAGGGAAAAAAAATTTTTTCTAAAATCTAACCTGAAACTCCTCTGGCACAATTTAAGGCCATTTCCTCTCCTCCTTTCACTTGAGACCTGAGTGTAGGGCCAATTAGTTCCTTGTTTATCTGCACTGCCAGCATGTTGTTGTTGCTGGACATCCATTTAGGAAATCGTTACATTAGAATACTTGTTTTACTACATTTCTAAGTGCATGCAAGGCCTCGAGTTCAGAACAATAAAAAAAGAATGTGGCTTCATGCAACAATTGTCACATAACAGTCAGCTGGAACTTTAATGGTGGTGTTGGCTTTTTTTTTTTTGACTTCCTGCATTTTGCATCTTGCCCCTTTTTTCCTTCTCTTTTCACTCACCCCAAATATGATCAGATTGATCCCCACATTCTTTTCACAGAGCTCAGTATTGGGGATACCTTCCACATAAAATATAGACATTATGTAATAACTCTCTCATAGAAATACTGGATGAGTTAACTTGTTACCTCTTGCAGTGCCGAGCTGTGTTTGCAGCACACACGGCACGTGCAAATCCTAGTTTTGTTTTTTGCTCTGGCATCAGTGCCCAACCTCAACAAGCCCTGACTTCACTTTTCTTGTTTGGTGAATCGACTCAAATCAAATGCATCTATTTGTGCCTGCTCTGGTGGCCGTGCTAGGACAGGAATGGGACCAGCAGAGAGGCGTCTTCACCTGGCTCTGGGATGCTGGAAGGGATGCTGTTCCTCTAAGATACCACAGACCCTGAAATAGGGACAGTGTCAGCTTTGGAGAGTGGAAGATGCAGGATTTATCCAGGACTGCATTAAAATTGGTGTAACCAGCAGGTTGGGGGGGATTGTGCCCCTCTGTCCCCCCTAGCTCAGGTGAGACCCCACCTGCAGAGCTGCCTCCAGCCCTGGGNCCTTCCCCGAACCGCCGCGTCGGGGCGGGAGCTCACCGCTTGCCCCTCCTTCTCCTCCACAGCGAGGCGACAACCAACCCAAACGCAGAGAGAACGCCCCAAGCGGCGCTTAACGATTTCTGGCCGCTCTTAACTCTCCCCCACACGATGTTTCCCCCGCAGAGTCGGGCCGCGCTCTGAGGGAGCCCTGAGGGGAGTGGGGGGGGCACCGGAGGGGCGTGGCCCGGGCACCGGAGGGGCGTGGCCCTCCGCGCGCCCTCCCGCCAGCCAATCAGCGCGCCGCGCGTCGCGGGGGCGGGAGG
>VWZG01005235.1:91041-140095 GCA_013396735.1 Grallaria varia
GGTGTCACGGGGTTGCCACGGGAACGGGGATGCGCGTCCTCGCCCCCCGGGAGCTGGGAATGGGGAGCACGGGAGGGACGGAGGGGCTGGGGTTTGTCTCGGCGGGCAGGGATTTGACGTTGGGGGGAATAGCGCCTGTCGCCGCCAAGGGCATGGTTGCCTTGGTTGGACATGGTAGTTGGGGTGTGGCCACCTCTGCTCCCCGCGTGCTGGAGGGTCTCGGGGCGCGGAGTGGGCTGGGGGGTGCTATATGTGCTTTGTATGTACATATATGTATATACATGTGTGTGGGTATAAAGTACATATGTGTGTATGTGTATATATAAAAAAATGTGTGTGTGTATGTATGTGTATGTGTATACATATTAAAAATATGTATCTATGTATATAGATATGTAATAGGTGCAGCCTTGCAAGGACAGCTGTGGTTATGGGAGGGCTTGGCTGGGAGAGCTTGATGGTATTCCAAAGAATCGTGGAATGGTTTGGGTGGGGAGGGCCCTCAAAGCCCACCCAGTGCCACCCCCTGCCATGGGCAGGGACACCTTCCACCAGCCCAGGTGGCTCCAAGCCCCGTCCAACCTGGCCTTGGACACTCCCAGGGATCCAGGGGCAGCCACAGCTTCTCTGGGCACCCTGTGCCAGGGCCTGCCCACCCTCCCAGCCAGCAATCCCTTCCCAATATTTGATCTGCCACTGTTCTCTTCCATTTTGGAGCCGTTCCCCCTCGTCCTGTCGCTCCAGGCCCTCGTGGAAAGCCCCTTTCCGTATTAACCACGTTCTTTGGGCACGTGGAAGGCTTTAATGTAAAAATACCTGCCGTGTTCGTGGCTCAGGGGGTGTGTCGGGGGTTTGAAACGTCGCCGGGTCTGTCGTGGGGTCCGAGCTGAGCTTTCGGTGCCGGAGAACTCGCAGCTTCTCCCCCGGGCAAAACGTGGTTTCGAGGGAGGAAAAGGAGATGAGAAATGAAAAACCAATTTTTTGCAGATGGGCAGTGGCACGGGAGGGTGGGGGCAGCCCACGACAGGGGAAAAATCCCGTGTCTGAACCAGTTCCCCTCTGGAATTACGGGAAGCAAAACTGAAAGTAAGCTTGCTTGACTTCCAGGATTAGTAGTGGAACTCCCCTGGCTCTTCCCGGAATAGTCTGAGTCGTTTAAATGAAGGTTGGGTTTGTCTAAAATGGTCACTAAATAGCAGAATTCTTCAGCTCTGCTTTTTGCTGGTGTTCCTCTGTGTGTTGGTGGGAATGGTTTCAGTTGTCCCAGGCATTGGAGGGATGGATGGATGAGGCGCGGCCCCACCTAAGTAAGGGCTGTTCATTAAGGAGCAGAGGAGCTTTTCCTAAGTTCAGTGGGTAAAGAGAAACAAGATCAGAAACGCTGATGGGGTTTGTTCTGTTTAAAACCAGCCTTTTGGCTGTTTAGCGAGCAGATTATTTCAGACTTTAAAAGCAACGGTGGCAATCTCAGAACCTCTCCCGGCAAAGTGAAGCACTTCATTCACGTGTCAGTAAAACACCGAAAAACAGGATGAAACAAATGTTACCGCGTGTTCAGAGTTGTTTTGCCTCCGTTGTTTTGTAGGATGATTTTTGCTCCCCTTGTGCCCATCTCTGCTCCTGCTCGGTCCCTGCGCAGTGAGCGCATTTCTTTTGCGCTGTCTGCAGTGACATTGGTGCAGCCTGACTTTAGGAGCCGCCCGCTTTGGTGGGAGCTGGGAAAGCCTCCGGGGAGCTGCGCCTTGGTGGGAAGTCAGGGCTCTTATTCCAGATGGTTTTGTCTCTTAAAAAATACGCATTGGCAGCTCCCGCTTTGGTTCTGGCGCGCCAGGGCTCGGACCTGAAATCAAAGGCAGACGGGAAAGAAGAGAAACATCTCGTCATTCAAACCTCCCCCGAAAATTATCTTGCTTCGTTTTTCTTCTCTGTCCGCTGAGATTTGACATTGCCAACCCGTCTGTGCGCGGGCTCGCCGAGATAACGATGATGAAAACTCCTTTTGCAAGGCTGAATTATTAGTGCCGTTAATGTCACGTATTATTCAATAATATGAGCTCTTGTGAAGTTCCCGTCTCACTCACGCTCCTGAAATACTGGCGTAGGAAAATTCCTGAAAAATAGAGGGAAGTGCTGATGCTGCTCATTGGAATAAAAGGAAGAGCTAAAGATTAGTGGTCCCAGCTCAGTTTCTGACCGACAGGCTCTCAGAATGTGCAGCTGCTCTTTGATTTTCTTTGCTGTTCCTTACTAACAACAATTGTCTTGAACGTATCAGATGAAGACAGAAAACAAATGAAAATCTAATTCTCCCATCAAAAGTAATTTGCACTTTTTTCTTTACATCCCAGCCAATTACTTCTCTTTTTACTGGTTGTTCTCTTTGGCTGGGGAGAAGAAGTTTCTGTTTCCCACTGTCTGAGAAGGCAGATTTAATCTTCAAGGACTACAAGCTAAACCATTTGATATGTTTGTTAAGGAAGAAAAAAAAGAACAGGAAAAATAAATATGCAAAATCATAATGAGAAATTCCAAGGCAGAATCTTTTGGCAGAATCACCACTATTTGAAAGGAGGAAATTAAAATACACTGAGGAAATTAAAAATACAGCCGGGGAGCTCTTTACATCATCTCTGCAGAGATAAAAGGTTGACTTGGATGATTTTTTTTGGCTTCTGGGCAGCCGGCAAAGCTTTGCCCTCTGAGTAGGTGCAGCTGCAGTGTGAGCAGAGATTTGCTTGAGATACTGGCGAGTCATAAATCATAACCTGGGAGGGTTTTTCTCTTTGATCTTCCCCCAAGTCGGATGTTTAAGGTGCTGTAAAGCTTCCCGAGCTCAGTTCACCTTCCCTGGAAGATAACAGCATTTGCTCTTGCACCTTCCGTGCTCGCTAAAGCTCGTTGGATCAGTGAACTCAACCAGCAGATTTAATATTCTGGGGTTTTATTTGAGGTGTGGAGTGATGGACGCACTGAATGTGGTAGCAGGAAATTCCTGAAGGGACTGAAGGTGTGTGTTTCTAGCCTGGCAGCAGCAAAATAGGTGCATTTCTAATGTTTGCCATTTTAAAGCTAGGTAAGAAAAATTAAGTTCAGTGGAGTAGCTCCTTAAAAGTTGATGTAATATTTTATGAGAGCGGATTATTGAGAAATTGAGATTTTTTTTTCACTGTCATGGCCTGCCACCCACCCTCCTTTTCCCCTGTCCATTTGCAAGATACGTGGTTTTCATTTTTCACCTCGTTTTGCTCACTTGAAACAACATTTTATGCGGGGAGAGCTCAGACCCCTTTGTTGGGGTAGTGATTCCAGCTTTTGAGCTTCATTTGCTCCTTGGTGAGGACAAGAGAGGGAACCCTTATCATATTTTAATGAAGAAAGCATTTGTCCAACAGTCTAACAAGCGGATAGAGGAATTTATGAACAAAATAGCTTTTGAATGAGTTTATACTTAGAGTTCCACGGTGAATGAGGTGGGTTTGGTGCGAGCATGGTGGGGTTTCGTGTGCAGTGGGAATGGGAGAGCAGGATCAGGCTGGATGAGGAATGTTGCCCACCAGGGGCACCGTGGGTGTGTGACCCACTCGCTGAAAGCTGGAGGCTCAAATGGCTTAAAAACGTGGCTTGTCACTTTTGCTTTCATTTCTGACACGGTCCCGGGTGGTGGTTCAGAACTTCACCCCTGGTTTTTTCCCCCCACCCTCCCCAAAATGGGGAACGTGAAAGAGTCACCACCCTTGATGCAAGGCTGGGCTTAATTTAAACCCGACCCCTTAAACCGGGCTCACTTTTTGCTTCTCTTTCAGTTCCTCGATGACCTGAACAGGTGGAGCCTGCTCCTCGTTTCCCCCTTCATTTGTCCCGAGAAGTTAATTGCGGCGGAACACATCGCTTTTGTGACTGAGAGCGTTTCTGCCCGCGCGGACAACCCGCACGACAGACCCGACTCTTCGAAAGAGGTGGGGGCTTCTCTTTGCTCCTTGCATTGTTGCCTAAAATGTGGACAAAAATGTTGGAGGCAATTTAATTTGAGGTAAAGCAGAGAGGAGTTCGTTACTGAAAAGCTTTCCAAGTTTCAAAAGTATAATCACACACGCACAGCATAGGGGTGATTCCTATTTTTATAACACTATTTAATTATCATCACTAAAGGTCACATCCAACCCAGGGACCATCCACCCTCGTCCCACCTTGGTGCCACCCTAAGAACCTCCCCTGGGTCTGCCTCTCGGCTCTGCCTCCCTAGAATTGAGTCGAGGGTCTCAGGACCCCTTTACTTCTTCACCGTTGTCTTCTTCACGTCACATTCCCCTTGGCTGGAGGTTTTCCAAACTTCATGGGTCTTCTCTCTTGTTTTGACTACAATCTCTATTGTTATTCTGGTCCATGAGGCCTAAATCAAATGTTCTAGTCACTATCTTATTCTTAGCTCAGATGCTCAGGAATGCAGCACAGAAGTGGAAACTGCTGGCTGCTGCTTCAAATATGAGAAGCTGTACAGCTACATAAAATATACAAAAATACAAAATATATATGCATATGTACAAATATATATATATATATACACACAAATACACACAAACACAGAAAATCTTAAGGCATCAGCATGGGGAGTAGTACAGATGGGCTGTGACTTTGTTAAGAGTGGAATCTTGTCAGTGGAATTCATCACTGTTAATAATTTAGTTCTAGTTCAGGCTTCGTGCAGACCCACAGACATCTTGCTGAGGTTTTTTTAGTAGCGCATTGCTCTGGCTGGAGGTGGGAACTGCCCCTCTGCTCTGGAAGCCAGGTTGGGAGAGCTGGGGGGGTTCAGCTGGAGAGGAGAAGGCTCCAGGGACACCTGAGAGAGCCTTCCAGTGCCCAAAGGAGCTCCAGGGGAGCTGGAGATGGGCTGGGGACAAGGGATGGAGGGACAGGACACAGGGAATGGCTTCCCACTGCCAGAGGGCAGGATTAGATGGGATATTGGGAAGGAATCCTTCCCTGGGAGGGTGGGCAGGGGCTGGGATGGAATTCCCAGAGAAGCTGGCGCTGCCCCTGGATCCCCTGGAAGTGTCCAAGGCCAGGTTGGATGGGGCTTGGAGCAACGTGAGCTGGAGGAAGGTGTCCCTGCCCATGGCAGGGGGTGGCACTGGCTTATCTTTGAGGTCCCTTCCAACCCAAACCATTCTGAGATTCTATGAAATCAAAGTATGTCTTGGAATCTTCCTTTCATTGTGGTTCATAGGTGCATGTTCAAGTATGGTGCTTTTGGATTATTTTGTCAGTCTGCAGAAGTAAAGCCAAAATCAAGCTTTTAATCTCTTCACATTTCTGTGAAATGCAGCAGGAAAATACTGCTTGGATGGAATTTTAAGAAAATTGTGTTTGCCTTTTAGTGCAAGTGTAATATTTATAAAATGTTTTGTGGCATCCAGAGATGTAAATTCGACTAGTCCTGAATTCTTTATGACAAGCTTAATTTACAAAATATTCACATCCCAGATCCTTAGAAATCTGGGCAGTGCCTTCTCCACTGCTATATTGAAAATGCACCGGTGTGGATTTAGAAGATGATGTTCTAAAACTTGAATTACTGAATTTATAATTGAATTGGTGTCTGGATGTGGCCCTTGGGGACATGGATTAGAGGCAGTTCTGGTGGTACTGGGTGATGGTGGCACTGGGTGAGCTTGGAGGCCTCTCCCAACCTTGGTGATTCTCTGATACAATATCTCTAACCTCACTTTGGACGCAGGTCTGCAGGGGGAGAGAGGTTACAACCCAAAAGAAAACATAAACTTGGCTTGCAGGGAGGAAAAATCAGTACAGGTTGTCCTGGTTCCTCGCCAAGGCTCTTGTGTGCCGTGTGCTCTCCGTAGTGAAGAGAGTCCCAGGAGGAGCATGGGATGGGTTGGGTCGGAAGGGACCCCAAAGCCCACCCGGTGCCACCTTCACATTCACATGTTTGTGCATTTGCAAAAGGTTAAACACCCCCTTGGGTACTGGGAGATCTCACCCCACTGAGGTTCATTATTGACAGCAGCTTATGAGGCAATAAAGAAAAAGAGGGGGGGTTATTAAAAAATATTTGAATCCATTTTGCTGTTATTTCTGCTGCTGCTTTTTTAGGACGTTCTGTAATGGGTGAAGGTGTTTCAACTTCTCAAGGATCTGAATTTAACAATATTCAGGGAAAAACGGGAGGAATTTCTGCCCTGGGAGGGTGGGCAGGCCCTAGCACAGGGTGCCCAGAGAAGCTGTGGCTGCCCCTGGATCCCTGGGAGGGTCCAAGGCCAGGTTGGACGGGGCTTGGAGCAACGTGGGCTGGTGGGAGGTGTCCCTGCCCATGGCAGGGGGTGGCACTGGGTGGGCTTTGAGGTCCCTTCCAACCCAGACTATTCCATGGTCCTGTGACTGAATGGTCTTACTGGAGCTGTGCCAGTCAGAGACTGTCTCTGGGAATGACATGGAAAGGGCACACAACCATTTAGGTTCCTCTTTCTTCTCGTTCCCTCGGGAAACAGCCTAGGAACTGGATTCTTTGGGATATTCTGGAGGCCACTTAACTGTGGTAGGTAAAAAAGTAAGTTTGGCTCATAGTCTGATTATGGACAAGGGAAATATCCAAGGGCTCACCCTCGTTTTGTGCATTCCAAAGGAATGTTTTCCCTTGGTGCTTTTAATCAGTGTGGTACATCTTGTGTGTGGCGATAAGGACGTGAACTCCATGGAAGTGGTTGGGTGTTGGAGTGTCACAGGCCTAGAGGGACTTGCTGGATGGGAATTGCCCTTTGTCTCCCAGTATTTTGGAATGTATTAGGTGGCAAAGGGTGATTTTTTTCTTAGGTCTTGAAAGCAAGTGACACTCCATTGTCTCTAAAGACACCCTCACAGGAGAGCAACTGGTTTGTGTATCCCGATTGCGTAACGTTTATTTCCTGGAGACAGGAATTTTTGGTGTGGATGAGCAGCTTGAACCTTCAGGGTTTAGATAGTACTAATCAGATAGTAGGTAATTAGATAATTAGGAGGTACTTTTATTAAACTCCTGCAATTCCCTTTTGTTCTTTTTTATCAGCAATCTTGCTGAGAATTTGTGCTGAGGGAAATAGGTACAAGGAGATTTTTTTTTTTTTAATAGAACATGATTGTGCTCTGCTGGATTTTCCCCCGTTACCTGAAGTTTTACAGCCTTGGTCTTTAGGAATTATTGGGGCTGTCGCTGTGGTTTTTCTCTGTCAGTGAGGAATCTTGGAGCAGGTTGTGCTGGAGAAACGACCCTTCTTCAGAAGGTCCTTTGGGTTGTGTCCAAGTCTCCTGCAGTTCATCCTGAAAACCCACTATATTGTTGATAATTTGGATGTTTTTCTGTAAGCTTTTTCAGACTGAAAGAAGGTCCCTGTGCTTTATTCTAGATTGTGAAGTGGTCAGACTTTTGCTCACCGTTGGCCTATAAACCTGGTGAACCTTTTAAGTTGTTTGCTGAAGCAAGTGTGGATAATTTCAGTAGCCTTGGAATAGCCTTCATGGAAGACAGGCTTCAAATGGATAATGGAATGGTGCCACACAGGATTGTTTGTAAGTATTTCCTGAGCATTTTGAATAGCAGAACATGGTTGGTTTCCTGGTTATTTTAGGGCTTTGCACTTAGTTTTATACCTACCTCAAAAAACTTGCACTTGTTTTGGCTCGAGCGTTTTCTTCCCGTTGTCCTTTGAGACACTTGATGACTCTGGAGCTCTGCTGTATTTTCATGGGGTGGTTTGGGTTGGGAGGAACCTTAAAGCCCACCCAGTGCCACCCCCTGCCATGGGCAGGGACACCTTCCACCAGCCCACGTTGCTCCAAGCCCCGTCCAACCTGGCCTTGGACACTTGCAGGGATCCAGGGGCAGCCACAGCTTCTCTGGGCACCCTGTGCCAGGGGAGAAATTCCTCCCTTTTTTCCCTGAATATTGTCAAATATAGAGATCCTTGAGAAGTTGAAACACCTTCACCCTTTACAGAATGTCCTACAAAATCAGCAGCAGAAATAACAGCAAAATGGATTCAAATGTATTTTTAATAACCCCCCTCCTTTTCTTAGCCGCCTCGTAAACTGCTGTCAATAATTAACCTCAGTGGGGTGAGATCTCCCAGTACCCAAGGGGGTGTTTAACCTTTTGCAAATGCACAAACGTGTGAATGTCACAAAGGTACAGTTTTAAAATACTGTTTCTAAAATGCCTGTTATATTTAGAAATCTATTTAAAAAAAACCAAAACACAAAACACCCCACCGAGAAACAAACTCGGAAAGTTTCATGCAAATGTTCTCTTTTTTTTTTGGTGATGTTTGAAACAGAAGTGTATTAAAAGCTAAACGTGTGTTGAGAACAATTTGGTGGGTTTTTTTTTGCTTGCTTTGCTGTTTCTTTGGGGTGTTTTAAATGTAGCCCCGTTGTAGAGGCTGATGATGGAATAACAGCCGGGCTGGAAAGTTGGGCGGTTCTCTTGGGATATCAAAGTTTCTGCTCCGAAGGGGGTTTAGTTCCGAGGGAATGCAGGTGTTAAGGAGAGAAAGGGACCGAACTTGCAGCTGTTGTGTTGTAACAGGATTCTGTTAAGCAGGTTTCTCGTTGGATTAAAGGCACAGAAAGTTCATTTGTCCTTTTAATGGCAGATGATTCAGTAAAATTCATCCAACTTTAAGTTGAAATAGTTTCATGGCTTAGCAGCTGTAAAAAACCCTCCCTTAAGAAGAGTATTTTCTCTCTCTTCCTTGCTCAGTTTGCCCTGCAAGTTTCATGCTGGCAAGAATCACCCTTTGCTCTTCTTCTCTTGTTTGTATTTGCTGTAAATTGTTTGTATTTGCAGCTCTGCTGTTTTGGGGGGGAAGGTTCAACAATTCTTCCCATTTGCTCCTTGTTTCCTTGGATTCTCAGCTCCTAGACCTTGCTGTGGGTGGGTTTCTCTCCCTTTCTGCAGACTGAAAGCAGTCCAAGTGGGTTCTGTTTTACTCCCTTTACTTGTGCCAGACTTTTCTGTGCACCCTTCAGCAACACAAGGGATGTGGTTCGATATCTCCCTCTTACCCAACACCATCACTTTGTCAGCTTATTTCAAAATAACTTACTGCAAAAGAGCAACAAGTGATTTTTTTTTCCCCCTGCCCTCCTTAAAAGACCAGTGTTTTCCCCAAGGTATTTCATTGCCTTCATTTTGTCCTTTGAAACAAAAAAGTGATTACATTCCTTGTGCTGTGAGTGCAAATTTATTTTGTTCTTGGGGGCACATAGGATGTGGTGTGAAACAGGTGAAATTCTTTCTATTGTACCTTATTTATACTGAAAGGAAATGAAATCCCACTGTGTTTATTGATGTTATTTATGTTCACTCTTTCAATATCATTTTTCTAACCCCTTTTTTTTTTTCGTATCCTTTGACTTCCCCAGCTGTCCATTTACAGGAATCTGCCCTGAAGGAGCTGGCGCAGGAGGCACCATCAGTGAAAGAGCAAAGCCCACCAATGGATGCTCCTTTTGGGGCCGCCGTTAAATCGGGATTGGGAGTAGCCGAGTCTGCAGGATGGAGGGAAGAGGAGAAATCCAAGATGGATGAGGATGAGGCCAGCAACACGTCTGACAAAGAGGCAAGTTCTGGAGAACTTCACCACCTGCACCTTTCCAGCTGCCACGAGTGCCTGCAGCTGGAGAACAGCACCATTGAATCCGTTAAATTCGCCTCGGCGGAAGACATTCCCGATCTTCCCGACGACTGTGGCAGCGGACTGGAAGGGAAGCAGGATGGCTGCCTGGAGGAAGGGATGAAGAGGGTGAACCTCGCCGGGAAGCCCCCAAATGTGTTGATTTACCTTGGCTCTGACACGGCCAAAGCAAAGTTCGAGCAGGTGAGGTCAATCCTTCGTGAATGTGTCGATCCGGAGAGCTACACCATCTACCAGCTGCTCCAGGAGCAAGTACTGAGGGACCCTTGGATCGACAACTCCCTGCTCCTGGTCATCGCCACCGAGGAGCCCATTTCGGAGGAGAACCACAAGCAGTTCCTGAAGTTCTTATCTAAAGGTGGGAAGATCCTGGGGATCTCGTCGTCCTTCGCCTTTGGTGGCGTTGGGATAAAGCGGAAGAACAAGCTGAGGAGGACTGTCCACGAGCTGGTGGTGACCAAAGCGGACAGCTCCGAGCTGAGGTTGGATCTCTTGGTCAGTGGCTGCGTTTTTGAGGAAGCCGAGAAGGAAGAGGGCGGCCAAGTGAAGACGACGTGTCGGTTAAATAACGCCGAGAAGGACGCTGTCATTGTTCGCGTGCCCTACGGAGCCAGGGGAGGAGAAGCCGTCCTGTCCCAGGTACTGTGCGTGTGGAAATGGGGATTTACACACTGCCCCATGGGTGTGGAAATGGGGATTTACACACTGCTCCGTGGGTGTGGAAATGGGGATTTACACACTGCCCTGTGGGTGTGGAAATGGGGATTTGTGTGCGTGGAAATGAGAATTTACACACTGCACCGTGTGCTTGGAAATGGGAAGTTGTGTGCATGGAAATGTGAATTTACACAGTGCACTGTGTGCTTGGAAATGGGAATTTCTGCACGTGGAAATGTGAATTTACACAGTGCACCGTGTGCTTGGAAATGGGAATTTCTGCACATGGAAATGTGAATTTACACACTGCCCCATGTGCGTGGAAATGTGAATTTACACACTGCACCATGGGTGTGGAAATGGGAATTTGTGTACGTGGAAATGGGATGGGAATTTACACACTGCATTGTGGGTATGGAAATGGGAATTTACACACTGCACCATGGGTGTGGAAATGGGAATTTACACACTGCATTGTGGGTGTGGAAATGGGGATTTACACACTGCCCTGTGGGTGTGGAAATGGGGATTTATACACTGCATTGTGGGTGTGGGAATGGGAATTTACACACTGTGCCATGTGCGTGGAAATGGGAATTACGCACTGCACAGGGGGTGTGGAAATGGGAATTTGTGTATGTGGAAATGTGAATTTGCACACTACAACATGTGTGGAAATGTGAATTCACACACTGCACCATGGTGTGATGTCCTAAAAAAAGGGCACTTTTCCCCCATCATGTGTTTTTGGAGATTCCTGTCAAGGGGAGGTAGAGAATCATGGGATGGTTTGAGTTGGGAGGGCTCTTAAAGATCATCTCATTCCAGCCCCTGCCATGGCAGGGACACCTCCCACCAGCCCAGGTTGCTCCAAGCCCCGTTCAACCTGGCCTGGGACACTCCCAGGGATCCAGGGGCAGCCACTGCCGTTCATTTCCCCATATTTCAATAAAGCAGATCTTTTCTAAAACTCGAAGAATGTCATTAAACTGCAAAATTGAAGACATGAACCCAGGCAACAGCTTCTGATTGTCATGAAATGAATGTGGGAATGGCTGAGTACAAGGGTTTCTAATTATCCTGGAACAATTACTTAAAAAACAAACAAACAAAAAAAACCGAACACAAAAAGAAAACCAGAAAAAAAACCAAGCCAAAAAGGAGGTCTGTGAGGGATTTTTTTTTTGTCTTTTGCAATTAATTTCTAGTTTTAGTCGTCTGCTGCAGCCCTGGGTGGTTCTCTACCAGGTGAGAAGGTACCTCTTTCAGACAGAGGAGTTTCTGCTTTCACCTTCATTCATGTGACACAGGAAGGACTTGCCTGAGCTCCCCAGATCTTGTACAAACTAATAAAGTTCTTGCAGTTTTAATGTAATTCTCTTCTGGTACCAGCTGGAATATTCCCCATCCTGCTGTTGGTTCTGGCAGCCAAGGATAAATTGAAGTGAATAAATACAGGTTCGCACAACCCCTCCAGGAGAGGAGCAGTTCGTTAGGAAGGGCTAATTGGGGTGGGGTTCACAGCAGATTGCCATGGGTTGGGGGCTGGTTGTGATCCCTGAACCAAAACCTGATGGTCTTTATTCCCTTTGCACATGTCCCCCAGGCCCACCTGGAGCTGGACAGCAATTCCATGGATGTCCAAACCGAGGAGGATTTTAACCTGCTGAAGATGAGCAACACCAGGAGGTACGAAGTTCTCAAGGACATCCTGGTGTCGCTGGGCCTGAGCTGCGAGCCGGGCGAGGTTCCCCTGCTGACCCCAATTCAGCTGCTCTCTCCGGACGAGGTGAGGCTCCTGCTTAGCTCATTGTCTGCCATTTATCCTGCAAGGCTGTTGCCTAAAACGAGGGAAAAACCTTGGAGGCAATTTAATTGGGGTAAAGTAGAGAGGAGTTCTTTGCTGAACTGGGTCCAGAGAAGAGCAACAAGGCTGGGGAAGGGACTGGAACACAAGTCCTGTGGGGAGAGGCTGAGGGAGCTGGGGGTGTTTAGTCTGGAGAAGAGGAGGCTCAGAGGTGACCTCCTCACTCTCTATAACTACCTGAAGGGAGGTTATAGCCAGGTGGGGCTTGGTCTCTTCTCCCAGGCAGTCAGCAATAGGACAAGGGGGCACGGGCTGCAGCTCTGCCAGGGGAAATTTAAGTTGGATATTAGAAAAAAATTCTTTCCAGAGAGAGTGGTCAGGCATTGGAATGGCCTGCCCAGAGAGGGGGTGGATTCACCATCCCTGGAGGTTTTTAAACTGAGATTGGACGTGGCACTGAGTGCCATGATCTGGGAAACTGACTGGAGTTGGACCAAGGGTTGGACTTGATGATCNAAGACAAATTCAGTGTTCACCCAAATCCACCTTCTTTCCCGTGGGGTGGTTGAGTTTGCAGAGCCTTGTGTGGGTATTCCAGGCAAGCAGAAAGTTCCATTTCTACTCCGTTACGTGCTGGCAGTAATTTTTAATTTCACCGTGGAAGAGGGTTAATTTTTCAGCTGCGTTTGCCCAATTTCTCTCTATCGCTGTGTTTCTATTTGAGTCCCCAAATAGAATGTTTGGGTCGCTCTCTCACCCTTAACTCAGACGCTCAGGAATGTGGCACAGAGGGGGAAACTGCTGGGTGCTGCTTCACAGATGAGAAGCTGCCCAGCTACATAAAATATACAAATATACAAATATATATATATACACAAGTATATACAAATATAGGAAGTCTTAAGGCATGAAGACAAATTCAGTGTTCACCCAAATCCACCTTCTTTCCCGTGGGGTGGTTGAGTTTGCAGAGCCTTGTGTGGGTATTCCAGGCAAGCAGAAAGTTCCATTTCTGCTCTGTTACGTGCTGGCAGTAATTTTTAATTTCACCGTGGGGGAGGGTTAATTTTTCAGCTGCATTTGCCCAATTTCTCTCTGTCGCTGTGTTTCTATTTGAGTCCCCAAATAAAATGTTTGGGTCGCTCTCTCCCCCTTAACTCAGACGCTCAGGAATGTGGCACAGAGGGGGAAACTGCTGGGTGCTGCTTCACAGATGAGAAGCTGCACAGCTACGTAAAATATACAAAAATATAGGTGTTTACAAATATATATAGAAATACAAGAAGTCTTAAGGCATGAAGACAAATTCAGTGTTCACCCAAATCCACCTTGTTTCCCGTGGGGTGGTTGAGTTTGCAGAGCCTTGTGTGGGTATTCCAGGCAAGCAGAAAGTTCCATTTCTGCTCTGTTATGTGCTGGCAGTAATTTTTAATTTCACCGTGGGAGAGGGTTAATTTTTCAGCTGCGTTTGCCCAATTTCTCTCTGTCGCTGTGTTTCTATTTGCTGCTGCAAGAACTGGTGTAAGAGACAGGGCTTGTTTTTCTTTCAAAATCCCTGCCTAGTCTGGCAACAGAAGGTCAAACACAAATCGTGGTGGACGCTCTGGAGCGAGTAGGGAGCTGATTGCACCAGGAAGAGCTTTATCCCTGAGGATGTCAGGATATTTCCATGAGAAATATTCCATATGGAAAAACGGAACAGGTTCTTGTGGTTCAAGGAGTCAGGTGACCCCTGGCTTGGAGACATTGCTGGGAAGAGGATGGAAAGCAGGAATTCGGGCTTGGTTTCCTTTAAACCTTGACCTCAGGGGTGTTGATGTGGAGCAGGGCCGGTGCCAGGCCCTTTGGATCCTGGGAACCTCCACGGGGGATGTGAATCCATCCCACTGCTGTGTTCCTTCCCGCCTGCGAGCAGGGAATTCCCAAGGACCGGGTCTGTCTCCGTGTGGCAGATGTGGAAGCAAAACTAAACCCCCTTTAACCATTTTCCAAGTGCTCTTCACACAAGGTTTGTAGTTTATTGAACTCTTCCCTTTATTTATTTATTTATTTATTTAATTCTCCATCTCGATTGTTTTCCTGTTTTTTTTCTTTCCTATGCCCTTGGAGTTTCCAAGCGTGCCATGACCTAAAATTCCTATCCAAACTTGCCATCTAGTGGCACGTTCCAGGCTTGCAAGCCATCTAGAAAAGAGACTTGTAACTACACAGTTAAAAGTTTATAGGAAAATGGCTTTTGAAAATTGCATTCCCCTTTTTAAAATGTGATTTTTTTTTTTGTTGCTTTATTCCCATTTTCAGTGGGAGTTTTTCCATGCTGGGCCGTGCGGTCGTTGTTCCCGTGTCTTTCCCTCTGTCCGGGATGTGCTTCCCGAATATTGTGTGGAAGGAACTCACAGCTCCTGTGTAACAACTACTGTTAATAACAGAGCAAAAGCAGATTAAAATAGATAACGAGGGTGTAAGAGTTCAGCTCTCTGATAAATCATTTCTTTTTCTCCATAAGTCGTGTCCTCCAGAGGTCTCCTTGCTTTCCCAGAGAGCCAGGAGATACCAGAGATGGACCTGAGAGTGAATCATTTGTGGAAAGACTTAATTTTTTTTAAAGTGAGAGGGAGTCAGTGGTACTGGAAATACTGTTTGTATGGAGAACTTGTCCAATACAGCTCAGTCGACTGGGTATTTTATGAACTATACATGACATGTCATATCATATCCTATCATATATATTATATCATGTCCTATCATAATATATAATATATTAAACTTGTCTTATACTATATTATATTATACTATATTATTTCAAAGACTTTGCAGTTCATTGATGATTCTTCACCCCCCGAACTGGGGTTTCCACCTGCACCACTACATTTAAAAACTGCAGTTTGTTCCTCGCCTTGTGAGCTTTTTCTAATTAATTTTTAGAAACTACGAGCTCCTTTTGCATGTGTGGAGGGAATAATAGTTGATTTTGCTCTGAGTTTTTTATTCCATTAAGGGAAAATACTAATTATCGAGGGTTTTGGGTTTTTTTTGGTCAATTTTAAATTCTTTGAATTTAAAGCGCTAGTTTGGGGAGTTTTTTCTGTCTTGTCCCTGTGTGAGTTCCTTGGTGTCCCCTCCCCTTCCCTGCCCTATTTCCTCTTTTATCCCTTCAGAGTTCTCATCAGGCCCACATTGGGAACATGAAACAAAACTTTCTCCCTTTGATTCTGTGACCAAAGAGCTCCTCGTGTCTTTTCCTCTGCCTGCAATTCCTGGGCAATCGCTGCATCCTGTTAATAATCCCATCAAATCCGGGATTGCTGATTGCTATAAATTGGATTATTTGATGATTCCCATCTTGATGCCTTGGGTGGTGCCTTTTGCAGTGGAAGTTTTAGCTGTTTCTGAGGGCTCAATTGGAATTTTTTTTCCTTTTTCCTCTTGGGATAGACATTTTGGAGTTTGAGTTTCCAGTCTCTGGGGTTATTTTGCTGTATATAGCAATGGCAGTTATTGAGCTCCAGTTTCTGGCGTTTAATTTCTAGTTTATAGGTTAAAATCCCAGTCTTGCCACGTGGATTTAAAACAGCCAACGAAACAGAGGAAAACAGGTATTGTTATTATTATTAATAATAATACTAATATTATTATTATGATGATGATGATGATGATTCTAACTTGAATGCAAACAAAAGTATCTGAACAATGGATGGCAATGTCCATCTTTGAGAGGTTTCAATCTCAGTGTGCAGAATTCTGACGCAACCACGAAGGCTGTGTTGGAATCAAGAGCAATATATAATTATACATATTACATAATATAATTTATCAGAAAGGCAGGTGCCTTGCTGGTTAAAAGCTTGGTTAAATCTGCACAACTTGATGTTAAATGTAATTTTAGCGGCATTTTAGGGAATGGTGTGTCAGTGTGCAGAGGGAATTCCATGTCAGTGTGCAGAGGGAATGGTGTGTCACTGTGCAGAGGGAATGGTGTCACTGTGCAGAGGGAATGGTGTGTCACTGCAGCAGGAATGGTGTGTCACTGTGCAAACAGAATTGTGTGTCACTGTGCAGAGGGAATGGTGTGTCACTGTACAACTGGAATTGTGTGTCACTGTGCAGAGGGAATGGTGTCTCACTGCAGCAGGAAGGGAGTGTCACTGTGCAAACAGAATTGTGTGTCACAGTGCAGAGGGAATGGTGTGTCACTGCAGCAGGAATGGTGTGTCACTGTGCAGAGGGAATGGTGTGTCACTGTGCAAAGGGAATGGTGTGTCACAGTGCAGAGGGAATGATGTGTCACTGCAGCAGGAATGGTGTGTCACTGTGCAAACAGAATTGTGTGTCACTGTGCAGAGGGAATGGTGTGTCACTGTACAACTGGAATTGTGTGTCACTGTGCAGAGGGAATGGTGTCTCACTGCAGCAGGAAGGGAGTGTCACTGTGCAAACAGAATTGTGTGTCACAGTGCAGAGGGAATGGTGTGTCACTGCAGCAGGAATGGTGTGTCATTGTGCAGAGGGAATGGTGTGTCACTGTGCAGAGGGAATGGTGTGTCACTGTGCAGAGGGCAACCCAAGTGCTGAAAGCCAAGGGGGTCACAAACCTGCAGCTTCGGGCACAGAGATCTGTTTTTTTCTGCCACTTTGCCTTTAAACACTCCAGTATTTCCTTCTCTCGGTCTCCTTAAAGGATAATTTTTCCGACGTAAATGCCAGGATTGGGTTTTATTGCCTGAAGTTTCTGTGTTGCATCTTCTGGGTTTCCAGCCAAGGATTTACTCCTTGATGAATGAGAGAGGTTGGGCACAACTCCCATTGTTTCCATGCATTTGCTCATATGAAGCATCTTAAAAGTGGACTCTGAACTCCAAATCCTTTGTGTATTTGAGTAACTTCGTGGCTGCAGCACAGTCAGAGTTCAGAGGGGCCGAATTGTCCCACCTCCGTTTGGCTCTGGGATGGCATCCACTGCTCTTGGATTCCAAGGCCATTATGTCAGGCCAGAGTTCGTTTATCTGGGATAAATCTTTCTCTGAGGGTGGGAAATTGGAGCTCTCGTCTAATGCCATAATGAACCCTCATTTCAGGGTGCCTTTGGAGACAATTGGTTCTGAAATATTGCCATGCATATTCATGTGCGTCGTAGGACTTGAAATTCGACTCATTCAGCTGAAATAAGGGATAGTTACATTGAAACTGCAAAGTCTTCTTTTCACTGCTATCCAAGTTTTTTGGTTTCCAAGTGAACCAGAAATGTGTAACGTACAGAACAGGAGATTTGCTTGTTTTCTCTTATCGCCCTCAAAGCACAAACACCTTCCCTGCTTTTTTTTAGCCAATAGGACAAAAAGCAATTATTTCTTCCAGAAAGGACATTTACTCTTTGCTCTGGCTCAGAAGAGCTGAGAAAAATGTTGAATGAAAAATGGACCACGTGAGAGATCCCAGTAATTCGCTGATAAACACTTAGTGTCTAACATTCTTTTACTTTTGTTAATGAGTTTGTTATTTGAAATGAACTCTTTTGATTGAATTAATTTGAATCGTTGCCTGAAATCTTCGTCTGTATTTGGAAGCTTTTCCTGGTTTGTCTCTTGGCCAGGAATGAAAATGCCTTTGTGCCAAAGTCACTTCAGGGATTAAAAAAACCCAGATACAACAATGAAGGTGCATCTGTAGCTGTAAAAATGTGGATTTGCTGAAGCACCTGATTGTTTTGGGGAAAGGGGTTTAAGGAGTGACCCGTGGGGAGCTGTTTTTTGGTTAAAAGCTGTGTTTCTACCAGTGCAGTACATTTGGGAAGCCACTGGCCTTCTGACAGGTGGGATGGTGCTTCTCTTAAGTGGCTTTGACTTAACCCAAGGATTGATAATGGTGCTATCGAATTAAAATATATGTGATTTAACTCCAGGGCTTTAGGTTGGTTTTTTTTTTTCTTTTGTAAATTCCAAATTACTTGCTGGCTTTCAAGGCTCCAATTTGCCTGTGCCTGCAGGGAGGGTGGGTTTGCATTTGCTTGGTTTGTGTTCTTCTCCCTCCCCTCCTCAAATTAACTTGTGTTTCTTTAGAACAAAAAATCTGCAAGGCCAGAGGAGCCCCAGAGATCACAAACTAAACTGGTTTCAGGGTCGTCATTCGTGGAAAGGCTCTTTGTGTCGAGGATTCTAATGCCAGTCCCTGCTCTTCGCTGGTGTCGGAGTGGGTGGTCCTGAAAGGAATTGTTCTCCCAGGGGATGGATTTTGAGTCTGTAGCTCCTTTTTTTTTGCCTCTTTTTGCTCCATTAGCACTTGACATAATGAAATTACACAGGGATTGTCTCCTAAATCACCCGTGCAGAGCTCCCTTGGTCTGGTTCTTGTCTCTCAGTGCTGTTTCCTCTTGTACCTCGGTAACGCTTGTAATACAGTCCCAAGCAGGCAGAGATGGGATGGATGTTCTGTAGTTTGGCTCATCTTTCTTCTTCCCAGTCTTCTCTTACTCTGCACACCTTTATTAGTGCAGTTTCCTGGTGGAAGTGCCGTTTCTGCAGTAAAATTTGTAAACTTTGGGGTTCCAGCAACTCTGCAGAGGTCAAAGCTTGGAAGAAGCTGAGTTTGCACAGCACATTTTGTACCATCCAGTGCAGGGCAGGAGGCTTTTCACTGGTGGTTCTGTGCCAGGGCAGCCTGTCAGGATTCCCTGGCAATAAAGAATCACTCACAGGATCACGGAATCACCAAGGCTGGCAGAGACCTCCAGGACCACCCAGTTCCCCCATCACCAGCACCACCATAATCCCCCCTAATCCACGTCCCCAAGGGCCACATCCAGACACCTCTGGGACACTTCCAGACACAGGGACTCCACCACCTCCCTGGGACACTCATTCCAAGGCCTGACCACTCTGGCAGGGACACTTTTTGTCTGCTTTGCCCCTGCCCTGGTACAGTTGGAGGCCATTCCCTCTGCCCCTTTCCCTGGGGCCATGGCAGAAGAGCCCGACCCCCCTCCCTGCACCCTCCTGGCAGGGAGTTGTACAGAGCAAAGAGGTCCCCCCTGAGCCTCCTCTGCTCCAGAGAAACACCCCCAGCTTCCCTGTAGGACGTTTTCCAGGTCCTTCCCCAGCTCTGTTTCCTTCCCTGCACACGCTCCAGCCCCTCAACGTCCTTTTCAAAATTGTCCTCTTTCTTGACTCTCTTCAGACAGAAAGAACTTGCTCGGGTCAGTGAGGGTCATTAAACTGACACCTTGCCTTGAAAAATTGTCTTTGTTGTGAAAAAACCCTTTTGCCTTTATTTCTGGGAAGCTTTTAACTGGTCCAGCTGAGAAAGGAGAGAGAGAGGAGGGGAGGTGTGGAAGGCATCATGTCCAAAGAAGGGCGACAAAGGTGATGGAAATTTATTCTCTGACATGGTGGTCAGGCCTTGGAATAAGTTGTCCAGGGAGGTGGTGGAGTCACTGGAAGTGTCCCAGTGGTGTCTGGATGTGGCTCTTGGGAACATGGATTAGGCATGGTCGTGGTGGTGCTGGTGCTGGTGGGACTGGATGATCCTGAAGGTCTCTCCCAACCCTGATGATCCCAGGATATCAGCAATAGTCACAGTGACTGCAGGTGGAAGGTGTGGAGAAGAAGGTGGTGAGGGATAAACCCTGAGCCACAGTCTTGGCAAACTCACCTTTCCTGGCTCCCTGCTCTGAGGGATCTTTCTTTTGAACCAATCCTGTGCTGCAATATGACTGTGAAACTATAAAAGGCTTTTTAATAACATCTGAGGCAAAAATTCAGGTGTTCAGTAGAGGATATTTCTCGAGAGTCCGCTTGCAGGATCTGACTGAGCTTTGTTCCTGCTGCCTCTTGTAATTATGGCATTAAACTGAAGAAGGAGGGCAGGGATAGATGGGATATTGGGAAGGAATTCTTGGCTGGGAGGGTGGGCAGGCCCTGGCACAGGGTGGGCAGAGAAGCTGTGGCTGCCCCTGGATCCCTGGGAGTGTCCAAGGCCAGGTTGGATGGGGCTTGGAGCAACGTGGGCTGGTGGAAGATGTCCCTGCCCATGGCAGGGGGTGGCACTGGATGGGCTTTGAGGTCCCTTCCAACCCAAACCATCCTGGGATTCTGTGATAAGTGACAGAAGGCAGGATTATCTCTTCATTTGTTCACAATTAGCAGTTTCCTCAGTCTTCTGTGTATGGGGGGAAAGCTGGAATGGCACGGGAAAGGCTGGAATGCTGCAGGTGTTTCCAGTGTGTTCCCCAGTGACTCCAGTATTGATCAGCATCCCTGATCAATGTCCCTGATCTTGGTGTGGGCATTATAATAAAACCACTGCTGGTGATTTTGAACTGGAGGCCGTTGTGGCTCTTCCTGCAGCTCCTTTCGTGGGTGGAAGGTGGTCACCACCAGGGGCCGCTTTCGAGCTGGATTTCCAGGGAAAAGAGATGGAAGGGACGGAAAACATTTTCAGTGCAGTGTCTCGTGTACAGATTTGCATCAAAAGAACCATTGCGCGTTCGCAGCAACCGCCCCGTGTAACAATTGCCTCGGTTTTCGAATGGCCTTTGAAATTCCCCGGGAAGCCGTGGCGTGCGGTGTCACTACAGCAAAGCCATTTCCGATGAAGGAATCCTGCTGATGGAAGACAGAGGGAGCTCCAAACTGGGAGCCGAGTAATTCCAGGTGGTCACTAAAGAGACCTTTTGCTTTTTTTTTCCTGCTGTTTATGTTCTGTGAATATTTGCCGTTTATTTGGGGCAGAAGGAAAGAGAAACGCTGCAAACGTGCCCTTTGTTTGACGCTTTTCTGCTTAAAACTGTTTTCTTTCCTTCTTGCCTGGTGGCAGCAAACAGGCTGTTCCTGTCAAACGTAAAGCGCATTGGGAGGCACAAAATAATGAACTACAGTCTGGTTTGGAAGCAACTTTTGGGCCATGTATCCATTCAATAAATATTTCTTAGGATCGTTCAGAAAATTCCAGAAGCTTTGAGGGCTGAAAGAAAATACCTCGTTTATAGCAATCCCCATTAAAAAAAGGTCCTTATGCCGCTGTGAGAACGCAAAGTTAATGCCTTTTGTACCGAGCGGCGTTTAATCCCTGTGTGGAACTGCCCCTGATAGGGAATTATTGGCCTCTGACCAAAGTGCCACTCCTGGAATCGGCCCCTGGAATTTCGGGGCCGCCTTTCCAGTCAGCGTCGCGCGATCCTTCGCACCCCCTCTCTTCCCTGGGCATGTCCTTTTGGTGCTGCAGAGGATGGAAAATTGGATTCTCCTTCCAGGACGGCTTATGTAATATAGATGTATGTAATATATACGTATATATATAAATGTATATGTAATATGTAGTTAAAACAGTTGTGAGCTCGGCGTTCGCGTCTTCCACTGACTCCTCAGTTCTGGAATGGCAGAGAACGGTGTCGGGGCCGGGCGATTCCAGGGGGGAATGGTTACTTGGCACCGCGCTGCTGCCCAGGCTGGGAGGATGAGTTTTCCCAGTTCCACCTGAGCTTGGAGTTGGCGCTCGGAATCTAAATCTAAAAAGTCAATCTCAAATTCCCGGTGGCTCTGTGTCATGTTATGGCTGCAATTCCAGTGGGTTTTGTTGCAGCTGGGAATACCCAACCCTTTGGATGTGGGGGCTCTGGGGAGCAGATTGTAGAGGGCAGGAATCCCTGAGCTGCTTCAGAGCTGGGAATGCCCAACCCTTTGAATTCAGGGCTCCAGGGAGCAGATGGGGGATTGTAGAGGGCAGGAATTGCTTAACTGCTCTGGAGCTGGGAATGCCCAACCCTTTGGCTGCGGGGGCTCTGGGGAGAAGATGGGGGATTGTAGAGGGCAGAAATCCCTGAGCTGCTCTGGAGCTGGGAATGCCAAACCCTCTGGATGTGGGGGCTCCAGGGAGCAGATGTGGGATTGTAGAGGGCAGGAATTGCTGAATTATGGAGCTGGGAATGCCAAACCCTTTGGGTATGGGGGTTCCGGGGGGCAGATTGTAGAGGGCAGGAATCCCTGAGCTCCTCTGGAGCTGGGAATGCCAAACCCTTTGGATGTGGGGGCTCCAGGGAGCGGATTGTAGAGGGCAGGAATCACTGAACTATGGAGCTGGGAATGCCAAACCCTTTGGATTCAGGGCTCCGGGGAGCAGATTGTAGCGGGCAAGAATCCCTGAGCTCCTCTGGAGCTGGGAATGCCAAACCCTTTGGATATGGGGGCTCTGGGGAGCAGACTGTAGAGGGCAAGAATCTCTGAGCTGCTCCAGAGCTGGGAATGCCCAATCCTTTGGATGTGGGGACTCTGGGGAGCAGATTGTAGAGGGCAGGAATTGCTTAACTGCTCTGGAGCTGGGAATGCCCAACCCTTTGGATGTGGGGGCTCTGGGGAGCAGATGGGGGATTGTAGAGGGCAGGAATCGCTGAGCTGCTCTGGTGCTCCGCGCCCCTTTGGGTCCAGCTCGCTCGCCGTGACCTCAACTTGTGAAAAGCTGACAAAAGTGGAGGTTTTCCAAGTGCAGGAAAAACCCCCTCGAGATTCCCTGCCCATCCGTGGGGCCTTCCAGCTCGTTTCTGGGAGGGAGGTTGGGAAAATGAGACCGGGCTTGGCATTGGCTGGAGCCCCATGAGGGGCGATCCGGTTTCCATCGCTCCAATACGACAGGACATTTCCACAATGGGAAATTGTTGGGATGGCCGTCCTGTGGGGCTGCTTGTGTAGCCTCACTTTTAAGCAAACTACGGCCAGATGATACCATTCTGTGTCGTAATTGAAGGGGAAAAGTGAATAAAAATGTGTAATCAAAGAGGAAATAGAAGCATCATCTTCTGTTGCTCTTCCAAAACAATAAACTCGCCAATTAAGTGCTTTTGTACCAGTGCATTTGCACTGCTGAGGGCTTCTAAATATATGGATTTTAGCTCTTGACAATTCAGTTACGCAGTAACATTGTCAGGAAAAACAGTTGTCCACAACACAGAGATTATTATGTATCGAGCCGAGCTTGTTCTGGAAAATTAAAACGGGAGCTTAATTAGAGTTCTCGATGACAAGGACGTTGCAGCGTTCTCAGAGTTTGTCACCAGGGAAGGCAAAGACGTAAAAAAAGAAATCATCAGGTAGGATTTGTGTCAGCAGTTGGCTGGGAAGGGATTCCGGCGTGTCCCTCCTCCGACAGCCCCTTCTGAGCGATGATTCCCAACACGCCGGGGCAATGGGGACATTCCAGGTGCGGCGGGAGCGGAATGTGGAATTTGCCTCGCGTGATGCGGTTCTGACAACGAGAGCTGCTTGAGGAGCAGCCCATCAGCCAAAATCTGAAGGTGTACTGTAGGTCCTACCCAAAGTTCCCTTCGCTTTGGGTCGAGCCCATTGTGGTTTTGTGACTCCCCGTGCCTTGGCACCGGTGGTACCGATGACAGAGGGACATCCAAGCAAGGTTTTCTCAGAAGGAAAAGTAAAAAATCTGTCCGTTCTCACGGCATGCGCGTTTTTTTCTGCCACGGAAAATACCCTCTGTGAAAAGCCCCCAGGGCAACCTGCATTCTCAATCAGGTCCTACTGAGCTGCCCTTCGCGGGGTGACGGGATTTAATTTTAGGAATTGCAGTATTTCCTGGTGGAGGATCCATGGCAGTGGTGGAGTTTGGGACTGCATCCGTATGACATCATTACACCATCCTATAGACAGATTGGTGTACATGCTTGTCAATATGTGTATTTTTTCAGATATATGTATAATTTTATTCTGTTAGCCATACCGGCAACCTCAGGGTTTCCTTTATTTACCCTTTTCTTCATAAATGCACATGGTAACAGAAATCGTGTGAGTGCCCCAGGGGCCCCACTTGCCCTGGAGAGGAGCTGCAGCGCTGAGAAAAGCTGGGATGAGAGTTATCCATGAGTGTGGAAATCGGGGCATCCTCCTGGACCCCTGGGGATAAGGGCTTTTTAATTTTTTAATTTTTTTTTGAGAGAAAAAATGCAGGAGGTGGTTTGACAGCAGATGAAAAAGCAGACAGGGACTGTGGGAGGAGGAGAGAGGGGAGCGGGGCGGCAGCTGGAGAGGCAGAGGGAGGGAGCGAGGCTTGAGCAGACAGAAAACAACTTGATTTTCCTGCATTTTCTAAGCATTCCCTACAGCTGCTGGTTGTTATAATACATACCTAGTGATTTTAGCTGTAAAATCCCTGCTGCTTCGGGCTGCTGGTGTCACTGGGATGTAAGATACGGGGCCACATGGGATTTATACAGCTTGTTTGGTTGAGAATCACCTTCCTTATCCAGTGTGTGTTGTTTCTCAAGTATGTCCTTTAATTACATTTGTTAGAATTGGGCTGTTGAAATTCTTTAAGAACCGGTTTAAGAGCTACTCCAGAAAACATTTCAAAGTGTGCTTTTTAGTTTGTAAAACTGACTAAATATATAATTAAAATAATCTTTAAAGCAGAGCTTTAGCAGGCTCAGTATTGAGATTAGTACAGTCTGTCTCTGCTTGTTTTAACCTCGGGTAAGAATCTCCACTGCAGTTCAAGAGTAGCAGGAGAATTTTAATAAAGTCACTATTTAGCACTTGTTGAGAACTAAAATTTGAAGTTTAGGTCAGAGTGTTTCAAGGTGGGTCCACAGAATGCTGAGCCTCAAAACACTCATTGGAGGAACAACCCGCATCTAAATTTTTAATCAGCTCCTTGCCCTTCAGTGTAGACTTACTGTAAAGTGAGTGCCATGTCTGAACAACTTCAGAGAGAGAATTTAAATGAAGATAAGGTCGTTTTCGTTTGCTGACGGATATAATGTGTGTTATGGAACAGTTTTCTTATGGCTCCTTTTTTTTAGTCATGTAGTTTTTGGATGTTACACTTTTAACAAAGGAATTCCTCCTGATTTCTTTGTAACTTACCATTCGACTGATGAAGTCAGGTCGTAACTTAAATAGTATAATTTATTTTATTCTCATTATAAAAACGGTTTGAAAAGGAGTTGGAGAAAGGGTGTCCCTGTGTGCTGTGCTGGGATTGTTTCTGCCTGTTGCGCAAAGACAAGTTTTAGGACCTGAGGAATATCTTGAGATCCTCCGAGATGGGAGATGGAGAGAACTATTTTGTCTCGGTGTTTCCATGGAGCCAAAATGGATGCAAATCAATTCCAGGAGGTATTTCTGCAATCCTTCTGCAAGATAAGGGGCTGTAATTTGTGTTTTGATGCACGACTGTCAAGATCTGAGTCAAAAATTGGAGATGGCATGTTTTGAGTTCAGGCCTTGTGAGGTGAAGTGAGCGATTCCCCGGGCGTTCGGCCGGGCTGGAAGGCAGACTTTCCTCCCTTCCCGCATGGAATTGTTGGTATTGCCACTGGAGCTCGTACCACAGCTCCTTGATGGGCGCAGCAGCTGCAGAGAGGACTTTTATCTGCTTAGATTTCCATTTTTTTTGGACCACGTTTTACGTGTTGGTATCTTAGTGCAATGTATTTATTAGCTGGTGGAAAAGAAAATACAGTGGCTGAAAGCAAAGGCTTGTTCTTATTTCTTTTTTTTTTGCTTTTTTCCTTCCTGTAAAGAGAGGGGCACTTTCCCAAAGTTACCATAAGCAAATTATGATAAATACTTAAATTGCTGATTTGAGTTCTCAAGGGTTTACCCGGAAACACTGGAATTGTAGCTTTGTCTTTGGAATACTCCTGTCATTAATTCGAAAGGAACTTTTACAAGTTTGGCATCAGGAACATTTTGCAACCGTGGGAGGTTTTCCCTCCTACCCGTTTTAACCACAGGCAGCATCTGGGAAGGAGAAATGATGGATTTGGGATTTCAGTCCGGTGGTGTGGATGGATCAACAGAAAGGGGAAGGATGTGCTTTTGTTATCTCTGCAGCAGTTTGCTTTTGGAGCTGGAAGTGGCTCCTTGTCTAAATATTTCCAAGCTTTTTTTCTATCCTACACAATCTAATTAGCAGTCCAGGAATTGCAAATTACACATTTTTTGAACTGCAGTAAACTTTAATGTAATTCTTTCCACCCTTGTTGCTCCGTCCGAAACAATTTCTCCCTCTGTTCCAGGATGTTTCCTCCTCTCAGAAGCATTTGATAATTCGGTGGTAAAATGGCACTTTCACAGCCATTGTCAAACCCCTGACTTTTTTTTTTTTTCCCTTTGTTTGACAAAGTGAAAGGACACGTGAAACTTTAAATTCAAAATGAAATAATTACTTTGCTCTCGGTCGCCCATTTCCTCCGTTATCACGTTCAAGAAACAGACCCAAACTGTCCTTATTTAACCACGGATAAATGAACCACTGGATGTCACAGATCGATGCAGGTTTTGCCTGTTTGGAGCGGGTTGGTTTTTGGGGAGCTATTCTGGAAACAATTCCTTTTTAAATTTTCCTCGCATTTTAGTACTTACTGAAGTAACCCCTGAAACCTTTTCCCTTGAGACGATTTGTTTTTAAAGGGGTTTAACCTTGGGTTTGGGGCCGTTAAATTGTGGGCCTTCAACAAAGGTGTTTCGCATTTAACCGGTTAAAAGTTCATCTTTGGAGTGGGTATGTGGTAGAATTGAGAATGTTGTGCCTTTTTGTAACACTAAAAAGAAAAAAAGCCAAGGTCCGGTGAAGAGAGTGCTAAAAAATACGAGGGCTAAGACGACAACACCCTGCTCAGACTGCGCTTCTTAAGAACCCAACCAGAAGGAAGCAAAAGCTTTGGCAGCTTTTAATTCCTCAATTAATAATTAATACCAAATCGGAGTGAGGAAAAATCATCTTTTTTTTTCAGGTGTTCTATTTACTGGAGTCTCAAAAAAACACCCAAAAAATATTTCCAAGCCTCGGGGTCAGATTTTGTGAGAGACCGTTGTTGTGCCCTACACGAAGGGTTGCCTTTTGCAGCAACTGCTCTTTGCCGGTGGCAGGATTATCTCTATGGACACAAACAGGTGGTTATCCTCAAAAATGAGCCCGGAGAATCCCAAACCCCTCGGGAATAAAGGAGTCAAAAGCGCTCCTCGATTTCTCCAATTCTCATCCACCGCCTCCACCTTGGGTTGCCTTCCTTGGCTTCTCGGGGTGCCTTGTTTTCCCAAAATCCCTCCCCAAATCCCTGGATTTCAGCCCTGTGCCGTGTTTTCCGCAGCGCTGCAGGTCCCGGCGTGGTGTTTATGACTCGAATAAAACCCTGGAGTCCTTCTCCGCAAGGCTCGGCCTTGTTTCTTTCGAGGGTTAAGTGCATTTTCTATCTGCCTTTGAAGGATGCCAATTAACTAAATATTGATAATTTATTCCCGAGCATGAACGAATATGTTAAATTTGGGGTGTTTTCCGCCCCATTTCTCCCTGCCGGTTGCAGAAATGCTCTCTGGAGCTCCTTCTCGAAGCTGCCCGTGCATCAGAACGACGCCAAGCGGGGTAGGATTGGCTCAGTGTCCTCCCGAGGAGAAGTTTGACCTCTTTTGCCCTGCCTGATATTTCAATCCCGGCTGCAAAAAAAAAAAAAAATCAAGGATTAAATCTGAAAAGGCCGGGGAAGGGAGAGCAGAATGACAAACACGGCTGGGATATCCGTGCGTGCGGTTCGCGTCGTCCCCGTGGCGTTTGGGGCTCTGTTTGAATCCTGTATCTTCCCCACCTTTTGTAGGAAAAATTCAGCAGTTTTCTGATAAACTGAATATTACTGAGGCTTCTTTCAAACGCCTCAGTTTGATCTCTTGAGTTTTACTTCGCTGCTTACGAAGTATTTTCGGAGCGCAAGGCTCAGCATTTCTGATGCTGATAAATAAAAAGCAGAAATTGACTTTTATTGCGCTTTTTTGTTTCTTTTTCAATAATCTCGTGCCGTCACGTTAATTTTTTTTTTAGGATCCTTGCTCAGCAAGGAGATTTTAAGTGAAAGTCAGGAGGTGTCAGCTCAGTCCTGCTTTTTATCTTTGGGGTGGGTGCGCCGTAAATAACGCCCCGAGTACGTTCTCGCTGTCGCGGTGCAGAATTTCCAAGAGATCCTTCCTTCCTAAGATGTTCCTCTCGGCGTCTCTTTTAATAATTCATGAACATTTTCGCCAGCCCGAGCGTGTTTTTTAGAAAGGATTTCGAGAATTTACGATACCCTTGGAACGTGTCGCGGTTTCACCTTCGCGTTTCCTTTGCTCCGAATTCCCCCCCGTCCCGGGAGCGACGGAGCTGGGAATTCTTTCTCCGAAGAGGCAAAAATCAGGGCGAGCTGAAAACTTTTTTGGGGTTTAAAGCTGAGAGGACAAGGTTTGGCTTCAATTCATTCACATTTGATGGGCGTGACCCCTCTGGAAGGCAAAAGGACCCGATGGAAACCCTTCCACGAAGTAATTGTGTATTACCAGCGTGAAGGAAAAATGTTTTCTTAGGTTTTATTTACTCCTGCTTTATTCAGTTTTCTACTGCTGATTCTGAGGTTTTCAACGAACGATTTTATTCTCAGTTGAGAGAAAAAACCAAGTCTGGTCCCGAATAAAAGTAGTGTTTTGTGATAGCTCTTACGCGGCTGAATATGTTGCATCTAATTTATTGCCCTATTAGCTGAGAACAAAATTCTTCTGTACTTTTTTCCTAGTCAGTACAGGGTACTTCTGAGCGTAATTTAATGTATGTGCGTACAGCGTTCAGGGTTAGATTTATATCTTAATTTATTCTACTAAACATGACTTTGATTGTATAATTAAAAAAAAAAAATCCACTTTAATATGCATAATGCCGAAGATTTTAGAGCAAAAAGTGGAATGCCTTTTTTCTTTCTGCCTGGTTTCTCTGGGCTTATTTTTAGCCCGGTTGCACAAATTACTTCAAAAAAAAAAAAAAAAAAAAACCAACCAAAAAAATACACAACAATTTTGTTCCAAAGTAGGTGTCGGGAAGAATTAAGGGCTCCAAGCGTCATTTATCACAACTTTTTTTCTGGGAGGATAAATCAACACCTCCCGGCCCTCTTGATTTATCAGCCTTTTGGAGAAAGGGGATTTACGTCGCGACGTCGTGTCAAAGGTGCACCTTGTTCTTCTCGAGCCTTCACCCTCCGAGGCGAATTTATGGGCCGGGGCGGTGAAGGTGCCCCAGTCGTTGCGGGACTGGTTCCCCTTCTCCTCGGTGCTCCTCGTTCGTTCCTGGGATGAAAACCACAGGCTTGGAAATGGGATTTCATCCCCAGGGCGTTTTTTTTTAATTTAACCTAAAAACCTTTCGTGTGGGTTTAGTGACACCGAGCCTAAACCTGGTTTTGTGTGCTTTTTACCGTAGGTGGATACGGACCTAATTTAGGGTTAATAAAAGATTTTAGAATATTTTAACGTAACTCTCCGGGGTGTCTTTTAACCGTAAAATGCAGACTGAATTTTACGGAGTGAGCGGGGTCTGAAAATCGGCGCGAGCCACGAGGAATCAGTGCAATGCCATAAAATGCTGCTCCACTGAATTAAGGAGCTTTTCTTGAAGCAGATTCCTGGGCTTCCAGCATGGAATATGGTCCCTTTTCCTACGGCACGGTTTTCCATGGGCATGGACGGCCTCCGGGTTTTTGCGGGGTTTTTTTCCGCATAAGCTTTCAGCTCTGGATGACGTTTAGCCTTTGACCCAGGCACTTTCTTACAATAAACAGTTTGTTGATGAGAGCAGCTGCCGGGGAAGATTGCTTCCAGACCTGGGAAGGGATGGAAAAACCCGGGATGCACCTTACAGCGTCCTCCTCGGCACTCCCCTTGCCCGTTCCCATCCTCCTCGTGCCTCCTGGAGACCCGATTCCCAACCGGAATGCTCTGCCGAAACCAGGAGTCAGCCCTGACCACATCTGACTTCTTTCTCTGTTATTTTTAGCCTCTTGACATCATTATTTTCCCTGCAGAAAGGGACATCCGAAGCGTTTTCCGTCGCTCGCCAGATTCTGACCCGGGCTTGTGGAGCACGTTGGATAAATTCATTTTCTGCCTCCACACAGCACTTTTTAGAAAGCTAAATTTAATTTGGGGTTCACGTTTAGGCTCGGGTTTATGAGCAGTTGCTGGACATATTGCCTGGGAGTGGGTTGAGATCTCGGATGCTTCACGGTCCAACTGCGGTGAAAAGACTCGGGATGCTTTTGCAGCACTTGGTTAAAAATATTTCCCTTTTTTTTTTTTTTGGATGAATTATTCCACGTATCGGTTGGGAAAATAGATCTGCTTTTATCTGCTCTCTGGACTGCCGAGATGATGTCCCGTGTTTATGAAACGCAATACTTGTTTTTAAAAAGCACGCCGAAGCGTGGAGACAAAAATAAGGCTCTTGAATTTAATCTCTGGAATGATGAGCTTTTTTCTGCCCCTCCGGAGAAAGGACATCCCAGACTAAAGTAACCACCCAGACCACAAGAGGCTCCTAAAAATCTCGTTGGGTTGTGAATTTAAAAAGTTGCCAAGTGCTGCCCTTCCATGCTTTGTGCTAGAGCTCAGTTTAGGAAATATAAAAATATTATTAATAAACTGAAACAGCTTTGCAGGCCCTGTAGGATCCCCGAGAATGCCCAGCAAGGATCGGCCAAGGAGCTGCAGTTCATGAGAACATGAAAGGAGAATGTGCCTCGGTTGGACGGCAATAAAATCTTTATGGAGTTCTTCGGGCGACGGGGAGAGGAGGGCGCAGAGAACTGGGATTTCTCCCCTTCCTAAGATTTTTATGCCATGAGCTAAAACACCAACGGGGCAAATAATGGCCTTCTGAGGAGAGGAAGAGATGAACAGCTTCTCCCCGAGCTGCTACTCAGCTGAAATACGTCTCCCCCGCGAAGAAAATGGGCAGAACAAATGACAATATTAGAAATATTTTAAGGCAGATGAGAATCAGCCAGTGGGGCTATGCAGGGAAACCACCGAGCTCACGCAGTTTTTATCTGTTCCCTTGAACTGGGGCTGAACTTTGAAACCAGTTGCAGGCCATTAATATTGAAAGAAAATAAATTCCTTTGAGCACTTCATGGGTTTCAGAGCAGATTTTGAACGTGTTGTGAACAAGTTTCGTGTTTAAAGTTTCACTTGTTTGTTCCAGTTGTTGCAAAATCCATCTTCAAGTTTGCACTTCGGGCTTAAAAGAGAAGCTCTTCGGGACTCCGGGTGTGGATTTGCAGTTTGGGAATGTTATGACATGTTAATGACATCTGAGCAGCATTGAAACTATTACAGAGTATCTGAATTCTATCTCAAATCTGTTCTCCATCCCCTGCCAGTTCTCTGCGATCCCCAAGGAGATGATTTTCTTTCCCTATCTGATCCATCAAGTTTTTGTGGGTCTTCTCCTAAAGGGGCAGACGTTGTGCCGGGTTTCCCCTGCTTTTAAAAGAAAAGAATACCTTTGCATTAATTGTTGTGGCAGTAAAGTTAATATTTAGAGAACGTTTTACAGCCTCACCTCAGTGAAAGGCAATATAGACCCTGTAGGGTTTGAAATGAATAAGGATGGTGTTTAACGTCACATTTTTTTCCTGCATCTCCTCTGTGTTTGCAGTGAGGCTCTTTGCTGGTGTGAAATATTGCTTTATTTTTTGGGCATTTTTCTCTATGAACTCGGGTTTATAATTCTGAATCTCTCGAGCGCTTCAGATCTCAGAGCGGGTGTATTTTTATGCATGTCACTATTTAGATTTTCCAGTTGAACTTGGATTCCGAATGCCCTGTGCCCTTTATTGAAACAATTCTTTTCTATCAGTGCCATTGTGGAATCCGTAGGAACGAAATATCTGCATTGGAAATGAGGCTGGAATTGAATCAGAGTGGTTTGCAAACAGCCACAGCCAAGCAGGTTTTACCCACGTTGAAGGTGTGATGTCTGTAAACGGGGTTTTGCTCCAAATGGGCTCCTCTAATGACCGTGCAATCTTGATTTGTTTGCAGTTTACAAATATATATATATATTTATATATTATATATATATATTTACGTGTGATTTAATCAGCCCATCAGCTGATAATATATGAATCAGTGCCTCACCTGCAAACCTTTCCCAAGGGCACTGAAGCAAAACTGGAGGTGAGTCACTGGAAATGAATTGGAAGAAGAAAATCTGTTTCAAAAAAATGGTTTCCTTGTCCCCAGAAAGTGAATCCTTGGCCTCACTTACTCCACAAGCACAGCCACAGGGAAATATTACATTATAATCCCAACACTGAGTCTTGGGGTAGTTAAAATTTACCCCTTTTCCCTCCCTGCTGATGTTGAAGGGTTGGTTTATGGCATTGTATTTTTAGCTTTCATTTAGGGTCACCTCCACGTTTTTAATAGGAACCAAATGAATTTAGGCCGCGGCTGAGTTTTTGTCTTAACAAAGAATTCCATTGATACTGAGTTTTAAGACCCATCGGAGCTCGGTAGGAAAGAGCAGCTCCCAGATCTCCCCAGCGAGGGATATTTGTGTTTCTCTTTATGCGCGTATGAACATGCAGATAAATATAAGAAATTGTGTCAAAATTCTGTTTATGTGTATATGACCATGCAGAGGAATATAAGAAAATATGTCAAAATTCTGTGTGTATATATGAACATGCAGATGAATATGAGAAAATAATGTCAAAATTCTATTTAGGTGTGTATGAGCATGCAGATGAATATAAGAAATGTTGTCAAAGTTCTGTTTATGTGTATATGAGCATGCAGATGAATATATGAAAATGTCAAAGTTCTATTCATGTGTATATAAGCCTGCAGATGAATATGAGAAATTACATCAAAATTCTCTGCATACGAATGGATTCTAAGAGGGAAGTCTTGGGTTTGGGCTGCTTTTCAGCCGTCAGAACTGCAGGTTTGTGCGCTTGGCGCATAAAGTGTCATTGTTTGATCGAGCCCAGGTGCCAATAAAACCTCCTCCGCGAGGAGCTGTAATGTCGGGTTATTTTACATGGCGATGCAGAAGGGCCCAGCTGGTTTTTGTCCCCCTTTTGTCTCCCTCTTCTCTCCTCGTCGTTCAACCTCAACCCTCAGTGAGCGCTGAGGTTGAAGCAAAACTAATGAATGTGAAATTAAAAAGAATTATAAACGGCGAGAGGGAGAACTTCTGCCGCGGAGCGGTTTCTTCACCCACCTGCCCTGGCTCTTAAAAATCATGGAAAGCAGATGTTAAATCATATACAAAATACGGCTTTTACTCTGTTTTTCTCTCTCTTTTACTCTGTACTTCTCTACAGTACAATCACCACAGTGACCAATTTGTGATCAGTGCAGGAGCTGAGGGGGGGTGCAGTAGCTTCCCTTTTTAATTCTCTGAAATTATTTATGCTTTGCTTTTTCCATTTGAAATATGGGTAGAAACATAAGTATTGGGGTTGAATATTTTAAGAGCGAGAAGCTGATTAACTCTCTCATTGCCAGGTCGTTTGGTTGACATGTCAACTTTCATCCTTCCTTCGAGAAGGAACGGAACGTCTTTGCCTTTGGGAATGCACATGGAAATAGTGGGAGTTGAAAGAAGCCCTACGGTTTTATGGGAAAGAATGGCCTTATGCTGATGGAGGGCAGGGGTAGATGGGATATTGGGAAGGAATTCCTCCCCATGAGGGTGGGAAGGGGCTGGGATAGAATTCCCAGAGGAGCTGTGGCTGCCCCTGGATCCCTGGAAGTGTCCAAGGCCAGGTTGGATGGGGCTTGGACCTACGTGGACTGGTGGAAGGTATCTCTGCCCATGGCAGGGGGTGGGATGAGATGACCTTTAATGTCCCTTCCAACCCAAACCATTCCATGATTCTGTTATTCTAGGAAGTTTATTTTGATTTGACTTCAGTTCTCCCACCCAAAACCAATGAACAGCAATTTGAGAATGTATTTGTGCCACCCTAAAACCAGTGTCGTTATATTATATATTATATTTGCCAAGTATGCCATTGGTGGGCTGAGTAATTCAGATTCTATAGGGTCGTGTGTCCGAGGAGCCACAGATGTGTCGGTGCCTGAACATGGAACAGCTGCAGCTTCTTGAATCCCACAGTCATAGAGAGCTTGTGCTGCACCTCTCGGGATCGGGATAACAGTCAGGGAAAGCAGTGGACAGGAATTGGGGTGTTTTCCTCCCTCGTGGTGGCTCCCTGGACGCACCAGAAGGTTCCTGACCCGGCGTTTCTCACCAGAGTGGCCACCAGAGGCTGCTGCAGAATAGGAATAGGAGAGGTTTGGAATTCAGGCTGAACCCCCAGTTTCACAAATCACAGTTCAGGTTCTGACTGGATGCGATTCCTTCTCAGCGGAGCTGAAGCAGAGGTTAACCCCGTGTCTTACATTATTCAGTTTATTTATTTATAATGTACTTTTCTGTGTGCCACTGTGATTATGGGCACCACAACACATCCACGTTCCTGGGACTTCGTGTGAACTTCCTCAGCACAGCGATAATGAATCAGTTAAAAAATGTGAACCCGTTTTTTTCTCAGGGGTTTTTCCAAGTCCCTGTTCTTGATTAGGAATTCCTCGTGTTTATATTTTTGATCAGCTCAATAAGCATGTGGGGAAAAAAATTCGCTCGATAATTAGACACATGTAACAATTGCTAAATGGTTCAGCGTGTGTTGGAAGCAAGAAAATTAAATCAAATCAAGGAGCAAACCTAAAAACTAGGTGGGGAAAAAATGGCTGGAAAGGATAAACTCAAGGGGATAAACAGTTGGAATTGGTTGGCTTGTTTGTCATCATCATTATCATCATGGCTAGGTCGGCTTGTTTGTAATAATGTTACATCACACCTAAAGAGGTGCTGTTTGGTTGTTTTCTGAAAGTATTGGGGGGCAAAATGCACCCGAATTTCTGAGCCAACCTCCAATGCTTTTCCCTGGTCGGAATGTAATCATCCTTTAGGCACCTTTATTTTGTAACTTATGTTCTGTTGAGGCTCCAAACACGTCCTTGGGTGGGTTAAAACTCGGGGTTTTGTGCCTGGGACTTGCACACCCAATTCCACTGAGGGAATTGTTTGGAAAGCAATAGGGAAATGCACTTTCTGGTGAAGTTTTTCTGTGCGGTCCCTGACGGAAGTGGGAGCTGGAATTTTCTAGATATCAGTTGCGGCCAATAAGTCGCTGCGTGTATGTAAAACAAGTAGGGATAATGATAATACTGATAATAAGAATTCAGCAGGAATCTGTCAAAGCTCTGGTGTTACCCAAGGGCAGGTCGAGTCAAAGAAATGCTCACAAAACCTTTAATTATCATCACTCGTCATTTATGATGCAGATGCAAAAAAATTGGGGGGAAGGAAATACCAAAAGCAAATTTTATTTAGGGAGTTAGACGGAGTTCAGAGGGAGGTTTAGAAAACCAAGAAAGGAGAAATAATTTCTCTACGACTCTGGTTTAGTCACACTGAGATTGTCCCGGGGCTTAGAAACAAGTGCCTGGTGCAATCTGGGGAGAGAATATTCCTTTCTCTGTGTCCTTCCCTGCTGCTTGTGCCTCAAACCGGCCCCTCCGCTGACACTCGGCACGCAGGGAACGTCACGTCACGCCCATGAAATTCGAGGACATGCTGTTCCTGAGGGGGCAGAATCCATGGAAAGGTATTAGGAGCAGGGCCACTTGTTCCTTCCTCAGGTGCAACAGTGGGATGTGGAAAATAGGAGCAATTCCTTGGGTAGGTGACTGTTCCCGGGAAGTTGGCTGTTACCTTGTCGTTTTTGGGTGTGAAAGAGTTGGGTTGGAGCTCCGAGACGCCTTGTTCAAGGGCGGCAGGTCCCAGTTGTGTCCTCAGCTCTCCCACAGGGAACGCTCCTATTCCAGTTCCCAGAACACTCCTATCCAGTTCCCAGAGGTGGCCGTCGTGGGAAGGTGGGGTGTGAGTTTGGTTAGAACTTTTTTAATTTGAAACTCAGATGTCTTCCCTTGAAAAATGGGAGGGCAAGAGTCACCAGTGCCTTATTTTCAGTAGAACAGAAACCACAACTTTTTGTGGTGTCACTCGTCATGTAAAAGCTGCCTTTGACCCCAGGACAGCGCCCCGAAATTTAAGCTACAAGAGGTCCCAACCTCTGCGCTGGTGGGCTCTTCACCTCCATTTTCGAAAGACATGGCAGACATTTCATGTCAAATTCATCCAAGTAGGATCATTTGTCTCTGGAAAGAGTTCTGCGAACGCGTAGCGGTTGTGTCGGGGCTTCACAGTGCGGGCAGGAATTGTTGGAACATCCTCCAGGTATGAGCCGTTCGAGCAGATGTTCTGCTGAGAAATCAGCCAATGCTTTTCTTCCCTCCCACTTTGTCCTTCCAGTCCAGCCTTAAGGATGGACTAAAGGGCTTTGTCCAACAAACAAGCTCAGCATGTTGGGAAAACCTGCGTGATACGGATGAGCCAGGAAAACCGCCTGAAACCCTGTTAGGGGGCAAATTAAGCTTAATTAATCCCCAAACGAGCGTGGTCTCGAGTCTAGGAGGACAATGCTGAGTAGTCAGGACTAGAACGAGCAGCAGAGGTGGCTCTTTGAGGCTGGAATTGAATTAATGTTACTTTTTTGAAGTAGAAGATTATCGCTTGAATCGAAGCGTTTGTGCGGGACGATCTGCATTTCTGACCTCATTTCTCTCGCCCGCAGGAAATCCACCTCGCCTTCCTGAAATGGCTCGAGGGAAACGTGGACGCCGAAGGGTTGAGAGCGTCCAGCAAAGTGTCTCTGAAATTTGTTCCGTCCTGGGACCCCAGAGCGGAGGTGACTCCGTCACTCATGCCGGTGGTCACGGAGATGGGAAGGTTCTCCTCAGAGCATTTCAACCTGAAGACGTATCAGCAGAACCTTCAGACCAAGAAGCTGGGCAAGATTCTGCTCTTCACCGAGGTCACCACCACGACAATGAACCTTCTGGACGGGTAAGGCAGAGATCTAGACCGTTCCAAGTTATCCTTGGGGTCAGGAGTTCTCAGTGATGGGAACGCGCGGTTCGGAGAGGGAGTAGACACAAAAGAGGCCTTTGTGTGCACAGAATCTTGAATTTTTAATGTGTAAAAAGCTAAGGAAAGCTGAGGGTGACAACTTTTGGGTTGGGAGTGGAGTTTAATCTTTATTCGTCTTGCAAAGCCTGAGCATCTCTAGGAAAGTTTGATGTGATAAATACGCCTGTTTAGAAGATTAAATGCGTTTTTTAGTACCAGTTATTTTCGTAGCTAATTACTTGACAAAAGTAATACCAGGCAGGTTTTGTCCTTCATTTTAACACTGCTGGTTTCTCTCATTTTTTTTGGCTGAATATTCCACTGAAATGCCCTTTCGGGGGGGGTTGTTTGGGTTTTTAAAGCCTGGATTAGGGTCGTGGAAGAAGTTCTTTCATCATCACACAGATGACCCTTGTGAAGGAGCTGTGGGATACCTTTGAGAAGGTTGTTCTGGAGAGTTTAAACGGGATTAAGTGATATGAAAATCACAGTTCCTAAATCTGGGGCCGGGGTCGGCGCACAAAGGGCGCCCTGTTGCGTTTCGGTGGAAGTCTGGTGGAAAAAAGGCGGCCTTGGGAAGTTGTTGCTCTCCAGGACAGGTTATTCCGTGCGCGTTCCTACCTGTAACTTTCCTCGGCGATTCTTTGGAGTAGCAACGTTAATTTATCCGCAGAAATCGCCGGCGAGTTTTGCTGGTGGAAAAAAAAACAACCTCGGGGATTTTGCGTTGGATTTTTTTTTTCTTTGATAACGTCGTCGGTGCAACGGTCTGGGTTGTTAGTTTTGTTTTAACTGATGAGTTCACCAGCAATCATGGCTTTAGTTCTCAGCTCGGGCACCTGAACTGGGGCCGATACAAGTGACACAACGTGCCTTCTTGCAAGTAGTAAATTTTCTGATATCTGCACGCAAAATCTGCGAGGGAGGGTGCGTTCTAATTAAATTAATTTGTAACCTCGCAGTTGACGCAGTGATAGGATTTACAAATGCTGATTTGTGCTAAAACGCTGCAGTTCAGAGACACACAGTAAAAAAAAAAGTCTAATTTTGCCAATCCCCTTTCCCCACATCTTCGTCCTCATCCTGCAGTTCCTGCGGTGGCTTTTGGAGAGGGCACAGTCATGGTAGTTTGGTAAGAGGCCATAACAAATGATTTTATAGAGGCATTTGCTCCTTAATTATTAGTAATCCCAGCATGTTCATCCCACTGGGCTGTGAAGCAGCTGGAAAAGTGATGTTTTAATGGATCAAGACATTTCTTCTCTTGATAGTCCTTTTTGGTGGTGGTTCTCACTATCATCATTCCCACATCTCAGCGAGATGGAGCATCTAATTCAGAGCTCTGTGAATCAATTTAAATTTCACAGGCTAAATAGAAGTCGTGTCTGACCAATTAGTGGGTGATTAATTATCGAGAGAGGCCAGAGGAGCGGTCTTGGCTTTCCAATGACTGCAGAACTTTTACTCTCCTGTGGTTTTTTTGGGTATTAATTATTCCAAATATAAGAGGGTGCTTGCAGATGTAGGTCCTCAAGATTTTCCCCACGAGCATGAGGCTTGAACGGTTGGTTTTCAGGTATGTTGTCAACGAGAAGTCCTTGCTCTGAGCAGCTTATACTGGAAAAATGGTCCTAGGCAGGAATTAATTGGAATTAAAATGATTAATTTATTTGTAGTTTATCTTAGGCGAAATTTATCTCATTTGTCTTTGGTATTCTGGCTGATGTTACTGTAAATACTTGATTGTGGATAATGGAATAATGTAATCCGTGTGATCTGCAGTTCAGTGGAGAACTGGGGTCTTTGGAGCTGATACCGTTTCATAAATCGCTGGGGATCGATGCAGAGACCCGGTGGATCACTTTTATTGCGGAAAACACCGGCAGGTTTTTAAGGCCCATCCGAAGGAACCTCCCTGAGTTCATTAGGACGCGTGTGAGACGCTGTTTGCCAGTTCTGAATGAAAGGGAAACGCGTCTCTGGACAAATAGAAAAGGTTTTCTTTGCTTGAATAAGAATCAGTTCCCTGTTGATTCTTCCGGGAAAAAATGGCAACGTTGCCTTTGTGTAATCCTATGTTAGGGTCTCTCAAATTTTCCCAAGTTTTGATAGTTAAAAATATGCTATGGACTCCTCAAGAGTTTAATAAACAGGATTCTTCATAAACCG
Source organism: Grallaria varia (assembly GCA_013396735.1). NCBI lineage: Eukaryota > Metazoa > Chordata > Aves > Passeriformes > Formicariidae > Grallaria > Grallaria varia. The sequence goes on from VWZG01005235.1 coordinate 130,204, forward strand.
AGTCACAGATGATGAAAAAATGGGCCATTTCACTGCTGCGACTTCAAATTTCCTTCCGCTGACTGGACACCAAATATTCTGTGTCCCTTTCCACCTTCCCCAAACCTTCCTACCCACCCCCCCTAAAAAAAAACCCCAACGAAGCCACGGGAGGAGAAAAAAGGGGGGGCTGGAACTAATTTTATGGCTGAGCAACCTTGGGGTGGAGAAACAGCCGGAGCCTAATAGGGGGTCTTTGTCTGCCTTTCCACCCAGGCTGGGAACGTGCCAGTCAAAAGTCAAGCAGGAGGAACAGGTGGGAACTATTAGACCTGTCATAAAGTTTGAAAAATTGATTCTGGAGGCCCCCCGGGGGGGGAAAAGATTGGACTTGACAGCGTTGTCCGAAAGATCCGAAGGGAAAGTTTGGGGTGGTTTTATAATTCAGGGGCGCTTCGGTTGTTTGGTCGACTCTCCGGGTGGTGCTCCGGGGATCGGCCGTGCCATCCCACGTTTGTGCGTCCTGGGGCGGCGCCGAAGTGGGAATTCACCTGCAGGGACCTCAAACTCGACGGCATCGGCCTCGTTGTCCATTAAAAATCAGTTTAAATATCGTGAGGTTTTAAATGGTCAGTGTTCGCTGTTATGATTTTATGTCAAAAGCTTTATTGGAATAACTGGAGACTTTGTTTTTTGGGTTCTTTTGGGGTTTTTTTAAAAATTCCAATTTTTGTTTCTTCCGCTAAGGTTTCAGACGCTCGTCAAAGGTTAGAACCTCGGGTTTTATTCTGAAAGGGAATTCTCTCTGCAAGTTGGAGAAATATTTATCCTGATGCCACCCGAACACGTTGATTTTTTTCCACTTTCTGTGCCCCCTCGGAGCATCCCTGGGATTGCAGGATTTAGGATGAAAACCACTGGTTTTGAGGCCTGATCTGGTACGGTGACACAAAGGTTGCATTGTCTGGACATTCCACTCACAGGTCTTGAGATTAGTAGACAAATATTTCTCTTTCCAGTATTTCTTAATCAGCTGGAATGGTTTCACAGGCATTTCATTAAAGAATAAATTAGTTAGATATAAATTTTATTCAATATCTTATATCCCCTTTCAGTATTTTAGTTGGCAGAAAACCTGATTTCTGTACAATTAAGGCGGCACGTGATATATTCTGTCTGAAACGCCCGTGTGGATGGATCCCTTTTGCCCCAATATTCGAGAAGCACAAAGTGCCGTTGTTGGGAAGAGGTTGACACACACACACACAAAAAAAAAGGTGAATTTGAGTGGAAGTGAAACGTGGAATGAGGTTGCTTTCATAATTGCTGGATAGGATATTTAAATAAAACGTCAGCTTAGAATAAACAATTTCCAAAACACTTAAAATCTTTGAAAAAGGAAATCCTTGACGTCATTGGCGCCCTTTTGCTTTTCTAGGCTCCTTTTGTGGCGTAAGGTGGCCATTGGGAATCTTTTTTATTTGACAACTCTCGCTTTGGTGGCAGCGGAGTTGGGATGTTGCTGATGAGGAAGTAAAAATGTGGGATAACTGGAGGAGATTGGAATGGCACCGTGGAGGCAGAAACCAGTTCGGGTTGCCAAAGTCTCTGATGCACTTGCGGGATTTTTAATTCGGTTTGCAAATCCTTGGCGCGTTTTACTCCGTGTAAACCTCGGGCCCTGTGTCCTGTCATTCCGTGCACCTCGGTGAGCTCCTTTACCTTCTGTTTAAACTGTATTTTAAAAAAAAGAAACAGATTAAAATCATTCCTGGCTGGGAGGATGGGCAGCCTCTGGCACAGATCCCCATCCCCTGGAAGTGTCCGAGGCCATGGAAGTTGTCCCTGCCCATGGCAGACCTTGAAGGTCCCTCCCAACCCAAACCATTCCAAGGTTCTGTGATAATTTTACATTTTAGTCCCGTGAGACTCCCCAAGTGCATTAATACTGGGGTAAAAATGAATGTTTTGTCGCTGATTAAACGGTCTGTGTAAATGAAGCCCCTACACCCTTCGCCCTCGAGAATTCCGGCTGGGCATTCCATGGTGTGCAGGAAGGATTGTTCCTCGAAGGAAAGGTGCCTTTCTCTCAGGAAATAGGGACTGGATGTTTAAAAACCAGGTGCTGATCCGCGGGTCAGTCGCATTAAACACGGCACATATTTTATATTTAATCCCTTCAGCCAAAATGTTTTGTCTGTTTGGATAAGGAGCATGGAGAGCTCTCACAACAGTCCCTGTGAAAGCCTTTAAAAGATTAGATCCCTTGATTTTATTTGTTTGTTGGACCGTAGGACGGGAAGGAAATGCTCTGTTTGATGAATGTCTCACCTAAATCCCAGATTTAGGTACTAATGGCAATGGACCTGCTCTTTAACCTGTGATCCTGGATTTAGGATCATCCTCCTTCATTCCTTCCATCACTGGGTTTGGCAATGTTTAAACTTCCTTTTTTTAATCTATAATTTATAGGATTGAAAGGCTTTTTCTCCTCAAAAGAAGTAATTTAATGCACTGAATACCCACTTACGTGCTTTTTCTCCTGAAGGTTTTGGTTTATATTTGGGATTCTGCACCTTCCTTCGGCGCTAACGATCCGCTCAAACAGCAGGACGAGCTCATTTCCCTTAAATCAGCTCAAATTCGTTCTAACAGCGGGTTTTTTTGCTAATTTAGTTTTAAATGTATAATATTTCAGACTTCCCCACTCACTTCTTGGTAGTGACTGCACTGTGCGGCGTCGGGGCAAAGCTGATAACGAAAGATGCCGCAGGAATTCGTTTCTGCGGCACAGCAAAGAGTCCGTTCCCTTCCTCACCTGCAGGAAGGTGGGAATTGGGGAGGTTTTGGTGGTGCTCCAGTTCCATGCCATTCCCAGACCCTCCTCTGCCATTCCCAGACCCTCCTCTGCCATCCCGTTTTCCGTGACGTGCTGGCTGGAGGATTTCCATGTTGGGATCTGTCCTCTGCTCTGTGTCGATTTTCCGTGCCTTTCTTCCCACCTGTCGCGAGCAGTTCCTGGAGGCTCCAAACAATCCCGTCCCTATTTTCCTGTCACGCACCTTGAGGGCCCAATTTTTCACGGGATTGAAGGCCAAAATATGTCCCTCTTTCTTCCTTTGGCCTGGAAAAGCAGAGGATTTTCTCCCTGTCGGTGACAGTGGGCCCCCCACTTCGTGTGGTTTCCCGACGGTGCCCCGGGAGGTTTGGCATTCCCAAAGGGCATTGGGTCATAAAAAAAAATTTGCAGAGCAATTAACCCACGCTGAACTCTTAGAGTGGATTGTATTTCCCCGCTGCTGGAAGTCCCTGGATCTGTGTTATCCCGGGAGTATGTATGTGGAATGCTCCTCCTGGGTTAAACACGAGAGGAAAGCCTGGAAGGCTGCATAGGGAAAACGGGAGTTGAGGGATGGAAGTGGCAGGGATTGGGTTTGGTTTACACGGCGCTGTTTCCGTGCCCGCGTTTTAAAACCGGCATTTTAGTGTTGAAGTGACAAAATCGGATGAAGTTACGAACCGTTGTGGTTTTTTGGGAACAAGAGGATTAACTTGGAGTCTGGAACGTATGTAAGAGAATACACTATGCCATAATATATATAACATCTCATTATATGTAATATTAATTGCAGCCTATAATGTGCGTATGATTGCTGTTGGTTTGCGAACTCCACGCCTGTCGATTCTGCCTCGGAATTTTAACTTTTATTGAGTAAAAAGACACATTGCCTTGAGCTTAAACTGCCCAGGAGCACTTCGGGATTAATATTTGCACCCCATTGACAAAGATACCCTTGTGTTCGTCCAATAACCACCTTACTGCCACCAACGTGAGCTCGGGTCAGGGCACAGCCTTAACTAAAGCCATGTGCTCGTAGGAATATGGTAAAAAAAACCAAGGCAGGCATAAATTAGTGTAGGATGTGACCCGTGACTTAAAAAGGGGAGGGTACAACACAGAAAAAGTAGGGTTGTTAATAATCATAATCATGGAGTGGGTTGGGTTGGGAGGGACCTCAATGCCCACCCAGTGCCACCCCCTGCCATGGGCAGGGACACCTCCTGCCAGCCCAGGTTGCTCCAAGCCCCGTCCAACCTGGCCTTGGACACTTCCAGGGATCCAGGGGCAGCCACAGCTTCTCTGGGCAACACCAATAATGTGACCAGAGCAAACAGCCTCTCTAATTAACCTCATTAGGCAGCTCAGGGCTTGGCCAAATCCCGGATCTGCGTTTCCCCCCCGACATCTTTTTGTTGTAATTGTTCCGACCACCAGATTGGTAAAGGAATGAACGGCAGATGTTGCGTCCGGATTGAAACTGGATAAACAGAGTGGCATCCAAGTGACTCGAGAATGCATTCGATGAATGGGTTGCCCTCATTACGGAGAGGGAGAGAAGCTGTTGGGGAAGGACTTTAAACGAGGGCCCGGAGGGACAGGACAAGGGGAAATGGCTTCAAAGTGCCAGAGGACAGGGATAGACGGGATATTGGGAAGGAATTCTTGGCTGTGAAAGTGGCACAGGGTGGGCAGAGAAGCTGTGGCTGCCCCTGGATCCCTGGAAGTGTCCAAGGCCAGGTTGAACGGGGCTTGGAGAAACCTGGGCTGGTGGAAGGTGTCTCTGCCCATGGCAGGGGATGGAAATGAGATTATCTTTAAGGTCCCTCCCAACCCAAACCATCCCATGGTTCTGTGAAAGATCTGAACACTGAGCTACGACTGAACACGGTCACACAAAGTATGAGAGATTCCCTGGGGACTTCAGGATCTCTTTGGGACTACATGGGGAGAAGAGCAGAATCTCATGTGTTGGAAACTGCAAGTTGGATCTGCTCTTTCAGTTTCCATTTTGCACATCTCCATCTCTTTGCCCTTGTTAGGAAAAAAGCCCCAAAAAACAGACAGAAGAGAGGTTGAATTTCCCCCCATATGGAAGAGAAGGAGGAGCTGCCTGGGGAAGTTTAGACAGCACCTGTTTTGGTGTTCTTAAGGATAAATACACTGATTATTGTTTGGTTTTATTCTGCCAGTCAGAAGATAGTGCTTTAATTCCAGAATAATTCCCTGTGATTGTTTCCAGAGCCAAAACCTTTAGAAGCTTGTGTAATGTTGGACTCCAGCAGTAAACCAAGAAAATCCCACTGAATTGGAATTCTTGACCTAAATCCCAGTGGCCTAATTTATTTTCACTTACACTCCTAGTTAAAATATTTTAAGAATCTGTTTGTATTCAAACGAGGGCTTGCATTTATCACACCTCGTATCATTTAGCCTGAAATGTCACAGCTTGGGAGAATAAAAATGGGAGGTTCTCCCACTGCAGTTTTGTGATCCCCGGGATTGCCATAAAACCCTGGACCCCGTGTGGCTCTCCAAGGAATTTCCTGGCATTGTTCTTGTTACTCAACTGGGAAACGTGGATGGGCTTCCAAACGTGTTTTTGTCGACTTGAACCGACACCGTTTTTACTCGTGATACGATCTTATGTATATATTAAAAAAAAAACCCAAAAGCATTTTGAGGGATTCTTTTATGGGTGTTGTGTTGAGGAGTTGTGGGATGGAGCTGGGAACTGTTAGTTGTGTTTGTGTTCTGATGGATCCTCGGGTTGTCCATCCACAGAAGGAAAAGCAGAGGGATAATGGAGAGAAAGCTGGAGGAGGAAAATAAGTAGGAAGATAGAGGTGAGACACGGGAAAGAGGAAAGAAAAATGTGGTATTCAAGAGAAATAAATCTTTATTTAGCACATCTCTACGCTTAAGGAAAAGAAGTGGGATGTAAAGAGATTGCAGGATTAATTGGGAGGAGATTGCAGGATTAATTGGGGGGAAAGTAATTGTCAGAGTTCTTATCAAACCAACGAATGACCGACCAAAAGTCCCAAACCCCCTTGTCCAAATGGCAGATGGTCCAGGAAAGGTGACTTATTGAGCGTTGGGGTTTGACTTCTCCTGAGTTATAAAGGCTGGCGAGGATTCCACGTAAGGGGCAGTTCCATCACTGATTTTTCTGCTTTGGTTGGAAATCAGGGAGCATGAGGAAAGGGGAGCATTTTATTTTGGTGACATTAAATAATAAGTTTGCTTATGGCCACACCTGAACCTGCGTGTGATGTTGTGCTGCTCTGGGGGTTTATTTTCAGTCATCCTCTTCGTATTCCCTACAGCCCTAATATTTTTGAATACCTAACCCGAGTCCCACAGATTTCTCCTGTGTCGTGCTTTTAAAAAACACAGTTTGCAACACACGTTGCGCTTTCTGGACGCCACGTCATCGCTAAACGCAGCGACAGCAGCAAAGCTTCCGAGCTCGGGTGATCTTCAAGGTCCCTCCCAACCCCAACCGTTCCGCGATTCCGTGATTTATTAGCAAGAGATAATGTATTTGATATGGATTATGGAACCAGATGTGAGAGATAAAAGGAGCTGCTGGTGGCCACCTGTTTAATGCCCCTTTTGGGATCCTGGGTGGTGGTTGATGTCATGTCGAACTCACGTGCTGGGGAGTCATTTCAAGTCAGCGGAGCACGGCAGGGCAGGCTGCTTGCGCGGCGGTTCATATTTTCCATCACACTTTATCCATCTGTTGGAAAAAGAGAGACGGGAAATAAATCCCCTTTCGCCAAGGTTTCGGAAAAGCAGCTGGGATTTCTGGCCACGGGATAAATGAATTGCTGTAGGTATTTCGCTGCATCCCGTGCTCTCCGGAGGGGGGGTTTGGAAACCTTTGGGTGAAGCTCAAAAAACAAACGTAAAGGGTATTATAATCACAGTGCCATAAACGATATTATAGGGTGGCCTTAATTCGATCTGGTCATTTCTCTAAGTAGTGAAAGCTTCAGATACACAAAACACCTTAAATTCTAGGCACGTTTGTTCTTTTCTTAATCTCTGTTATAGGCAAGGTTTGCAAATTAGTACTTATCTTCTGGGGGACAATAAAAAAGAAGATTTCTGATTATATATTATGTTAATTTGTATTCCCAGCATTTCCCCCACACATTCCTGGTGTTTTGCTGCTCTCAGTGATTTTTATTTCCTTTTTTTGGGTTTGATCTCGTGTTTGAGATGGATCAGAGATAACTTACTGTAGCTCCAGTTTCATTAATTAGTACCAATTAATAAAACCAGAAATTGCAGAAGTCAAGTCTTTCTTTTTAAAAAAAAAATCAATTTCTTGTCAAAATAACACTGATAGGTGCTGACTGATAAGTAAACCCAAAGAAATTAGGAGAAATCAGTGATATTTCAGTTAGGAACTCGGATCTCAACCTGCTATATCGTAGAAAAAAATCCCTTTTTTTCACCTATGGCTTGCAGAAATAACAATTTATGGTGGGTTTTTTTCCCCTGGTGTTTCATGCAGAAATGGGAAGAGACAAGGAAAGATGGACATAAATGTCTTTTGGGGGCGTCTGCGAGAATAGCTGTAACACACTTAATTAACTTAATTAACTGCCCAGAAAATTCAGTGGAAACCAGACAGGGAAAGGAACAGAGGAACCATTCACTCTGCAGAGTTTCAGGACAGGACAGGCAGGTTTTGGGAAGGAGGATGGAAGGCAAAGGGAAATCCGTGCAAACTGGGGGTCACATTGGAGTTTCCTCCCTTGCGAAGGTCAGTCAATAAGCAGAACCCATTCCCTATTGGATATATTATGTAATAATTGACTCTGATGCTGTTCCGGACTCCTCTGGTTTTTATTCCAACGTGGTCTGGACATGGAGTGTGTGGTAGGAGTCCTTGGAAGCGATAATTGGATTATCAGGGTCCTACCAGATAAGCTGTTTGTTATCTGCTGTACCGTTTGGAGCTTTCAGTGCTCATCAGAACTGATCAAAGGATCAATTGATAATTGTATTTCACAACTCACTGGGGAGCAACTGCCTGGAAAGTGCAGCCCTTTCCCTGGGAGGAGGGAGGGAATATTCTGCACTTGGCTGGGGCTGGACCAGGTTGTTGATGACAACGGGATTGTATTGGTTTAGAGGGAAAATGGGAATTTCCTGGGAAGGCCTTGGCTTCATAAACTGGTGTGCCAGCAGGAGGGTGGAAATCTTCTGTTGGGATGTCTTGCCAAGCTAAGCAGTGAAACACTGGGAGTGTGAATCCAGTGGAATAGAATGTTTTCCAGTTGGATTCGGAACCCCAAATACTGGCGAGTGAGTGACAGTTCCTAAGTGGAATAGCAGAGAAGTCCCTTCCCTTCCCTTCCCTTCCCTTCCCAAACCTTCCCTTCCCAAACCTTCCCTTCCCAAACCTTCCCTTCCCAAACCTTCCCAAACCTTCCCAAACCTTCCCAAACCTTCCCTTCCCAAACCTTCCCTTCCCATCCCAAACCTTCCCTTCCCAAACCTTCCCAAACCTTCCCAAACCTTCCCTTCCCAAACCTTCCCTTCCCATCCCAAACCTTCCCTTCCCAAACCTTCCCAAACCTTCCCAAACCTTCCCTTCCCAAACCTTCCCTTCCCATCCCAAACCTTCCCTTCCCAAACCTTCCCAAACCTTCCCAAACCTTCCCTTCCCAAACCTTCCCTTCCCATCCCAAACCTTCCCTTCCCAAACCTTCCCAAACCTTCCCAAACCTTCCCTTCCCAAACCTTCCCTTCCCATCCCAAACCTTCCCTTCCCAAACCTTCCCAAACCTTCCCAAACCTTCCCTTCCCAAACCTTCCCTTCCCATCCCAAACCTTCCCTTCCCAAACCTTCCCAAACCTTCCCAAACCTTCCCTTCCCAAACCTTCCCTTCCCATCCCAAACCTTCCCTTCCCAAACCTTCCCAAACCTTCCCAAACCTTCCCTTCCCAAACCTTCCCTTCCCATCCCAAACCTTCCCTTCCCAAACCTTCCCAAACCTTCCCAAACCTTCCCTTCCCAAACCTTCCCTTCCCAAACTTTCCCAAACCTTCCCAAACCTTCCCTTCCCTTTCCCTTTTTTTCCCCTGTATTTTAAACACACTTTATTCAGTTCTTTACAAAAACACAAAAAGGTGGTTTTAAACAAGAAATGCAGGATTGGAGGTTGGATTTACTGGATCCAAACCCAGGCTCTCACAGCCTGATCGCTTTGCTTTCAGTCTGCCCTGCCCTTTGGTGTTCCTTGAGGTCCTTTTTTCCCGTGGGATATTAACACCACCGAGGGAATGTGCTGCAAGGCAGAGCTATTCCCCCACCCCGTGTTCCCAGTTTTACATGACCCAGTAAACCCAAGGGTTTTGAACTTTGCCCACCATCCCTCCATCTCAGGCTGGGGCTCGTCCCCACCTCGTTAGGAGAATGGCAGGAATCTGATCCCGAGATGTGCTTTTCCCTAAGTGGGTGATTATTGGAGCGTGTGCCATTTGTGCCTGGAATTCCGCGCCGTATTCCGGGGTGTATTTGTATTTTCCTGTGTTACCCACATGCACGTGGAGGGCTCTTCCCCCACGAAAGGCAGAGATCCGTGTTCCTGGGAGGTGTCTGTGTTATTCTCCAGGGATCTGGGATGGGTTCGGAGTCAGAGAACGGGAGGGAGTTTTTGCCGTCCTCTCCGATTTTACCCAGGGCTGGTTTGAAGGCCCAGCTGTGGGGCAGATGTTTCACCCCGAGGGTTTGTGGTCCAGGCAGCACCAAGGAATTCTCAGGATGCCTCATTTCCTCCTACCACGGATTTTTCAGCCAATCCATAATCACGGGTATGCAATTTTTGTCCAAAATCCACCGACTAGAACCTGTTTCCCCCTTAAGTTTCCCCTCGTCCCTGTGCTGCTTCTCTTCTGGCAGACCACAGCAGGGGAGGAGAGTGGGAAAGGAATTCTCCTCCGCTTCTTCATCTCCATCAGCTCCAAATTTTACTACCACCTGCAAGAAATTCTGATGTGTTTGCGCTTTGTTTTGCTCTTCACCATGTTCTTCATCATCATCATCATCAT
>VWZG01005235.1:140108-177596 GCA_013396735.1 Grallaria varia
CCCCCCCCCATTTCTATTCAAATCACAATTTAAAACCTTCTTTTTAAGGTGGTCCCTCCATTTCTCTTTGGAAGTGGCTCATAAATCAAGGCCAGGACCAGCACTGGCCATAAAATCCTCGGTATGGTATTTTCCCTGCAATATTCCTGCTGCGGCTTTGGGACTGATCTGCTGCTGTTTTCCCTGGAATACTGAGTCCCATAACTTTGTGGGGAGCCTCCGTGTGGTTTTAAAGATGCTTTTAAAGTAGAACTTTGGGGCTGGAGTGGGGTTTAAATTTGCCTGTCATATTTATGTCATTTTCCCAGCTTTATTTCCTTCCATTTGCAATTATTTTCAGTGGGCTTTAAGTGTGCAAGTCAAACCTACAGGCTTGAACTGAAAGGATAATTGGACCTTCCCTAATGTGGGAGTTTAACAATCCTGCCTGGGTTTTCTGGAGTGATTTCTTCTTGCTTCTCCACTTCCTATTTTTGCTTCCAGAACAGAAAGCACCAGCCCTCTGAATGTATTTATTTTCATCTCATAGATGTCGTATTTTCAACAAATATACCTGGTAGTAGAAGTGTTTTGGAACAGCAGAGAAATCCCATTCCCTTCCCTTTCCTTCCCTTCCCAAACCTTCCTTTCTGTTCCCAAACCTTCCCTTCCCTTCCCAAACCTTCCTTTTCCTTCCCAAATCTTCCCTTCCCAAACCTTCCCAAACCTTCCCTTCCCTACCCTTCCCTTCCCTGGTACACTTGGGTATGTGAAATGTTTTTGAAGTTGAGACCTTTTTTAAGAACTTAAGCACATGAAGAGTTCTGAGAGGAGAGAATTGTCTGCCCCGAGTCTTCTATACAGTGAAATGTAATCCTTGAGGTGGTTTCGTAAAGGCATCATTTTCCCGTGTTTGTAGGGCTAAGTTGATGGAAAAATCTGCGCTCTGATTTCTTCCTGTCCAGGGTTTCTGCACGTTTAGTTCTGCTCTTGGAAATCAGCTCAAGTGCATTTTAAGGGTCATCCCCAGCCCTTTTCACCTTCAGCTTTTTATTGCCCAGTGTTTTCAAGGCCAGATTGCAACTTTCTACTGAAATTACATTATAACTTATCTGAGAGCACTAAAATGCACCTTGTTGCTCACCCTTTAGTTCCCATGACTCTGTGCATCAATGAGGTTCATGAGAGGCAAAAACTGAATATTTTTTTGTGGGAGCTCCTTCTGGTTGTGTCGACAGAATGTAATTCAAAGAATTACGAAAATAGCATTTTATGTCAACACTTAGGACTTGAATTGTTAGGGTTTTGTTTCCAAAATGAGCTAAAATGAACTGGATGGTCTCAGAAGGCTCTTCCAACCCAGCTGATTTGATGATTCTGTGATTTAAAAGGAATGATGAGTTGCCTTCTCTGTGGGAGATTTTGTGTCCTGTGTGTTACAGGATGTTGAAGAAACGTTGCAAAATAAGGCATAAATATCTGGTCAAAAAAGTAATTTCTTGAATAGTATCATGTCACAGACATATGATGGAGGTGGAAAGGGAGAGGGACATCCTTTTGGATTTAAATGTCATGGCCAGGAAGCATCTTTGGGTTGTATTCCTGTGGTGAGGCTGCGTGTGCAGAGCGGGAATTCTCTTGAGTACGTAAGTGGGACCCAGAAGTTTCTGTGGATGTGAAGGGTATAATTCCAAAGGAAGGTGAGAAATGGGATGCAGGGAGTTTTCCTTAGCAGGACATGGCAGGGTCTGTGCTTTGCAGACCTACAGGGCTGTGGGTTCAGTATTTAAACCGGGCGATTCTCCGTTTGTAAGGCAGGAATTTGGATAAGTCACATCGAGTGGCTGCACAAAGATCGTGGCGCTGTGGATGGAAAGGGAATCTCTGTGTTGTGAGCAGGGAGAAAGGCCCGGGAGCTCAGCTCAGAATACAAATCGCCCCCTTTGACCCGCTGCCCTCCTAATTGAAGTGGCGAGAGGTTTTAATTGAATTCCACACCGCGTCACCCAAACCTCCTGCTGCTGCTGCTGCTGCTGCTGCTGCTGCTGCCGGGGGGGTTTCTGCAGCCCCTCTGCCTGCTTGGGCATGGGGCAATACACGGAGCTGTCCTGGGGTACCCCCTGGGTGCCTTTGGTCATTCCAGGTATCTTTTTAAAACATGGAACACGGGTGGCTCTGCTTTTGTCAGCTTTAAAACTCCGGACAGAAATTATCCCATGAATCCCTCGACAGGCAAGGTGACCCCGGGGTTGTTCTGCTGTGAAATGATGCCTGAAACGTCCACGCCTCGTCGTTAATACCCCCTGAAATGTGCCCGAATAGCAGCTTTGCCTAGAATCTGGAATACAGCCGGCAGCTCCACCTGGACACATCCCAGAGCGTTGGAAAAGTGCTGCTTTAAAAAGTTGTCTCTGGAGAGTTTCGGAGACCACAAGAACCTGCACCAGTTTGAAGGTAAACCAACGGGAGAGATGAACCCCACTCAAAAGAGGTTGGAACTCCGAGGTGCCATTTAATATAAAAAGGTTACAATAAATGCAGTGACACGAAGGAAAATGGGTTTTAACCCACAAAGGAAGATGTGTAACCCAGCACCCTGGGGCATGAACAGTTCGTTGGCCGCGTGGTGAGCACCACGTGGGCCCCCTCAGTGCGGCGTCAAAGGAAAGGAAAACCTGTTGGTGAAGATGATGGTCACAGTCTGGTCAAGAGTGGCAGTTGCGGTCCTGCTGAGGTTCTGGTCCTCCTCTGGATCCCACGAGTGGTACCCGAAGTCCTCAAACCCCAAAATTATCTGTGCTCAGGTTCAGGTGGGAATGCCCAGCACCTTCCCCAGGGGGAGGAATCTCACAGTGGGTGATTTACTCTGCAAGTCATGGGATATTTTGGAATCCTTGACGGTCCACGAGCAGAGATGGCCCCTCAGGCTGGGTGGGAAGGTGCTGATGCCTCCCCGGAGCAGAGTTATAAGAGTCATTGGTGGGAAGAAAGGAAACTTTCTTATCTCCCAGAATTCCCAAACATCCAGGTTGTACCCTGAGGGGTCAGGTGTGTCCTGGGCAACTGCTGCAAACCGTCCATTATTATCGGTTCGTGAGAAATGACATAAAGGGAACAGAACACACAGTTTTGGTCACACCCACACGGTGATAAACTGGTTCCAACCGCTGTAACTGGGACACCTCTGGTCTGGTTCTCTGACAAAACCCAGCTGACTGAACAGAACACTCTTTCGGGTGTCAGAGGCAGCCAGTGTGCCTTTTCCGTGGGTTCCTCCGTGGAACTGACACTTTGGGAATGATGTCTGGGAAGAGTTAATCCGGGGAAATTCAGCTGCCATAGCAGAAGGGCAGATGTTTCAAGGAGTGTAAAGAGTTAAAACTGTGTTTTCATGGCCTTAAATGAAATGTGCTTCTCAGGAGAGGCTGATTTCTCTTGGGAAGATGATGTCTCCACGTGCTGACTCCTTCCCAGTGGAGATCCATGGGCTGCAATTACAGCTCAGTTCTTTGAGCAGCTCGTCTCGATCGGTCTGAGGTTGGACTCGATGATCTTGGAGGTCTTTTCTGACCCTAAGGATTCTGTCTTTTCCTGAACGTGTCATAATACATGACTGGAAGCCCACCTGATGAGGGGCAGAGACTTCCACTCCCTTGGTTTCACTCGACCTCAGCAAGTGGGAGGTTTTCATCTCATGGGAGCTCAGTTGTCTTCTTCTCAGATGAGTTTGTCCAGGAAATTTGAAGGAGAACTTGAACAGACATTTATTTAATTAAGGCGAGGGCGAAGGGCTCTGCGTTCTGTAGGGTCAGGAGGAGGAGGGACTGTGTGTGCATGTTGTGGACGTGGGCCAAAGCCTGATGACATTTCCCTTTTCTCCAGAGGTCACAAATGTCCATGGTCGTTCAGGCACCCCAGTTTTAGCTGCCCTTTGGATCTCCCATGTTTGATATTGGGGAAGAGACGGTTGTGTGGAGACCTCACAGCACCTTCCAGTACCTGCTTGGGGCTGCGAGGAATCCAGAGAGGGACTTTTCATCGGGAACTGGAGGGAAAGGACAAGGGGGAATGGGTTCAAATTGAGGGTAGGGTCAGATGGGATATTGGGAAGGAATTCTTGGCTGGGAGGGTGGGCAGGCCCTGGCACAGGGTGCCCAGAGAAGCTGCGGCTGCCCCTGGATCCCTGGAAGTGCCCAAGGCCAGGTTGGACGGGGCTTGGAGTAACCTGGTCTGGTGGAAGGTGTCCCTGCCCATGGCAGGGGGTGGAACTGGATGATCTTTAAGGTCCCTTCCAACTCAAACTATTCTGTGATTCCACATGACAGTGGAAATTTGCCTTCCATTCGTTCCAGATAACTCCAAGTTGTAAAATTTTATTGAAGGAGCTGCCACTCTTGTAACCGTGTAATTATCAGAGGGCCGGAGCTGTCGAGATGATTTCTTTTCCTTGGATTGGAGCCATGCTGTTTTAAAATGGCCCAAAGAATGAGAAGTCGGTAGCATTTTCATTGCATGAAATCTGGGAGCTGTGAGTGGGACAGTGCTGGATAACTTAATTTAAAAATTCAGTCATTTCATTGCAGAAATTGGCAACAGAGCAAACCCCTGTTACGCCTTTATTGAGAGCCCTCTGGTTTAAAATGTGTTGATTTAGTTCAGATTTAACGTGTGCTGAAGCAAATCGTGCCTTGCTGAGGGGACAGAGGGGGAATAAACCAAAAGCCCTGGAGATTTCAAACCCGTGTGTAAGAAGCAAAAAATGCCCGGTCAGAAATGCCAACCCGAGGACTTCCTTGATCTGCCTCAATGGGCAGGTATGCCAAGGATATATTTTTTAATTACAAGGCATTCTGAGTCATCTTTAAGACCAGTTTTCCCAGAGTGGAACCTCCCAGGACATTAATTATCACATGAAATGTCCAGGTCAGCCTTTCTCAGAGCTGGGGGTGGAACGTGGATGCTCCTGCAAAAACTCCTTTTGCTTGGAAGGGGAGAGGAGAAGATGATCCCACTGAGGTCACTGGGCTTGCGTTCTGTTTCAGCTCCATAAATCCTGCTTGGGAATGCAGTTTCCAAACTGCAGGAGGCGATACTGGGATAGCAAAATCCAAAAGGTGGGACTTCAGGAAGCAGCTGTGTCTGCAGTGGCGAATGTACAGCCCTTGTTCCAACAAGGGGTCACGTCAGTATTGGAGTTTTTGAAGATCTGTTGCAGCCCTTTTTTAGAACTTCATGTTTTATTACCCGGATTTGTGCGCGGTGTCTCGTTCCAGGAGTGCCATTCTGGGTGTCGACGGCACAACTGGCTCTCCTGTTCCTTCCTCGGCAAGCCCAGCCCTGGCAGGCGGGGGACGAGGTCGGATTCTTTTGGGGCTCCGGAATCAGTTCCAAAGCAAACCCTCTGTTGTAGTTCCGTTATCCCTCAACGTGAGGAGCACGTTTGGCTCCTGCACCGCCGACGTCTGCCAAGAATTTCTTCCCCGAGTGTTTAGCGTAGTTTGCAGTGGGCTGGTGAGGCCTTAATGGGCTTTGTAGGACTTCATCTTTTACGTCCTCCTCGTCGCCGTTACCTTCAGGCCAGTTGTTTTGGCCTGTTAGATCCTTGCGTTTCCCACGCCCGGTTTCTTGGGGATTTCTGGGATTTGATTTTGGGAGGATGTGCTTTTATTTTTTTTTCCGATTAAGTGGTACCGAGTAATATGCGGTGAATGTAAGTGGAATAATGAAAAGACACGTTTTTCATTTAACTCCTAATAAAATGTAAGGACTTCACCCCCATTGGCGCCCTGATTGAAGTTGCACGAGGGAAGTTGGATCAGTGTGGAACGGGGAATTTTACAAGTGGGTGGAAGTCGTAATGATAGTTTTGCTTCTCTTCTAAGTCTTCACGTGTAGGTGCTCCCAGTTGTGTTTTCCTTAGGAAATAGTACCCCTTTCCCTTTCTTCTCTCCCACTTCCTCAGACAAGAAAAATACCCCAGTCAGTTCAGTAAAAGCAGGTTAGACCCATAAAATCAGTTTTGTGCCATGAATGCAAACTGGTTTTTAAATGGTTTGAATTCCGAGGGGAAGGTTGACGATGGGGTAATTTATGTCACTAATCTGGCCCCTTTGTGGCATGAAATGGAGCCTTTGGAATTGCCACCACGGAGTTGCAGGTTCTGAAAAGCAACAAATAATGTTCATTCTGTCACCTGCTCAGTCTCAAGCATGTAACTCATGGACATTCTGCTCGGCTGAGTTTGACTGGAAGGTAAAACCACGCGAGTCCAAAAGTGGAGTTTCCAGATTATCCAGGGTCGCCTCCACGTTCCTCAGCCCTGCAAAACGAAGTTCCCAACTTCCTTTGCAAGGAATAAAGAAATGCACGGTCCCTTTTCCAATGGGTGGCTGGAGGCAGAATTTCCTGAGACATCAGGAATGTCCTCTCTGGTAAATCCCAGAGGAGATGGATGGGCTGATAAGTTTTTGAAGCAGGCGATGGTGGGCCGAGGTGAGTAATGACAGCTCCGTATTGCTGGGGACGTTTGCTGGGAGTTCGGATGTTTGCCTGCACATTTAGCTGTTGTTGGGTCAAGGAGGACTCGGGTTGCATTTTCAGATCTATACAAATGTAACGTGGAGGTTGCAGATAGGGCTTTTTACAAATTTTTATCTCTATTGTACTTAATGATTTCAGTTGTGTGCTGCTATTGACAGTAAAAGTGTTGATTTCCTATGCTGGGTTTGCTTTAAAGTGTGTAGCAAATTCAATGCTGTAGAATGGTTAATTTATCCGTAGTGAATTCTTACAGGGAGTGGTAGAATTGTCTTTTTAAATAGCTTGTAATTTTTATTTTTTTTTTTTTTTGCGAAATTATTCTAATTTTTAATGGCTCGGCATCTTGCCATCGAATGCGTGAACGTCATTGTAAGGATGTTTTTTTGCAAGATGGTTTTGATTTTAATAGGTCAATGTCTGCCACCGAATGTGTGAACTTCATTGTGAGGGTGACGAGCGTGATTTTGGTGCTGGGGTTTTCTCTCCATCACAGCGTTTTGCCTTCTCCTTTCCATAAATATCTTCTCTGGGATAAAATCTCTATAAGGCTTGTATATCACAAAGAGCTTTTTCCTTCTACAACCAGTGTATTTCCAGGTGGAAAACACATTCTTGGGATTGGAATTGAGTTGGTTCGGGAAGCCTTGGAGCTGCAGGTTGTTGCTCACGACTGGGCCCTTTGCTCAGTGTCCGGCTGTTCCAGATGTTGGTTTAATGCAAAGCCACAGAATTGTGATTTGGGTTGGAAGGAACCTTAAAACTCATCCAGTTCCCACCCCCTGCCATGGTCAGGGACACCTTCCACCAGCCCAGGTTGCTCAGATCCCTGGAGTTATCCAAGGCCAGGTTGGATGGGCCTTCTGGCAACCTGGGCTAGTAGAAGGTGTCCCTGCCCACTGCAGAGAGGTTTAATGTCCCTTGGATCTTTAAGATCCCTTCCAACCCAAACCATTCCAGGAGTTCCAGTGTTTTCAACCCGCTGAACATCTGTGTTCTCGTCCCGACACTTAAAAGAGTAATTTTCGTATCATAACCGTGCGCTGGAATCAAAACTCATTTGTCTCGGGTTCGGCAACTGAAGAGTTCCTAACAAGATTCATAATTGGCGTTTAAAAGTAAAATCAATCATTTCTCCATAATTGCCCAATTTGCAGCGTTCCCTTTCCCTCGTGCCTCTCCTCCTGGAGCTGTGGCGCTGTGCTGTAGGTAGGGAGGCGAAAGAGGAAGGGAGGGAAGCGGGTTATTTGGGCAAAGCGCGGGGCGGGCGATCGTTGTTTGTCGTTGTACGAAATCGCAATCAAAACCGACACAGGTCGCCATTAAACTCCATTTCCTGTGTTAAAAAAAAAAAAGAAAAAAAACCCACACCAAACCCCCTCCCCCCCCAAAAAAAGCGCCAGCGTGAGCTCAAAACGAAACCTGCAGCACTAGATTTGCACATAGGCCTTAATGAGCCCAATTGACCTTCGGCGCTGTATTTACAATTGCCTCCAAATCGTAAGCAGATGTTGGGGAACTTCTCGTGAAATAGGTGCCTAACATCTGTTCCACCGCTGCCGTCGCCCACCAAAGCGGCCCTAATTAGGGGAGCGCCTCGTGCCCGCGTCCCTCCCTTCCCCGCTGCCGACGATTGGGTTTCTCCCAAGGGGTGATTCCAGCGAAATCCCATCGGCACGTTCGTTTCGCGTGAATTCCACGGCATCTCTTTTGACGAGAGGCGAGTTTTTCCACCCAGAGTTTTGTTTTGTTTTTTTTTTTTTCCCCCTGTGAAGCCTTAAAAAAGTGCCTGATGGGTCCAGTAACACCAGTGGAAACGCAGCAGATGGTGAAAAAAGCAGCTGAGGCTTTTGGGGGGGTGGTGGTTTCTCCATTCGTGCCGCTCGGAGTCATGAGGGAATGCGTGTTTGCAGTGGAAAAAGAAAGGGAAAATGAAAGGGAGAAACTCTTAAACTCCACCGAACAATAAAAATAATAATAGGAAAAAAACCCAAAAACCCTCAACCCAAACCTGGTGCCATCTGCCCATTAAAGTTCTTTTTTATTGAGGTTGCAAAAACCTGTCTGCTCGTTGAGTTTCTCTCCCGCTCCTTCCCTGGGAATTGTTAGGCTGGTGGGAAGGCTCGGCTCGAACCCCCGGCGTTGTCGCCAACCTTTGGAGCTCTCCCAGCTTTGGGGGGTTTTTCTTTTAATAACTATACTGCAATTCAAAAGTTATTCTTCGACTCCTGCTTTATAAACTCTACTATGGAAAAGGCAGCTGGGGGAGGGCTGTGCAAAGCTACCAGTAAAGTTCCCACTCCGGTTGTCGCCGGCAGAGGAATCGCCCCTTTTCCAGAGGGAAGGATCCTACTGGGAATGTTCAGTTTGCTCCCAGAAGAGCCGCTGGGCGTCAAAAAATGCAGGAGCTTCCTTCGTGTCTGTTCAGACGGGGAACGAAGACCGTGTTGGGTGAAATACAACTCGAGGTGCAACGTGTCCAAGTGTCCTTTGCTACCTTAGATGTTGAATTAACTCTTAGATGGACTCACCAAACTCACCGGGGCACTTGTCTGACTCACATGGCAGCTCTAGTGCTAAAAAGTAGGGTTTGACCATCAGTTCTTATGGGTATAGGAAGCAACAAGATGAGTAGGAGGGAATTTTTGGACAGATACGGGTAGAAGGAGATTTGGGGCTCACGGTCCCGCAATACACGGAGATTTTTTAGGGTCGTAGAATGGTTTGAGGTAGGAGGGACCTCAAAGATCATCCACGGGCAGGGACACCTTCCACTAGCCCAGGTTGTTCCAAGCCCATCCAACCTGGCCTTGGACACTTGCAGGGATCAAGGGGCAGCCACAGCTTCTCTGGGCAACCTATGCCAGATGTAGAAAGAATCCAGGATCTGTTTCCGTTTCCATCCCAGGAATCTCCAGGGCTGCCATCAATGGTAGTCCTTTATTCTTCCTCTTGGCTTTCTGGATTTTGAAAAGGTTTACGGGAGCTTTTTACATCTTCCCGTCTCCCTGGCGCCTTTATCTGCGTAACAAAGGAAGTCAAGAGCACGTGTCCCTTATTTTCTGCTCCAACACCATTCCCGGGAACATTCCAGAGCATTGTTTTCCACACAAACTCATTTTCCACAGCGATTTTTCCGCGTTCAGTTGGCGTAATGACTGTGCTGATGTACCTTTACTTTTTTTTTTTTAAAAAAGAACTGGAACAATCAATCTCCCAAGTCCCGTTTTCCTTCCAAGGATAAAAGGTAAACCAGCTTCTTTCCTCTTCTTTATGTGGACCTGCAGTCATGTGGGCAGCAATGAAACAGGTTTTCTCTCAAGACGCCAAAAAGAAATCTATTTGTCTTCTTGCAAGGCGAGACGTTTGTTCATTGTTTATACAGAGAAATGTAAAAATAGAAGACGCGGTTACGAGAACCAGCTGATACGCAGAGGCCCTTTTTTTACGACTCTGAGTCATTTCCAGTGTCTCTCCCTCTTAATGAAAATATCTTTGCAGAGTAGCTGAGTTAGTATTCTCTAGGTAAAAATGCGCAGTTCAGCTTGGAAATCGATTCCTTTCGTCGTTTCTGTGGAAAAACGCGCTCTTTTGCCTTGCTGGGTTTTGTCAGCCTTCTGCTTTTTACCGTGCCGATCTAAATTTAATCGAGATTGTCAAGTGAAAACATGCTTAGAGCTAAAATAAGGCTCAAAAATATTGCAGTTGTGGAGGGTTTTTTGCCAGGTTTGAGCTCGGTGTGGTGTTTCTAAAGTGGGGGACGTAGGAGGGTAAATCCTCGGTAAATCCAGGCTGGAATCATATTCTCAGGAAGCTGGTTTGCTGTTGATGTTTTGCATCGACTTGAGCGTGTTTGGCACCTGTGACTTCATCGTGAACCTCCTTCGAAATGTCACTTTTCTGTTTAAAACAGGGAATGACACAGAAATATCCGTTAGAATTCCAAGATTTATCAGATGTTTCCTTGCTCGATTTGCTTTGGAAACTGTTGCGCTGATACCAAAGGAATTGGATTCCGGGCGGAAATTCCTCTTTTCTTTATTATATTCTCTTTATTTTTCTTCTTAAGGTAGTATCATATCTCTGAATATTAAACTCATTTGATAAACAATAAGTTGATCACACTCCATACGGTTACCAAATTCTATTTCAGAAATTGCATTTTTCCTTGATGTGAACAAATACATAAAATATAGACACAAAATATTTAAAAATAAAAATATAAAATATATAATGAAGATACCCTTGAGATCAAATATTCACCCATTCAACTTTTCCTTCAGCTGTTTTCAATCGAGTGTTGGACACTTAGTTTTATTCTGAGCTGTTGAAGTCCCATCAACTCACCTTTACAGATCCACAAATCCATCGAATCAGGTGGCACCAGCAGCTAACCTGAACTTCCCCTCCAAGGCCAAACGTGAGGAGAGGTGCTCTTTTAAAAAGCTGGGAGATGGTGAAATACATCACAAAGCAACATACACATATCCGACCTAAAGGTATCTTTTAGGCTTTTTGGAGGTAATTTATTTTTTTTAACTTAAATGCTGCTTTTCTTTGGCAACAAAAACCAAAAGGGGACAAGCAGCAATTTTGGGTGCACGGAGCAGAAAGTCTCGAGGACCATATGGAATATCATGGGGGCTTGGTGGAAAACAGTCGTGTTCATTATGCCCCTTGGCAAAACAGGATCGCGGTTGACATGCAAATTTCTCTGCGATTGCCCTTCTGTGAGAGAACAGCCCTCATGATGTGTAAAAACCTCCCCGTCCGCCGCTTCTGTCGTGACCTCTGTCCGTCTCGTCCATCGTGACCTCTGTCCGTCTCATCCGTAATGTCCTCTGTCCGTCTTGTCCATCGTGACCTCTGTCCGTCTCATCCGTCATGTCCTCTGTCCGTCTCGTCCATCGTGACCTCTGTCCGTCTCATCCGTAATGTCCTCTGTCCGTCTTGTCCATCGTGACCTCTGTCCGTCTCGTCCATCGTGACCTCTGTCCATCCCATCTCGCTGATTCGTAGTTATTCTCACATGGTCTGGTTTTGCTGGGATGGACTTCAAAATATTGTATTTGCCGCCGGAGCTCTGGGGGATGAGTGGGGTTTGTTCGATGACACTTTCCAGTGGAAATCCTTGGGAAAGCTCCGAAAATCGGTTCCTCGAGCCACGTTTGAAACAGGACATTGGAGCTGTGGGGCTTTTCCAAGCACGGTTGAAAAATCAGGGCGAAATCTGGTTAAACACGTGGGAAATTCGGAATTATTCACATCGGAGGTTCATTCCTCTGGGGCTGGGGTAGGAAATCCTGCCTGTCCTTGGCAGGGACTTCCCTTCCTATGGGTGGTGCTGGAAAGTGCCTAATTTTGGGAACGTTCATTTTATGGAACCTGTAAATAAATTAAAGTTGGATAAATGAATATTTTGCAGCCTATTCATATATATATATATATATATATATAAAAATAATGCTGTATTTATTTACGCCCATTCTGTTAAGCTTTGCCGTTCCAACTGTTCTCTTGTCACGGAGCGCGTGGCCAAGGATCTTTTTCCCCCCTGTATTCCCGTTTTTCACCGTGGCCGAGGATCTCAAATGTCACGGCAGGGTGGGGGGCGTTTCTCGCTGCGTTTTCCCGGTGCAGAATCTGTTGTAGCTCAAGCTCTGTCGGTTCCATCATTCGAGGGGGGGACGTAGAAATGAACTGCATAGAAAAATCAAATTTTTGTCCCGGCAGGGGTTAAGGGAACCAAAGAATTGGGGTGATTTCTGTGTGGAGGACGTGGAGTTATTCTGAATTTCCTCGCATTGGTGCCGTTCTTTGAGCTGCCTTCATTAAGGCTGTTATTCCTGAAGTTTTGGAGTGGAACCCTTTCAGTTTCCATCACAAAACTTGGAATTACAGGTTCGGATGAAAGTTTCACATCCCTTTAACTGGTTAAAACCTTGTTGCCTGCCGCTAGGAAAAAAAAAAGTCAATTTTATTCTTAATTAAATCTTTTTTTTTAAAAAAATTCAATACCATATTTCACTCCCTGTCATTTTCATGCTTCAATTATTGTCAATTAGCAGCACTTAGGGACGCAGTTTCAGGTCTCACATTCAGGACCGAGGGTTGTTCCAAACAGTGTTACACTATTTAAACCTGTCACTCAGGGCGAGGATTTATTTTTTTTAACCCGTGTCTTTGCATTGCTACAATTCCCNATCCCATCTCGCTGATTCGTAGTTATTCTCACATGGTCTGGTTTTGCTGGGATGGACTTCAAAATATTGTATTTGCCGCCGGAGCTCTGGGGGATGAGTGGGGTTTGTTCGATGACACTTTCCAGTGGAAATCCTTGGGAAAGCTCCGAAAATCGGTTCCTCGAGCCACGTTTGAAACAGGACATTGGAGCTGTGGGGCTTTTCCAAGCACGGTTGAAAAATCAGGGCGAAATCTGGTTAAACACGTGGGAAATTCGGAATTATTCACATCGGAGGTTCATTCCTCTGGGGCTGGGGTAGGAAATCCTGCCTGTCCTTGGCAGGGACTTCCCTTCCTATGGGTGGTGCTGGAAAGTGCCTAATTTTGGGAACGTTCATTTTATGGAACCTGTAAATAAATTAAAGTTGGATAAATGAATATTTTGCAGCCTATTCATATATATATATATATANGGAACCAAAGAATTGGGGTGATTTCTGTGTGGAGGACGTGGAGTTATTCTGAATTTCCTCGCATTGGTGCCGTTCTTTGAGCTGCCTTCATTAAGGCTGTTATTCCTGAAGTTTTGGAGTGGAACCCTTTCAGTTTCCATCACAAAACTTGGAATTACAGGTTCGGATGAAAGTTTCACATCCCTTTAACTGGTTAAAACCTTGTTGCCTGCCGCTAGGAAAAAAAAAAGTCAATTTTATTCTTAATTAAATCTTTTTTTTTAAAAAAATTCAATACCATATTTCACTCCCTGTCATTTTCATGCTTCAATTATTGTCAATTAGCAGCACTTAGGGACGCAGTTTCAGGTCTCACATTCAGGACCGAGGGTTGTTCCAAACAGTGTTACACTATTTAAACCTGTCACTCAGGGCGAGGATTTATTTTTTTTAACCCGTGTCTTTGCATTGCTACAATTCCCAGAATAAATAGAGTTAAATAGGTCTGAGGATATATTTCCCCCAATTTTTCTGATTTCCTTTTCCTGTCTGGTGGTACAACTTTGGGGTATGGACAAGCTCTTTGGGGGAAAAAAAAACTAAACCAAACCAAAAAAAACCCCAACAAAAATCCAAACCCCGAAGGGTTTCTTGCCCTTTTCTGTATTTATTTCACTCTGTGCCAGTCCTGTTTCTGCAGGATCCAAGGGGCATTTCTTGCTTTGTGTGTTTTCCATTCCTCTCTAAACACTGATGAGATAGTTTTGAAATTTTATTTATTTATTTATTTATTTTACTAAGAGCAGGATTTTCATCTTCTCATATTTGTAAATTATGCTTATGGAATAGTAAACAGGATTTACTCAATTAATCAAATTTACAGATTAGCTTATTGATCACAACTATCCTGTGCTGGAGATCAATGCTAATGTGCTTTGAATCTTTAATTGTTAATCCATTTCGGAATTAACATCGATGCTCGTTGAGATAATCCCTCCTCATTTGATTTTTATTTTTTTTTTAATTTTGTTTTTGGAGTGTGGGAAATGCTTTCTTATCCATTAAGGCTTTTACAGGAAGAAAAGGACAAAAGCAAATTATTCCTTTTCTGGGCATAATTGAAGATGTTGTGAGCGAAGGAGTGTTTGACATCATAGTTAGAATTATGTCAGATCTCAGGGATTGTATTTTATCCAGAGAGATATGCAAGGTACGGGAACGGTAATGCGATATTTAATGTTCAGGACAGCGTTTATTCTTGTTTTAATCACGGAGATCACTGTAATGTTCCGATGGGAATTCCTCCCTCTGTCTGGATGCGTTATATGGACTGCGGGGACAAAATTAGTTCTTATGGCAAAACTTGGGGAAGAAAGGCAGAAGAGGAGAGGGTGAGTCAGAAGACTCCCATAAACTGGAAATAGGTCGTGCAGGAGCTTTCCGACTGCTCCGACAGCTTGATCCGACAGCTCCTCCGGTGCCGCTGTCTCCTGCTCCCGGTCACTGGAGGTGGGAGAAGGAGCCTCGAGGGGATCCAAACCTAGCCCGGCATCACCACTGAACCTGCACCCACAATCGATTGGAACGTCTTTTCTTTTTTAAAAAAAAAGCAAATTAAACTTTCTCAGTGATCATTTGCATATAAACTGTTCAACCCGCAGCTCCAAAAAGGGGATTATTTCGATGGCGGAGTCGAGCGCTTGGGTTAATAGATCCCACATATGCCATTTATTGCATACTTGTGTTTATTGCTTAAGGCACTAATTCCCTTAAGTGAAACACAGTATTTCTCGGAATTAAATCAAATAAATTATTTCTTTGCCCACTTTTAATGCGTTAAGCAGAAAATCTCTCTAGCAGATGAACGCTCAGGACGCAGCGCACTTATTTGTGTCGGTTATTGCGGAAAGCTCGGCCGTAATTTACGGAACAGGGAGCAAACATCTCTCACTTGGGCCAGGGCAGGTTCAGGACAGAGACTGGAAAAAAGTATTCCCTGCAGGAGTGGCCAGGCTTTGGAATGAGTGTCCCAGGGAGGTGGTGGAGTCCCTGTCTCTGGGAGTGTCCCAGCGGTGTCTGGATGTGGCCCTTGGGGACATGGATTAGTGGTGATTGTGGTGGTGCTGGTGATGGTGGGACTAGATGGTCCTGGAGGTCTCTGCCAGCCTTGGTGATCCTGGGATTCCAGTTGTAGTAGACCTGTTGGAATGAATCCAGAGGAGGGCAGGAATTAACTGGAACCCCCTCTGCTCTGGAGACACGCTGGGAGAGCTGGGGGGGGTCACTTGGAGTAGAGAAGGATCCAGGGAGAGCTCAGAGCCCCTTCCAGTGCCTAAAGGGGCTCCAGGAGAGCTGGAGAGGGACTTGGGACAAGGCATGGAGGGACAGGACAAGGGGGAATGACTTTAAGCTGAAGGAGGGCAGGGATAGATGGGATATTGAGAAGGAATTCTTGGCTGGGAGGGTGGGCAGGCCCTGGCACAGGGTGCCCAGAGAAGCTGTGGCTGCCCCTGGATCCCTGGGAGTGTCCAAGGCCAGGCTGGATGGGGCTTGGAGCAACCTGGGCTGGTGGAAGGTGTCCCTGCCCATGGCAGGGGGTGGCACTGGATGATCTTTAAGGTCCCTTCCCACCCAAACCGTTCCATGATTCCATGAGTGTGGCACAGCATCGGTTTGTTGGGATGCACAGAAGGGAATTCATGGAGCTCGGTGAAGGATTTATCCAAGATTCCAAGCACCTGAGCCACTCACACCCAGCAGACACTTGGGCAGGAGCTGCTTCTTTGTTTGGGGGGATTGTTCCGACCATGTGTTTGACGCATTCGGTTCTTACCTACTTTAAACAACACTCATAAAAGGCTTTCTTTGCCATGCAATGACATAAAGCAGATTTCTACTGCTGGGCCGTGTCGCCTTTTAATAGCAAGCTGCTTTATCTGGCAGCATCAATGCAATTCATCAGGCAATCCATGTGACTCTTCCACGGAATTAAATCCATCCTGCGACCGCAGCTCTTCCAGCAGAGCGAAAAGCTGGTTGATGTAGCACCCAACCCTTGAAAAGAACAGATATTTCCAGGGGGATGAAATGAGTTTAAATCTAAAGGTGGCTGGTACCTTTTTGGGGCAGCAAAGGGGTGGGATCGCTTCGTGGCCGTGGCAGCCGTGGATTGGGGAATGTTCTGCGCCGATCCTGTCTTTCCATTCGGGATCAGAGTCCCACAGCCAAGTGGGTGGGGGATCCTTAGGAAGGTGCAGTCCATTGGCCTGGACTGTTTGTGGGGCTTATGTGGGAACAGGCAGTAGGGAAATGGAACAGAGGTTTGAGATGTGGCCCAGGAGAACCTCGTGAAGTTCAGGAAATCCCAGCGCTGGTGCTGCAGCTGGGTCGGGGAAATCCCAGATACGAGCATGGTCTGGGAGATGAACTCATGGAGGGCAACCCTGGGAGAAGGACCTGGGAGTGCTGGTGGGGGAGAGGCTGAATATGGCCCAGACCAGAACCCACCGTGCCCTGGGCTGGTCCCACAGCGAGGGCAGCAGGTTGGAGGGGATTGTGCCCCTCTGCCCCCCCAGCTCAGGTGAGACCCCACCTGCAGAGCTGCCTCTAGCCCTGGGGGACCAGCACAGCAAGGCGATGGAGCTGCTGGAGAGTCCAGAGGAGGCACCAGGATGGGCAGAGGATGGAGCAGCTCTGCTGGGAGGAAAGGCTGGGAGTGCTGGGATTGATCAGCCTGGAGAAGGGAAGCTTTGGGGGCACCTCCTGGTGGCCTTCCAGTGCCTGAAGGAGCTCCAAGAAAGATGGAGAGAGACTATTTGCAAGGGATGGAGGGACAGGACACAGGGAATGGTTTTAAACTGATGGAGAGTAGGGTTAGGTTGGATATTGGGAAGGAATTCCTGGCTGCGGGGAGTGTCCAGGGCCAGGTTGACGGGGCTTGGAGCAACCTGGGCTAGTGGAAGGTGTCCCTGCCTATGACTGGATGATCTTTAAGGTCCGTTCCAACCCAATCATTCCATGAATCCCTGAAATCAGGGGCATTTCTGCTGGGCGTGGCATCAGCCAAGTGCCTCAATTCAGTCCCATCCAATACCTGCTGTAATCGGGAGCAGCTTTGACCAAGTGCGGCTTGAGAAGTTCCCCGCGCTGGGCTGGGCTGGGCTGGGCTGGGCTCACCCTCCCCTCCGTGGTGACACAGCACTTTATTTCCTCTAACTGGCTTATCTTCATAACCTGATAATAATTGATATTCCGGTATGGGAAAGTTAAGTGCAAAATGGCAGGCAATGCCAGAAGATGAGTCTTGCAAATGATGGGATAATTCTCACCTCCAGGCTTTTGAAAGGACAGACTTCATTTTCCCGGGGGCAGTAGAAAGGTGAAAAATTATGTTGCTTTTCTCTATCTATGTGTATATCTGTATCTTTTTGTTTGCAGTAGCATTGCCTGGAAAACATTTTCCATAAAAGATCAGAGTCTTTTCGTATCTCTGTGACTTTTAATCTGGTGGATTATTGGGGGCAGTATCTCCCACACCAATTATATATTGCTTATCAAAGTTGCTTTTTCTTACTCGGTAGCAGCACAAGCTTTTCATCCGTAATTCCATTCAGCCCTGACAGTTAAGACATGAAAACAGTTTATTCCCTGGAAGCACTCTCGGCTTCCCAGCAGCAGGAAAATCCCCTTTGCCATCTGATTTTCACTCCACTGGTTTTTCTGTGGCGCGACCTCATTTGACAAGTGCAGGGACATTTTCTCACCTTTTGTGTGTGGCTTTTGGGCTGTGAGAAAATGAGGCTTTTCCCAGAGCTGCCTTCCCAAGGACATGGTGGGGTTTTTGGTGGAATATCAGACTTACCTCAAGTGCACAATGTAATTCCCATCTTTTTTATACGTATTTTCCTCTTCCTACTTGGTTGCCTCTCCCTTAAAAAATTAAGTTCAGAAGAAAGAGTAAGTTTCAAAAGGCGTGTTTTCTGCTCCCATTTCTTTCCTGTACTTCAAACTTTTAGTCTAAAAGCTCCGAGTTTTCAGTTATTATCTTCTCACCGAAGCTTTATTTCATTTTTAGGAGCTGTACTTTTCCATCTTTTCTTCCTGCAGGTTTTTTCGGGTTTTCTCACTTTCACAATTACATCTCATAAAAGTCTGAGTTTCCAGCTCGGTGTCTTTTATGGAAAGAAGTTGATATAAAAGATGCCGTGGAGCCAAATTCTTACCAACTTCCTTTTTTAGGGGCGTTTGGAGTAAAACCGGCGCATGTTTGCTGTGCTGTCCAAATTTATTGCTTCCATTACTTTTGGCCAGTAATACCTTTTTTGGAATCCTTCTGACCAAATATTAAGGATGCAGTGTGGGATTATTGTATATTATATAGTTTATAAAATACATAATATTTATATATAATACATATTTTTATTATATATAACATTGAATTATAAGTAAAATTTCTTTATTATAATTCATGCATTTATAACAAAATCACTTCTATTTCTTTTTGCTCTACAAGCAAACATACCTAAAAATACTTGTATTTTTTGTATCACTGTAACAGGTACTAAGGAAGTTTTGCACATAAATATTTGCACATGAAGAGGCTCAACATCCTCTTTTAGGGCAAATTTACAACGTCCTAGACACCGTGACCACATTTCCTTACAGTGGCAGCATCGCCAGCAGTTTCTTTGTATTTATTTATATTTATTTGATTTTTCCAGCAGTTTTTCAGGTGTTATCCCCTTTGCAGGCGGCTGTCGAGTAAATAGTAAAAAAAAGCAACAACCCTCTGTTGTGGGATATGCTGGTTATGGATAAATCACATTTTATTATTATGGCTGGTTATGGATAAATCACATTTTATTACCATGTCATCATATTATTTTCTTCTTATCATTTCATTTGTACCGACAAAACAAAAAAGCAGGGGACTTAAGTGGTCAAGAATTATACCAGGAGAGGGATAAGGGCATTTAATAATAGAAAATGTTACAAATATTGAGAAGGAGCAGCTCTGCGGCAGCTGCGAGCTGCTCAAATGATTCCTTTCGTTTGAAAACAAGTGGCTGTGGTGGTTCGGGAAGAGCCCGGGGTGTTTAACAACATCCCATGTGTGATTTCAAAGAGGCGAGCACAGAAAGGGATTAGTTTCAAATACACACTGTCTAGATTGAAGTGCAGGGTGAAATTTTAATTATAATCCGGTTTTGACTTTTAGATCCATCAAACCATCGCAATTAAAAACACCAGGAAATTAAACCTTTTTGCAGTTTTTCACCTTTTCTTCTTTAACTTTCCGGAGTGCCGTATCCGTACAACGATTTCACAGGAACAAAAAAAATTTGGATTCGTGTTTGAGTTGCGAGAGTTCAAACCATTTTGAGTCAAAATCATCCCCCAAAGCCTGTAAATACCTAAATTTGACTGCACTGCTCCCTAGAAGAGTAGGGAAGTCTTTTATGGAGTTCAGAGGTGCTTCACTTTGGAAGGTTTTCCTTCCAGAAAATGTAGATAGACCCATATGGTTCCAAACATATATATATATCTATAATTTGAATGTATAATTTGAGTGTAGGTGTTAGAGCTTTCCGGAATGAACGTCGTGTTCAGGGCGAGAGGGAACGGCCTCAGGCTGGGCCAGGGCAGGGGCGGGTGAGACATGAGGAGGAATTTGTGGCTGGAAAGGGTGGGGAGGCCTTGGCAGGGGCTGCCCAGGGAGGTTTGGAGTGCCCAGCCCTGGAGGTGCCCAAGGCAGGACTGGCCGTGGCACTCAGTGCCAAGGTGGGCATCGGGCACAGGGGGCTCGGACATCCCACAATCCCGGAACATGCCGAGTTGGGAGGGACACCCACAAGGACCATCGAGTCCAACCCTCAGCCCTGCAGGGGACCATCCCCATGAGTCCCCCCCTGTGCCCCAGAGGATCATCCAAAGGCTCCTGGAGCTCTGGCAGCCTCAAGGCCATGCCCGCTGCCCTGGGCAGCCCATTCAGTGCCCACCACCCTCTGGGGACAGAGTTACTTTTCTTTTTCTGATATCTTGGAGTTCTTTTCCAACTTAAGTCATCTTGGGATTCTGTGACTCAGCCTAAAGCGAACGAAGGCGTCGTGAAGACAGTTGTAGCATAGAAGAATAATGTGAAATACTTCACGGTTCTGAGTGGGGATGACCTACTTGTCTGAGTCAGGTATGGAAGGAAAGGCAGCACCTCTTGGTAGAACATCTGCTCTTGAAATTCTCAGTGCTGGCCCCCTTGATCCTGTGCCCAGATTTGGGTCCAAAGTGTCTCGTTTTGGCTGTTGAGCAGCTTTTTCTCAGCTCTTGATTCGTGGGCTTTAACTCTCTTTTTCTTTTGCGACTTGAAGTCTCTTTGGGAAAACGTAATTGAATAAAACAATTATACTGCTTGTAATTATAGCAAATTATCACACAAAAAACTGCTCGTTCTTAAAGCAGGGCTTTGTGCACCACCGGTGGCCTTCAGAGGGTCACCTGGACTGTGGTCCCCTGCAGGGCACCCTCTATTGAGTGGGGTCTTCTCCAAGGTTGAGTCACTTCTCTGTCTCTTTGGAGTGAGTTTAGGAGTAAGATGGAACAGCTCTGCTGGGAGGAAAGGCTGGGAGACCTGGGATTGTCCAGCCTGGAGAAGGGAAGCTTTGGGGGGACCTCATTGTGACCTTCCAGTGCCTGAAGGAGCCGCAAGGAAGATGGAGAGAGACTGTTTCCAGGGGATGGAGCGACACGACAAGAGGAATGGCTTCCCACTGCCAGAGGGCAGGGTTAGATGGGATATTGGGAAGGAATTGCTGGCTGGGAGGGTGGGCAGGCCCTGGCACAGGTTGGGCAGAGAAGCTGTGGCTACCCCTGGATCCCTGGGAGTGTCCAAGGCCAGGTTGGACGGGGCTTGGAGCATCGTGGGCTGTTAGGAGGTGTCCTATGGCAGGGCCATTGGAAAAAGATGATCTTTGAGGTCCCTTCCAACCCAAACCATTCTGGGATTCTGTGACTGTTGGTGTGTGAAAAAAACCAGCCTGAACCACGAAATGAGAGATTTGTAATGAGCATTGTGCGCATATAAAATTGACCTTTTCCAATGACAGAGTCCATAAAGATGGAAGAGTCACTCCTTAAACGCAATAAAATCGCCGCCCAGATGAGTTCATTGCAAAGAAATCCATCGAGGCTTGTTCTGTGGAAAGACACTGCCTTTGATGTAGGAAGGGATGGAACTTTCTCCCTTCAGAAGGAATGACCCTTTCCCCAGCTGACCAGAGCCTGATCCTTTGACTGCAGTGTTGCCACAGGGTTTGGTGGGGAAACAGGGACATTTTTCCTCCAAGTTTCTTTTATTTTTTTAATTTTTTTTACAATGGTTTATTGAAGGAAAAAAAAAATCTCCCCGAATTTTAGAGATACAGTTTTGGAACTGTATTTACGAGTGTCTGCACCGAGTTAGCCCAGTGGCAATAAAGAGCTGTTGGTTTTGCATTTGGTTTGTCAGACATCCCTTGTGGCAGAAATTCCTCACTGATCTGAAGCTGGAATTGCTATTTCTCGTGTTGTTTGGAGTGGAAGATGCTCCAACACGTGGCACGGGACGGAGTCGTCGTCATTTCATCTGGAACAAGAGGCATTTTTCGATCCACTCCTATCACAATATCCCATAAGCTGAACAGGTTTAGGGGGAAACAAAGGTAAAAATATTCCACGCTGCAGAGTTTGGTTTGGGATGGGAATGTGACGGCGAGCAGCTTGGAAAACCTTGGACCGAAAGATGAATATTGGGATTTATGTGGATGCTCTCAGTGTGCTGAATACGGAGGGAGACGTCCTTCATATGAGCTTAGGCTGAATGTTGGGTTGCTTTTCTGAAGTAGAAGTCATCTTGGAAGGAAAAAAAATGAACTAACGATGAAGGGAAGTTGTTTGACGTGGACTTTTCTGTCCCGTAAAACACGTGCGGTTTGCATTTCGTGTGCCCAAGTGGTCCTTTCTGGTGGTGTTTCCGTTGCCGGTGAAACACATGTAAAGATGTCTCTCCCCAGGAGCTTCATGAAGACATTTCCTTACTGTTCTTACTTCATTCTCACTTTTTTTTAATTGTAACCAAACGTATTTTGCCCTCTCTCAGATTTTTCTGGCACAGCTACCGAGGAATTCAGGCCTCATCCAAGAAGATGTGACTGGTGGTGGGGGTGGCGGGGGAGGAGAAACACAAGGGGCGGATTGTTTGAAAATGCATTTTTTTAACTCCGGGAAATGATTGTTCCCATTCATCACAGCCCTCCCACAGTCTTTTGTCGTACCTGATTGATAGTGTCTACCACAGGGTGGGGGCGCAGGCAGGCGCTTTGCATAGGTAATTATTTCTGTGCGTAGTCATTTCCAATTGCTGCTTAATTAGAAATTAAGGGGCAGGGAGGCAATTGCCAGGTTGTTCCTCCAGGACTATGTCCAGTTTGGGGACTTCCAAAAGGACACGGAGGGGCTGGAGGGTGTGCAGGGAAGAGAAGGGAGCTGGGAAGGGGCTGGAGCAGCAGGAGGGGCTGAGGGAGCTGGGGGGGCTCAGCCTGGAGAAAAGGAGGCTCGGGGGGGACCTTCTGGCTCTGCAGCTCCCTGATGGATCCAGGGCAGGGTTGAGATCTGCTCCCAGGGAACAGGGACAGGAGGAGAGGGAACGGCCTCAGGCTGGGCCAGGGCAAGGGCAGGTGGGACAGCAGGAGGAGTTTCTGCTTGGAAAGGGTGGTGAGGCCTTGGCAGGGGCTGCCCATGGAGGTTTGGAGTGCCCAGCCTGGAGGTGTCCAAGGCAGGACTGGCCATGGCACTCAGTGACAAGGTGGGCATTGGGCACAGGGTGGGCTCCATGGCCTTGGAAGTCCTTCCTAACCTAAACCATCCTGTGATTCCATTACAGGCCATACCAGTGGGAATATTTGAAAATGTTAGTAATGACTCCGTGTTCTCCACATGGTTCATCTGAGTTCAGGCTGGGAGATGGTCCCATTGCCCTTCCAATGTGCTTCATCCAAGAGGGAGCAGCTCCTCAGGTTGGCAAGGGGGTGGGCATTGCAGAACCAGCAGGAGTTTGTCACCATTGTTGACACGGAATGGGCTTGGGTTGGGTTTTATTTGTGTGTTTTATGGCGTAACCTGTGCTGTTTTGTCATGTGGGATGTTCCCTTTGAACATTGCAAAGCTGCACTTCCGATCGCATCCGAAGCATCCAATCGGTTTTTAATAACCCTCTTTTTCCACAAAACCCCTTCCCCGCCTTCCCACCTTTCATCGTGAGACTCCCTTTTTGTGGCCCGGTGACCGAATAACAGCTCTTGATTTTTGAAAGCTCCCGAAAGCAAATCGTGTTTTCAGCTCTCCTAATGAAATATTTCTTGCGGAGTTACGCCCAAATAATCCCAGTTTTCGCGCCTCTCCAGCGCTTTTGGGTCCCCTCTCGCCCGGCTCTCAGCTGCGTCATCCCAACCCCCTGGTGTAGGGAATTAAGTGGATGTAAAAGTATACTCTGGATTTTCAGGAGAGGTCACGGATAGCCTTTGCCCACCGGCGTCCTCATTACGCTTCCCGGCCGCGGTTGGAGGGCCGGGGAGGACCCAGCTGGGCCCCCCGCCCGCTCTCATCAAGCCTTAATTTCTGCAGGAGGCGCTGCCGGCATGAACAAGTGTGCCGGGTTCTCCGGTGGTCCTGCCAAACAGCGAGAGCCCTTAATTAGCGGCGAGGCTTCAATCAGGCTCCCTAACGCGCCGTGGAGCCGCCAGGGTCATGTTCCGTCCTCGCGCGCCGGGAAGAGCCCGAGGACCGACCCCGAGTGATGGGGGGGGGTTGTGGGCTTTATTTTTTTGAAACATATCCTTGGTTTTCTCCAGGCAGGGACTCGGTCTGTGCTTGGGGGATGTTGGCAGAGGGAAATTTGATTTTCATTTTTATTTTTTCCAAGGGAATAGGGATTTCTGCTCCGTGTTTTGCTCGTTTTGGTGCTGAGGGGTATGAAAATTCTCAGATTTTCTGTGGCTGGAGTCCAGGCTGGGAAGGGTTGTTTTGTTGTAGAGCATTTGGTTGTCTCCAAGATGAAAAGCAGAGTGGCCAGTGATGCTTTATGGGGCACTCTTTGTGCTCATCATTGAGATATTTATCATAGAATCAACTGGGTTGGAAGAGTCCTCCGAGATCATCAAGTCCAACCCTTGATCCAACCCCACTGCAATTCCCAGATCATGGCACTGAGTGCCACCTCCAGGCTCAGTTTAAAAACTTCCAGGGGCGGTGACTCCACCGCCTCTCAGGATCCCCTGTTTTAAATGATTAGGATAATTGTTGAAATAATTCATTAAAAGAAGAAAAATATTTGCAAGACACAGAATCCTGGAATGGTTTGGGTCGGAAGGGACCTTAAAGCCCACCCAGTGCCACCCCCTGTCATGGGCAGGGAGAGCTTTCACTGTCCCAGAGCCACATCCAGCCTGGCTTTGGACACTTCCAGGGATGGGACAGATTCAAAACTATTAGAAAAGGGGGATTTTGTTCCAAATATCAGCATTTTTCCCCCCCAATTTGAGTGACATAAACTTTTTCTTACCCGTGTGCAGGCTGATGCTGGCAGTTTATCCTGTTCACGGTCCCGTTTCTTTCCTATGGCTAAAATAATAATAAAAAATACATCGTGTTCTTTTCTCTGCTTGTGGAAGGGATGTCTGAGGTGAACCTGATGCTCAACCCATCCTTGTAGGATCTCCCTAACGCTGGGATCTGGGAATGCTTGTCAGCTCTGCCAGGGGAAGTTTAGGTTGGATATTAGAAAAAAATTCTTTACAGAGAGAGTAATCAGGCATTGGAATGGCCTGCCTGGAGAGGTGGTAGATTCACCGTCCCTGGAGGTTTTTAAACTGAGATTGGACGTGGCACTGGGTGCCATGATCTAGTAAACTGACTAGAGTTGGACCAAGGGTTGGACTTGATGATCTCTGAGGTCTTTTCCAACCCAATCAATTCTATGATTCTATGACTGCCCAGCTTGTGCAGCAACAGGGACAGCTGCGTTCCAAGAACCTCGCACAACGTGTTTGAGCTGCAAAGACACCCCAGAGCATTAAAAGAGACATTAAAATAAAGTCCGGAGATGTTCCTCAGCCAGCAGAGAGCTCTGGGCTCCTGCGGGAAGGCACTTGATGATAATGTCCCTTCTTTGGAGTCCTTCGCTTTCCAGCATTAAACTGGATTATCAGAATTTCATTGCACTGCCAACAAAAGGGGTGGGGGGTGGCTGAGGGAGTAACTTAATTTTGGCTGCCAGGATTTATTTCAAGAGGTGGAATGAGTTAATTTTTGTGTGGTTAATGTTACAAACTCCGTTTGGATTCGGTGTCTTGTTCTACCTGGAAAGGACTGCTGAAGTTACAGCGAGTTTTGCTTAATGGGCAAAGAAATAAAGCATTTTTCTGCTGTCACATTTTATATTTTATGATGTCCTTTCTGGAATTCAGTCGTGTTTTCTTTTGCAAGTATCCTAAAAGCTAATGAATACAAGGAAATTCAATTACAGGAACTCTTCGATAACAAAGAGAAATGTTCATGTCAGAGGGAGAGATTGAGTGTGATAAAGAATCCAAGATCCATTTTATGTTCACTTGCAAGAAATTTTTTTGACAGTAGAGTTTAAAAAAACGCATTTAAAATGGAGAACTTGACAATGCATCTCATGGCTTTGGAAGCCACTTGGCTTTATCTGGTATTGCGATATAATAACAATATAGGTCTGAATATTCTATGTAAGTGAGAATAACAGTTAAGTTGGAATAATGGTATTATATATAAGTTGGAACATTATATTGGAATTGAAGTTTTATCACTTGAAATATGTAACGAGGGATGAGTTTTTTTGTCTTTTTTTTTACTATTATAAAGATTCTGTTGTAGCTTTTAGAAACGGATGGTCAAACGCCTCATTGATTTTGAGATGAAAACACCCTCATAGGCAATCAGCAAACATAACCTGACGATATCCAGCCATTCCGTTGCTGCATTGGATGCAAAGGGTCTGGTGGATTAAAAAAAACATCTTTTCACCTTTTGTTGTTTGTGAAGCGCTGAGAACTCACCCTGTAAATGTGGGACACTCCTTTGGTTGCCCTTGGCTTGGGCCACCTTGGCATCTCAGTTTTCGGGATGTGCGGAAGGAAAAACCCCAAGTGGAGAATTTGGCTCTGCCCTGGGTTTTGACAGAGCCCTCACTGACCTCTCTTTGCCTTTGGAATGGATGGGCCATTTCTTGCTGCCCAAGAGGACCTGCTGTTGGGAATTTCGGGGCGCTTGGAGCATCTCCTGACTGGCAGGGAAGCTGAAGCTTTGCTTGTGCTCCGATGGAGAGCCGTGGAATTAATGTCACCCTCCTGCCACTCAACACCCAACACCGAGTGGTCCTCACGCGTGGGAAGTGACCCCAGAACTCCAGGAGACTCCAGTTTGTTTGTGGGCTGAACATGCGTGTGATAGGAACCCGTGTGTTACGTGATAGTAAATCCATTTGCTGGCCTCAAAAGCCAGGTCTTGATGTGCATTTCACGTGTGGAGAAGGGAATGGAGCTGGGGAAGGGCTGGGAAACGTGTCCTGTGAGGAGCAGCCGAGGGGGCTGGGGGTGTTTCTCTGGAGCAGAGGAGGCTCAGGGGGACCTCCTTGCTCTGCACAACTCCCTGCCAGGAGGGTGCAGGGAGTGGGGTCGGGCTCTTCTGCCATGGCCCCAGGGAAAGGGGCAGAGGGAATGGCCTCAATCTGCACCAGGGATGAGATACCAGAAACAAATTTTCCCTGCAAAAGTGGCCAGGCCTTGGAATGAGTGTCCCAGGGAGGTGGTGGAGTCGCTGTCTCTGGAAGTGTCCCAGAGGTGTCTGGATGTGGCCCTGGGGGACATGGATTCAGGGTGATATTCGTGGTGCTGGTGATGGTGGCACTGGATGAACTTAAAAGGTCTCTGCCAGCCTTGATGATTGTGGGATTCTGGCAATACTAGTGGGAATTCTGTCTGCAAGAGGGAATAATTTGCGCGTGGTGGGTGGACTGAAGGGACAGAAGATGTGCCACTGCTGCCTGAGCCTTGTGTTTTACTTGTACTTGGGCTTGTCAAGCTCAACTCCAGTGGCATCGGAAGTTCTCGGGAATCATTTGAGCCACCCCAGTAATGCCTCAGAAGTCACAGATTCATAAAGTGATGGTTCCTGAGCTGGAACTCACACTTTACAAGTGAGAAAAAGACCTGCAGGGCCAGGATGGAATGATGGTGAAGAAGGTCTCAAAAGTGAGCACCAGGAGCTTAACTTTGCTGCAGTGGGGAAGTTCTCCCAGGAAAGAAAATGGGGGCAGTAAGAAAAGGAATTTGACAGGTTTATTCTGGATGTCATCTTCTGTTGGGTTAGTCTGATGTCTGTGGTTGAAAAGTCAAAGCTACTTACGGAGCACCTGGTGAAGGGCCTGAGAGGAGAAATATTTCCTCACCTTCTTCCTTCTCAGCTCTCTCCAACGTTAAATACGTTGTGCCAGGCGGAGCAGACGGGCGGCTGCCAATGCTCCACATTTACAACTGCAATTCCGTTCACTCTGCGAAGAGTTCCTTGTTAAAACTCTTTGTCAGCGCAGAAGATGAAAGGTGGTCATTTTTTCTTTGGTGATCTTGCTCCTTTTCGGTGTTTTAACTCTTTAGTGTCACAGCTGAAGTGTTTAAAGGCCCTTCCTAAATCTGGGATCCATGTGGAGTGTGCGATGCCAAAGATCTTCCAACCCTTAAAGCGCGTTGTGACCTGTTGGATCTTGTTTTGTCCAAAATCCTTGATTGTTCACAGAATGGAGTTCCTGTTGCATTTCAGCTTCTTGGGAAGGAACTCTGACTTTTCCCAAATTCCAAATGTTTTGTCTGGGAATGGGGTGTTTCCCATAGCACTGAGAGAGAGGGAAACGTAGTTCCCTAAAATCACTTTATCTTGGCCAATATGCCAGTTACGAAATTGCCTTTTACTTTTTCTTGGGATGAAGGAATTTAAGGGGACAGGGCTAAGGCTCCCGTTTGAACCGTAGCATGAAGGCCCATTTATTTGTTTTGCAGAATCCCAGAGACTGGAAAAGCCCACCCAGCCCCATGGAGCCCACCCTGTGCCCGATACCCACCTTGTCCCCCAGCCCAGAGCACTCAGTGCCCTGCCTTGCACACCTCCAGGGCTGGGCACTCCAAACCTCCCTGGGGAGCCCCTGCCAAGGCCTCCCCACCCTTTCCAGGCACAAATTCCTCCCCATGTCCCACCTGCCCCTGCCCTGGCCCAGCCTGAGGCCGTTCCCTCTCCTCCTGTCCCTGTTCCCTGGGAGCAGAGCCCACCCACCTCGGCTTTGGGGAGACCTCATTGTGGCCTTCCAGGACCTGAAGGAGCCACAGGAAAGATTGAGAGAGACTTATTTCCAAGGGATGGAGTGACAGGACAAGGGGAATGGCTTCAAACTGCCAGAGGGTTGGGATAAGTGGGATATTGGGAAGGAATTGCTGGCTGGGAGAGTGGGAAGGGGCTGGGATGGAATTCCCAGGAAAGCTGTGGCTGCCCCTGGATCCCTGGAAGTGTCCAAGGCCAGGTTGGATGGGGCTTGGAGCAACCTGGGCTGGTGGGAGGTGTCCCTGCCCATGGCAGGGGTTAGAATGGGATGATCTTGAACGTCCCTTCCAACCCAAGCCATTCCACAACTCAGGGGTTGCCCATCCACCCACTTCTCATGGTTAGAAGTATTTTGTTGTTTCAAACTGGGCATTTTTGAGCTTTACACAAGTAGGAAGTTGCTGCTTTTCTTGTGCATGAAGAGTTTGAAACAATGAGGTTTCTCAGAGACCTTCGGGTTTTCTCCCACTCTCCCTGACAAGGGGGACCTGCTGTTTGGGGGGGGTTGAACATCAGCTGCATTCTGTGGTTCCAATCCCCATTGTGCTGAGTGTTCCTGGAGCCTGCCGAGGATGCCGTGGGCGGCAGAGAGGGGCTGCCTTCGTTTGAAACCCGCTCTTAATCAGCCATGAAATGACCCACTGGAGCCCACCTTCCAGTTGGCACGGCCCCACTGCAAGGGTTTTGAAAATATTTAGCAACATATTTGGAAACAGGACTTTTCTGTTCTTTATTTACGGGGGGTTTTTTGGGTTTTTTTGACGGTTGGCTCTCGCAGGAGAAAAGCGCCGCGGGCTCGAAGACCGAATTTAGAGCTCTTGGGGTTGCTCTTGGCACCAGGAGGGAGAAGAGCCCGGCGCTCCGTGAGAGCATTGCTTGTGTTTTAATTATTGGACGCAGGGACGGGGAGCCAGCTGAGCTGTTGTGTTTATTGCCTTTTTTAATTTGCCGCGGTAAAAAAAAAAGCAGTAATTTTTTTCCGTGTCGCAGCCTCTTCACCCGGCCCTGCAACTTGAGGGCGGCACCAAAGTCGTGGGGAAGTTCCGTGTATTTGGAACGCGACATGCTGGGAGGCGCTTTAAAGGAAAAATGACATTATTTTGCATCGATCAATTCCTCCTCTCGGGGGATTTCTGAACCCGTGTTTTCTTTGACGCGTTACGAGTGTGGAGAGCATCTGACAGCGCCTTTAAATAAAACAATATTCTAAACTTTGCTTGCGCAACAGAATGTTTCAAACAATTGCTACAGTCTTAGAGCTCAGTTGCTGCTGTCTAATGATTTATTTTAAAAATGGCTCTCACTGAAAACACTTTGAAACAAAAAAAACACCTTTTTTCCCCCCAGGTTTGCATTGAATTTATCCTTGTGCGTTCATCTCTTACATGATACTTTATATCACATTATTTACATTCTGCGCTAGGAAACTTCTCACTGTTACACATCGGCTTTTTTAAGAGAGGAGGAGAAAAAAAACCCAGGAGTTTTGTCCGGGGGAGTTTTAAAATGAAATTCTGGTCTTGTTGACATCGAAGGAAGGGGGTGGTTTTGATCGCTTTCGCACAGCCAAACGTTAATAATCCTTTTGTCAAAGATTTCATATATCCCGGTGCTTAATGGGGAAAATAAAAACACATAAGTGAAATAATTGGGTCTTACCTGCCCCTTTATGAAGCCGGAGTTGGTTCGTAATGGTTGCAACACCTGGGCAGAATTGGGCAGGTTTGATTTGATGCCAAGGAATGTGTAAAGTTACACCTTGGCGATGATGTTCGCAACCCACCGAGATCACAATAGGAACAAACGTTTCGGACTTGCAAGAAGTTCTGTCTGTGTTTTCAAATTACACGGGGGCGAGATGAAAATCGTAAAATTGAGGCTCCCCCGTGGAAAACAGTGGAAATGAAGAAATTTGCCTGGAATTTTAGTTAGAACTGTCGTACCTGCCCGGAGAAAGAGGAGAAAAATTGAAATTAAAATGAAAATTAGTTTCCAGTTGGAATTGGATCAGAAAGACTGGGAGCCTCCTGCGTCCTTGGGTTCACAGCCGCAGCCACCTTGCCATTATCGTAAACGTCCAGGGCCTGAGTTTGATGCAGGCATAGAAAAAAAGCAGCCAAAGCAAATCATGGAAGGAAATCCAAAGCCTTTGGATTTTGTAAGTGTAAATTATTTCTGTGATTTCCCAAGAACTAATCGATTCATTTCGATGAAACTGCCAATGGCAATAGGATAAAGGAAACGTCGTTAATTCAAGGAAAAGAGGTGCTACTGCTAATTTTTTAGGTCTTCTGCAATGACTTTGCAAATAAGGGAAATTTAATTTTTTGTCATTGAAATGCTGAAATTTTCCCCAGTTTGCCGTGGAAAGCTCTGGGAGGGATCTGGGAAGGGCACCTTGTTCTGATCCCATGGAATTATTTTCATGCTCAGTTTACACGATAAGTCCAATGTCTTTTATCCAACCTTAGCCCTGTCTGAGTGGCTCTTTGGGAATAACTCCATCACTTCCCTGGTGAAACATGGAAACTCTTTCACACCCTCTGATTTAAGACGGGAAATGAAATGCTGTCTTGGTAAATTGCAGAGAAGTTTTCATAAGGGAAGGCAATTATCCCGACTGGAAATATCCCGGTAAAGTCGCTGCGGATGCAAAAAGTTCTCAGTTTGCTTTTTAATCTGAGAGGTGGCTGTGAGTAATTGTAGAAACTCACAATTGCAGTGGATTCCTTTGGAAATCCCAATGTTTGGGATGTCTCGGTTTCCACGGGCAGGGACATCTTCAACCAGACCAGGTTGGTCAGAGCCCTGTCCAGCGTGACATTCAGTGTTCCCCAGGAGTGGGACACACAACACAGGATTGTAGTTTGGGATGAAAGGGACGTTAAGGATCATCTCATTCCACCCCTGCCACAGGCAGGGACACCTCCCACTATCCCAGGTTGCTCCAAGCCCTGTCCAGCCTGGCTTTGGACACTCCCAGGGATCCAGGGGCAGCCACAGCTTCTCTGGGCACCCTGTGCCAGGGCCTGCCCACCCTCCCAGCCAGCAATTCCTTGCCAATATCCCATCAATCCCTGCCCTCTGGCAGTTTGAAGCTATTCCCTGTGTCCTGTCCCTCCATTCCTTGGAAACAGTCTCTCTCCATCTTTCTTGTGGTTCCTTCAGGCCCTGGAAGGCCACAGTGAGGTTCCTCCAAAGCTTCTCTTCTCCAGGCTGGACAATCCCAGCTCTCCCAGCCTTTCCTCCCAGCAGAGCTGCTCCATCCTCTGCCCATCCTGGTGCCTCCTCTGGACTCTCCAGCAGCTCCATGGCCTTCCTGTGCTGGCTCCCAGGGCTGGAGGCAGCTCTGCAGGTGGGGTCTCAGCTGAGCTGGGGGGCAGAGGGGCACAATCCCCCCCAACCTGCTGCCACACTGCGGGACCAGCCCAGGGCATGGTGGGTTCTGGTCTGGGCCATGTCCAGCCTCTCTCCCACCAGCACCCCCAGGTCCTTCCCCTGGGGCTGCTCCTTCTCCTCATCCCAGGGCGATCCCAGGGATGCCCCAGCCCGGGGTCAGGACTTTGCTCCTGGCCCTGCTGAGCCCCAGGAGGTTCCCACGCCCAGCCCTGCCCTGGGGGCTCTGAGGGGTGAGATGAAGTCTCTGTCCAAAGGGCGTCTCCACAACCACATGTGTAGGTTGGGTTTTCGGTGGTGTCCCTGCTGTCTCTTCCTCTGGACAGGAGGGCTTGGAGCTGGTTTTCATCAGCGTGTTTATATTTTTTTATTCCAGTCTGAAGATTCTACTCTTTACCATGTTACAATAAATAACATTTCGCCGCATTCCAGTATCTGTTCTGTTTCTTAAATCTCGGCTCTAGGGTTCTGTTTCTTCCCTGTTTCATTGCCATTTGTCCCGTGTTGATTTCTGGGTGTCCTTCAGGTAGTGTTTTCGAGGAAAGAGAGCACCTGAATTGCAGAGATTGCTTATTTATTACAGGGGAAAGAAATGAAATAAGCTGTTCAAAACAGCACAAGTTTTTACTTTTTAAATAGCAAATTGAAACAACTTCAACTCCTCAACTCTCCTCACATGTCCCTTGGAAACTCCCTTCTTTACTGTAACTTTGTGGTCTTGATGATATTCACAGAGAAGCTGATTTACTGAATAAAGAAGTTCTTTAAGTTTGCAGTTTTGGAACATTCCCAGTGTTTCTGAACCCGGGTTTCAAATTTTACTGGCATTTTGTTGGCAAACTTAATTTTTTGGAGTCCTTTCTTACTTGGGTATGTTTCCTGACACCTTCGGCTGTATGGTGCCGTCTTTTAAAATTCTGTGGTTTAAAATATACTCTTTTTTTCTTTTTTTTGAAGAGGAAAAGCCTATAAACGTATACAAAGGGCTAATTATGAAATCTCTGGGATAAAAATAGAGAGACAA
Organism: Grallaria varia; assembly: GCA_013396735.1. Taxonomy (NCBI): domain Eukaryota; kingdom Metazoa; phylum Chordata; class Aves; order Passeriformes; family Formicariidae; genus Grallaria; species Grallaria varia. The sequence continues at coordinate 173,100 of VWZG01005235.1, forward strand.
GAAAATTACCAGCTGAAAAATGCGGTGAGGAATAAAAAATGAGGGTTTAATGGTAGAGCCCAACCCTGCCCGTGCGAGAGGCCTGATTCTCAAAGCAAGCCCACAAGCAAAGCGCGGGCTATTCCGAGGCCAAAATATTGTCATGTCAATCAAGTGCAAGTACACGGGTGGTAAGAAAGAGGCAGTTTAGACTTCCCTTCTACCCGCTGGCATCTCCTCCGACTGGTGTTTCTGCCCCGCCGCCGGCGGAGATTGTTTATGGTGAGCCGGATCCCAGCGTCGATCCAGCTGGGAAAGGACTGCCGTGGCTTTGCCCTGCTCGCAGCCTTCCTGCATCCTCCACTTGCCTCAGGGCTCTGTTGCTCTCAGAGATTTAACCATCTCCGAGTTGCTGATCCAAGTCGTTCGCGGCCATTCTGTGCCGAAAATGCCTCGTCAAGCACGGGACAGTCTTCTTTTTGTCGTGTTCCTTGAAGGAAGGTGCAAGACCCCAGCTATCCAAGGTTCCAGGGCTTTTCCAGCTTCCCCCACGGCCGGGACATTGTGATCCCTTAACGCTTTTCCTCGCCGGTGCAGGACTTTGGCGTATCCCAGGAGTCCAAGGAGGATTTGACATTAAATGGTGCTTTCTGTACCGACGTTGTGATGGGGGAACCCACTGGAAGGTGAAAGAAGCTTGGAATTTTCGCACCAGAACAGAAGAGCGCATTCACGGGATGGGACGTTCTGGCTCGTGTTCTGCCTGCTGGATGTAGGCACAGTTTTAACTGTGGAATGGTGAGATTCCTGTCACTGGAATGAACCTCAGAAGGATTAGCAGTTTAGGTGTTCTACTTGTCTCACCTCGGGGGGTCGGATCTTTCAGGAGCCTTCAGGTTGCACCTGGGCATGTAGAAAATGCTGCCTGGAAAGTGGGAGATGAATAAATGTCAATATTTAAGCCAGCAGGAGAGTGTGAAAATGATTTGGGGATCCTGCTTGGGATGGGGGATTCCACTGAACAGCTTTGGGGCTAAATTACTATTTTAGTAATTAGTAGCTAATGATTAGTTCTGACTCATTTCAACCAAACCTACCAAACCAAACCCAACCTCTGGAAACACCAGAGATCCCAAGTTTCTGTGCATTTTCTGGAGGCAAAGAATTTCTGAGATTGGAAAGGATACCTCAAGGTCTCTAGTCCAACCTCGTTTGAAAGTATGGTCTACAATGAACTCAAAGCTACTTGCTCAGGGCTTTGTCCAGTCATATCTTGAGAACTTCCACTGCCTCTCTGGGCATCCTTTTCCAATGGTTAGTTGAATGTTATTCCCAAACTTAATTGATGCTCATGCCATTTCCTCCTGTTTTTCCTCATTTCCTTTTATCCTAATATCCATTTTCTCCTAATGAAGATAGATAGGACAAGTCTCAAGATAACCCCCTGAGGAACCGCAGTTGTGTCCAGCCTGGAGGTGGAGTCCAAACCATGGCTTTTCAATCCCAGAATCCAGACGCTCTTTACTCGTCTGGCAGTGCATCTGCCTGGACCGCAGTGGCTGGACTTGGATACCAGGGTGCTGTGGAAGAACGTCTTGAAGATGTTTTCCCTTCTCTGTTCATCTGGGGCTTCCCCCCGATGTCCATGACCATGATGATAGAAGACCTTGCTGTGCCCTCGGCTAGCTCTCCCGGGTCCATCCCATCTGCTCTCATCGACGCGGATGAGTGCAGATTTCCCAAGAGATTCAGGAGATCAATCTTTTCCGCTGCTGGTGTTGCAGCAGAAGTTCTTGTTGCCGCGTTTCTTGCTGATGTCTCCTACAACTGAGCTTCGGCATTCCATTGTGTGGACAGTGTCTCTGCATTCCTCCTTTTGGATTTCTCCTTGCTTCCATCCATTCTCTGTGTTCATTTACAGCAGTGGATTCCCTTTTTAGCCGATCCAGACCCTGTCCATCCCCTTGTTTTCCCCTGCATTGTGATGGACTCTTGTTTGTGAGAGGTTGACTTTCAGGACCGGGTCGGTTGAGCTCCTTTGCCCTTCAGATCTGCCTCTCCTGAGATCCCATCGATGGGGTCCCTGGAGAAAGTGAGTCCGGCTGTGAAATCCGGGGTTTGCGGTGTGTTACTGGCCACCTTCTGTGCTCTCAGGATCCTGGACTGAACTGGTTCAGGTTGGCATGGCCAAAGTTGCCACCGATTCGCACCCCCCGAGTCAGCTCTGTCTTGTTCGAGTGGATCCCTCCAGCTGATCATCTCACAGTTGCATGAAGAACTTGTCCCTGCTATCCCAGTGAGTCAGATGGGCTGCTGGCATCCCACTTTTATTTGCCTTCGAGAGGGAATCAGGGGATGGTAGCCTCCCAGAAATCAGGATCTGTGATCTGCAGATGTCTTCAAGCTGCTGGAGACTTTTCCCACATCCTCCTCCTGATGAGACCCCCATCGTGGTGTCGCTCGCAGGTTGTGCCGCTGTGTCACTGCGTTACAGGACTTGGGTTCAGTGACAAGGAACAGTTCATTTTGAGTTTCATGGTATCATGGAATGGCCAGGGTTGGAAGGGACATCAAAGATTGTCTGCCTCCAACCCTCCTGCCATGGGCAGGGACACTTTCTGCTAGCTCAGGTTGCTTCAAGACACAACCAACCTGGCCTTGGACACTCACAGGGATCCAGGGGCAGCCACAGCTCCTCTGGGCACCCTGTGCCAGGGCTTGCCCACCCTCATAGGGATGAATTCCTTCCCAATATCTCATCTAAACCCACTCTGTCACTCATGGTGGCATCTCCTCCATCCATGCTCCATCAGTTCGAGGTCAGTTTACCGCCAGTCTTACAGATGACCTTTGAGGTCCTTCAGGTATTCATGTTCTCACAAAAAGAGGCCTCCAGGGAGGAAAAAGAGACCCAGATGTGGTCCCAGCAAGGAATGTGCCACATGGACTCCAGGGTTTCCCCTTCTGTTTGACCATAACCTGGGCTGGTGGAAGGTGTCCCTGCCCATAGCAGGGGGTTGGAATGAGATGATCTTTAGGGTCCCTTCAACCCAAACCATCCCATGATTCTACAATTTGTAATTAGCATTTCAGGTCCAGGCTTTGCCAGGCCATTCGATCATTCAGAACCTGGAGCTTGGAATCAGACACAGCCTCGTGCAGATGGGCGCTGGGTAAAGGAGATGGAGAGTGTTGTTGGAGCGTTTCAGAGGAGCAGGCACACTTCTCGTGGTCAAATTGGGCATAACGGACAGAAATAGTGCATATAAAGTAGTAAAACAAGTGTTCAGGGCACCTTTTTGTCCAAAATGGTACAAGAGAGCGGCCAAAAGGCACGTTCCTTTCCATTTCTAGGTGGTTTGGAGTGCCCAGCCCTGGAGGTCAGTCCAAGGCAGGACTGGCCGTGGCACTGAGTGCTCTGGGCTGTGGGACGAGGTGGGCATCCGATGCAGGGTGGGCTCCATGGATCTTGGAGGGCTTTTCCAACCCCAAATGATTCTGGGGTTTGACTAAAAATGGAAAGGTTTGGGATTTTTTTAAATGTTGCCTTTATGGAATTCTCCAAACGAGCTATTTGAGAGCGAGATTTTCGGACAAGGAACGCGAAGGGAGGGGAGAAACGTGGTCGTAACTTCCCCTCACGTGCCCAGGTATTGGAACATCTGGAAGGCAAAGCTGCCTGTTGGAATAGCTCTGCGATCCTGTAACGCAGCGGGGCGCTTTAACGAGGGTCTCAATCCTAACCCCACAACACCAGGGCCATTTATACTCGCCGGGCCCTTGACGTTGTTCAGACATAGAGGTTTGTGGTTTCAGTTCCCATCTTATGCTCGTGGAGGATGAAAATTCATTGTGTTGCCTGGCCAAGAGTCCTCTTTCCACTTGAAGTGTCTATACAACAATCAGGAATTGTTTATTCCCCTTGGCAGCATTCTCAGCGTGCGCTGCAGGGCTGGGAGGAGGGTATTTGTATCAAAAATTAGAATATCTCTGTATTTCAGCTGGTTTGGTATCCTTGTTTACCGAAACTGCTTTGCTCACGTTTTGGAGAAATACCACAAAAATGTTCCAGGCAGAAGAGAAGAATTTATGTCAAATTCCAGTGTCATCTTCTACGATCACAAAGATGCCATTTAATATTTTTTCTGATGGGTAAATTTGTCTTCAGATGTTTCATCTCTCCCTACTCTTGTATCTCAATGCGGTCTTTTGACTTAATACGTAGAGCAAGTTAAAGAGAATGAAATAAAAAAAAAAAGGATTTTCTGGAAGGAAAAGATTTTGGGGAGGAGAATGTGGTGAGCACTGTGATTAAGTCAACTGCAGAAAAACCAGCTCGTTAAAGCTGCAACTGATTAAGTTGAAAGAAAAGAAGGGAAGTCAATACATAAAGAAGTGCACGTACAGTTAATCTTGCTGGTAAGGAAAATCCAAGTTGATTCTCCCAGAAAACAACAAAAAAAAAACCCAAAAAAACAACAAACACACAATTTACAAAGCTCTGAAGTTTTTTTGAGA
>VWZG01005235.1:196306-227497 GCA_013396735.1 Grallaria varia
AGGGAGGATGATGGAGTAAAACATCTGGGGCGGAGAAGGATGGAGTAAAACATCTAGGGGGAGAAGGAGTAAAACATCTAGGAGGGAAAAGGATGGAGTAGAACATCTGAGGGGAGAAGGATGGAGTAAAACATCTAGGGGGAGAAGGATGGAGTAAAACAACTGGGAGNGGGGGGAGAAGGATGGAGTAAAACATCTGGGGGGGGAGAAGGATGGAACTCCTCCTCGAATAAAGCCTGGACATGTGACCAACAAGGCAGAGGCTGGAAAAGTGGCTCGTGGGGTTTTACTGAGAAATATCAATGGTGTTTCTCTAATTTGTACCTTCCCCAAAACACTTTTGCGTGATGGGAGGGACTTGAAGCAGCAAAGCTGCCACAGGTTTTGGGTGCAGCAATGCCACTCCACAGGTATAAAGTGCAATGTGAGAGAATTTCTTTTTAACGATGCAACAGTGTCAGTTCCTCCTTTCTAGGGCACAGGTTTCATTTAAGAAAATCAACGTTTGCATAATTATGTCTATTAAGGAGTTGGGGTCATTTATTAGCAACACAGGATGGGAAGGCTCTTAACCTCAAATGCTGGAAAACCAACTCATGCCTTGAATTTGTAGAGTCAGAGTGATAATAATCTGCATTTTTAGGGCTTTTCTGGAGTCTCTGCATTAAACAACGCAAGAGTGAGTGGCTGAGCTGATTGGATTCTGCTTTTGGTGTTTTTTTAAGTCATTATTCTGGTAATCCCCACTGAGATATTTTTTGTTACATTTAGCATGAAGGGTAGTTTTCATGCCATGGAAAAAGTCAATCCGAGAGCTCCCCGGCGAACATCAATTTAACTTCGCGATAACCTTTTCATTTTTGAGCAAGGCAAATGCTGAAAATCGTTTTCAAACCTGTGATTTGAAAGTATTTTTGCATCATGCAATAAATAGTCATACGTAGAAGGAAGTGCCTGTGTTATCGTATTCCAGTGGAAAGTGTCCCTGCCCATGGCGGGACGTCGGAATGGGATGATCTTTAAGGTCCCCTCCACCCCAAAACATCCTGTTATTCTATTGCTGCACTTAAAAGATTGAGAACATGGAATTTTTCTTAGTGTTTGTTCCATTCTGGTTGTATCTGACAAGGTGCAATCCACGAGGAATGTTTTTTCCGTATTGCACCAACCAGGTAAGAGTTTTTCCTCAAAAGAAAATCCTGGGGTGGTTTGGGTTGGAAGGGACTTTAAAGCCCATCCAGTGTCACCCCTGCCATGGGCAGGGACACCTTCACCAGCCCAGGTGGTTTCTACAGTGAAGGTGTTTTAAGAGAGAGAGTTTGAGAAGCCTGAATTAGCCTTGAATTGAGGTAAGAAACTGAGCTGAGTCAGATCTTCAGCAACATCTGTTGCTGGTTTTTTTGCAACTCTTTTTTGGGGAGTCCTGGTTGTTTTATGAAGAGCCCACTGAAAACCCACAGGGGACTGACTGTTGTCAATTCAAAAACCCACACAGACACTAAATGTCTCCTGGTCCACAAACTTTGCGGAGAGGTGAAAATAAGGGGGTGAAAATCTCCTCTAATGGGCGTGTGTGCCTTGTGGGATTTGAGTCAGTCCAACCCCAGCCCTGCCTCCTGTGCTGACAACGAGATTTACCCCGACGGAAGTTCAGCGGGTTAAAAGCTGAGCCTCGCCGAGTTCACAGTTCTCTGCTGGGAAGTTTCAAATGAAGCGTAAACCTTCGTTAGTCTCCTGACTAGAAAGCAAACGTTTCTGGGGCTGTCATTAAGATGTGGTTTTGAGTAGCTGGGGTTAAAATCTCCCACAATACTCAGTGAAACACATGATTGAGACGTTTGTTTTTCTTATTGCAGCACTTTATGGGGAATAACTGTGAGTTCCTGCTACGTAATTTGTCCCAATTTGCCTTGACAAGACCTGTAACCCCGGAATACGTATTAATTTGTTGGATTGTCCCTTGTCAAGATGAATGGTGGTGGCAACAATCTCAGAACACTGAAATCCATGTTAAATAAATCAAATTTATGTTTGATTTATTTAGCTTTGAAACTTTGGGCTAATTAATAAATAAGCTTTTTTTTCCCCCCCGAACTGAGTTGAGTTTGGTTAGCACAGCTGTGTTGTGGCTACTCAAAACCACCACTCTCTCGACAAAGTTCGTTTGTCAGGGCATTGGGTGGAGAGCTGCTGTAAAGTTTCACACAATTTGTCAAAAAAAACTACACTAGAGTGTATAGTTAATGATAAAAAAAAAAAATTAAATCTTGAATGTATTTTGAGAAGGAGGGGTTAAGAAAAAAAAACACGTTCTTCATATAGATCTCTGCATAGAACACCCATCATTTCCTTTCGTGGCGCACTACAAAATAACAAAAATAGGATCTGTAACTCGTCTTCTGACCGGCCCCAGAGCTTGGTCTGGGACACCAAAGCACAGAAAGCTGGCCTGAGGGTTGTCCCGGCCACTGTCACACCAGCCTGTCCCTCCCCGCCCTTCAGCTGCTCTCGGTCAATGCAACCACATTCCCTTCATGCTTTTGGCAAATTGTTACGGTTTGGCTTCTCTAATGAGACGCAAAGAGCCCTCCGTTGGCGTCACCTCCCGTTGGCAATTATTACAGAAGTGCCGATATAGTGGGGTAATGCCGAGTCCTTGTGGCTTTCTGGAGATGACGCTGATGAGGGACTTTGGTTCTTGTAAAGGAACGTGTTCCCCTCCTCGCAGTTGTAGCCGTAACTTTCCCCCACGTGCCCCGGCGCCGCGCACGGCGACGTCTGGAAGGTGCCGTGTTTGGCCAGGACGTGGTGGTAGTTCAGGAGCACGAACGGCACTTGCCCGGAGGGTCTCACGTCGCTTTGGGAGCCATGGTCGAGCTTCAGGGCCATCCTCTCCCCGCAGTCCAGCTCGTCCGCGTTTGCGGCATGGTGACCCACGTGCCCATATTTGGGCTCTTTGACGCAAATCCTCCTGGTCTGCTCGTACACCGAGGGCACCGGCAGCAGGTGGCTCAGCTGTCCCAGAGCCTTGGACTGGAAACATTCCGACTTGGGCAGCAGGGAGTTGGCTATGGAGTTGGAGAAAGGGCTCTCGTTGATGCCCATCTTGTCCTGGAGGTCTCTGTTGAAGGCCAACTTGTGTTCTTCTTTGATGAGGTGGGGAGGCGGCTGCATCCGGGGCTCCGCTTTGTTGGGTTTCACCACGGTGGAGTCGTAGAGCTCCTCTTTGTATCTGCCACCTGCACCGGGCGCGGCACAGCTCGGGAAGGCGTCAGGCGGAGCGTCCTGGCCGTATCTTCTGTTGGGTGGGGGGACTGGCAGGAAAGAGGAAACACATTCATTACTGACAACAACTCCTGGAAGAGTCAGACTTAACGCTTTAAGTAGCTCTAATAGCCCTCGGGTTTGGGCCACATCCAGGTCCTCAGGGAAGACATTAGAGACATTCCCATTTGCCTTCGTGGATTTGGATAAATCCCTCGAAGACAGTTCCGGAAAGTTTTTGAAAAACCCCACCCACCCTCTTCAGAAGAGTGGAACCATCCTGAAAAGCTGTTCCCTGTGAAATGCCCATTTGTTTATTGAACTGAATAGTTGTAAGTTGTTGACATTATTAATGTAAGTAATTGGAATTTTTAATATAGTTAAATGTGGGAAATGAAACCAAAGAAATATTTGGAAATGTGGCCTATCCAAAACCTTGTAAGGACTTTCCAGAGATTTAGCAAAGGATTTACCAAAGGCTGGATAACGTTATTACACACCAATTATTCCATGATCAGAATAAACCAGAATTTGTTCTTTCTGTTGCTGTGGGAGGGAATTGGACACTTGTCCTTGTAAGGAGAACATCTGATTCATGATGTCTCTGTGTGGTATATATCATATCTAGGCAGATATTGGCAGGTGCCACAACAGGGTCTAATTTGTGATGTCTCCTTGCGGTGTACATGAGATCCAGATTGTGCCACGTGAAAGACTTTGCTCTTTCTCTTTGAAAAACTAATATCAGGTATTAAAAACATCTGTAGAAAAGCAACCCAAATACCCTCCGAGCAATGCTGCAGTTCTGCTTTTAAAATACTATCATGTAATAAAGCTCTGTAATAATATAAAAATTTCTCAAGTTAAACCTAAACTCAGTTTTGTGCTCCCTTCCCTGAAAGCCCTGGCCACTTAAGTGCCTTTTGTAAAAGGGTTTTCCTGTTTTTCTAACGATTTCATTCAACATCTGAAAGGTTTTTGGAGTTCCCCAGTCGTGGTTGGTGATGTAACTGTACCACTAATAATTAAATATTCCCTGTGCTGTAATAGACTGGCAAAACCTTTGTGTATAACAGAGGAAGCAGAAATAGCTCAATTGTCCTCATTTTGGTTTTTTTTTTTTTTTTTGCTTTTTTATATGCAGAGCCCCATTAATTTCAGAGGGACTTGCACCACATAATTAACACCAGAATTTAAACAGGGATCTGGTTCCAATTTGTACTTGATCAACCCACCACCCTCCTAGAAACAATAACCTTTCAAGTTAGTCTTTTTCCTTCCCATGGAGATACTTTTCCCCAAACATGCTGGAGTAAACTGAGCGCTGGTCAGCTGTTGAAAAATGGCCCTTTTAGATCCCAGATCCAACCAGGATTCAGCCACAGCCTTGACTATCACTTGGAAATTTTGCCAGTGCCATGGCACTGATTTTAACTCCAGTTTTGGTGGGTTTACTGCCAGATAAGTCCTACTGACGTGGGATTCCTCCGCTTTAACTGCTCAGAGATTCTGGTTTTCATGTCCACAGGGGTGGAGTATTTTCACTTTGCGGTTCTTCTCTAATCTCTGAGCAAAATATGGTCCTTTTCCATTTTTGGAGCCCCAAGAAACTTGGAAGAAGCCGAAGCAACATGGCAACCAGTTGGTCCCCTCCTCATTATCCTCATTGCTGCACTCTCATGTTCTGCTGGGCTGCCTTTCTGGCTCCAAGAAGTTCTTGGCACACTTGGGAGGTTTGCAGGATGCAATCCATTCGCTTCTAGACTGTTCCTCAAAACGTGGCTTTCATCTCTTCGGTGGAGGAAGAAGGTGAACACCTGGTTAATTGTTTGCAGGCTCCTGTCGGAGTTGTCAGCACCTTTGTGGAGTCAGAGCAGGGAGGGTGAGCAGGGCCAGGAGCCAGGAGGGGCTGGAGCTGTGCCAGGGCAGGGCAGGGGCATCTCAGCACAAGGCTCTGCCCCCAGAGGGTGGTGGGCTCTGCCCAGGCTCCCCAGGGCAGTGGGCACGGCCCCGAGGCTGCCACAGCTCCAGGAGCCTTTGGACAAGGGGACAGGGGGGATTGTTGGGGTGTCCTGGGGTGGCACTGGGTGGTCCCTGGGGGGTCCCTTTAACTCAGGATATTCTGGGATGCTGTTCTGTGGCTCTGAGTGGTGTCTGCAGTGCCAGTGCAGTGCCCTGGGGCATTTCTCACGCAGGGTTTCATAGAAAGCTGCCCAGCTGCTTTGTGTCACTGTGGAAGGGCAGCACCCCTGAGGCACCTGCACCCACCTGGCGTGTGGGCAGTGGCCACAGTGCCCACCCTGGCAGGTGCACAGGGGTCCCACATGGCCTGCACTTCTCTGGGAGTGTCCCAGAGGTGTCTGGATGTGGCCCTTGGGCACATGGATTAGGGATGATCCTGGTGGTGCTGGTGACAGAGGGACTGGATGATCCCAAAGGTCTCTGCCAGCCTTGAGGATTCTGGGATTCTGTAGGAGAAAACACTGGTTGTTGAAGCCAGGGAATGGACTTGGGATGCTTTTCGGACCACTCGTGTGCCAGAGCCGCTCAATAGTGTCAAGTGAGGTGGATACACTGCCCACCTGAGGTTGTGTGTCATAGAACCTCAGAAGGGTTTGGATTGGAAGGGACCATAAAACCCCATCCGGTGCCACCCCCTGCCATGGGCAGGGACACCTTCCACCAGCCCACGTTGTTCCAATCCCCATCCTACCTGCCCTTGGACACTCCCAGGGATCCAGGGGCAGCCACAGCTTCTGTGGGCACCCTGTGCCAGGGCCTGCCCACCCTCCCAGGGAGGGATTTCTGCCTTATATCTAATCCAAATCGCCCTCTGTCAGTTTGAAACCATTGTCCTATCACTCTGCCCATATAAAAATACCCTCTCCCTCTTTTTTATCCCTCTGTGTTGAACAAAGCAAAGATGCACCAGGTCTCAGTGCTGTCCATGCCCATGAAAGAAGCCATTTTTTAGGTCAGCTCAACGTCTATGCCATGTCCTGGTGTGAATCCTCAATGCAAGGAGACGCAGGCTGATGTTCTCCACAGTTCTTCCTCCAAAACCAAAGGTGAGACAACGGGATCTTCCAGACGTCTTTGCCTCTAGCGAAGTGCTTTGCCAAGCTGGCATTTATTTGAGCTTTTTTCACGGCTTTTCTTCCTGATTTCCTGAGTTTGGATGCGTTTAGCAGCACCAAACCTCCCACAGGCAGTGCAGACACAGCCGACTGAGGAGTGGATGCTGCGGGATCCACAGTAGCAATTTATCCACCGGAGCGCACAAAGGAAACTTCCCTCCCTAAGGATATGGTTGCCTTCCCTGAAATGAGCTGCTTTCCCGACGACTGGGCCAGCTGGAAAAATGTGGAAGAGGCTTCAAACCCGGATCCCGAGGCTGAGACATCTGACTCGCAGGCAGCCCTATCTGCTACGTGCTTTTTCGGGGCTTTGATGGCTTGGCACGGTCGCCCTCTGGATCTCTGATCTCTCCAGAAGAAGCTCTTTTTCCATGGAGAGGAATGTCTCCGGCCCACGGCGTGCTTGGCAGCCGCTCCCGTGGGTGGGATGTGGAATTGCCCTCACGTCCAACCCGGCTGCCAGATGGCGCGTTTGGCGTTGCCTTCGGGACGGGAGATAATGATGCTGAGCAGAGCCCTCCCTGCTTTGAAGCTCCCCGGCTGTCAGTTTCTCAGGGAGCCACTGGGAAAAAAAAAGCTGCAGTTTGACAATCTAAAGGAGAATCAGATACCCCTTTTTTTTGCAGCTCCCAGAGGTTCAGATTTTGCTTTAGCCACCAGCCTGAGAACTGCAACAGCACCCACCGGACCTCAGGACGAAACAGGGCTGGGACAATTAGACAGAAATCCTGTCTGTAGGGAAGCCTCTGTTATTTCCTTCCCTTCTTCCAACACTTTGTGTCCAGCCATGACCTCAGACCAGGCCCGTGGCAGGGCGTTGGAATGAGATGATCATTAAGGTCCTTTCCAACCCAAGCCATTCCATTATTCTCTGATTGGCAACAAGGGATCTTCCTCCTACTCTGCTACTTCTGTCACAGAAACAATTAACAGAAAAAGGAATGTAGATGAGAAGAATAAGTTAGGATCTCTCACAGAGATGATTTTCCTCTTTCCACAGTTAAATGTGCACATGGTCAGTGCATTCAAAGCTCCTTGGCAAAAGAAATTCGTAGTTCTGTATTCTGGGTTCCCTCCGAAACAGCACAACTCTCAGTGCTTTTGCAGAAAATTGATTGTACAGAGCCAGTTCTCATCAAATGCCCCACAAATATCCATTAAAATGCGTCTGTGCTTGAAAGAGTACCCACATAATCCAACTTAAGGAACCAAATTGCATGTAGAAGCAGAAATAAGAACCAGTGACATCTCAGCTCTGTTTTCCTCATGAGGAAAGTGTGATGAGACTGAAAAATCCCAGCAGTTCTCCCTTTCCTTTCCTTTCCTTTCCTTTCCTTTCCTTTCCTTTCCTTTCCTTTCCTTTCCTTTCCTTTCCTTTCCTTTCCTTTCCTTTCCTTTCCTTTCCTTTCCTTTCCTTTCCTTTCCTTTCCTTTCCTTTCCTTTCCTTTCCTTTCCTTTCCTTTCCTTTCCTTTCCTTTCCTTTCCTTTCCTTTCCTTTCCTTTCCTTTCCTTTCCTTTCCTTTCCTTTCCTTTCCAAACCTTCCCAAACCTTCCCAAACCTTCTTTGTTCCCTTCCCTTTCCCTAATTCCACAACAGATGTCCACCAGTCCATGCTCCTCAGAGCTTTTAACCCGATCAAAATAGATGGGGATGAGATCTAAGGACCAGCTCCGGGCTGGAGAGGGGTGAACCAGAGTACAGGAATTCTCTGGAATTCTGTGGGTTTCCAGCCCTGTGACAGCTGGTCGGAATTCTGCACTTGTTGGTGTTCTCTGAGAGCTTCAGATACACCTTTAACTCACCAAACCCCGTGTATTTAACGTGATTGTCTAAACTAGTACATTGGTGGGGTTATATCCAATTTGTATGTTGCGTATTTTTGTGGCAGGTTCTTGTACCAATCACACAGTTGGGAAAGTGAAGTGCAGGAGAGGGGAAATCTAGGCCAGCTTCAGGCTAAAATAAGCAGCAACCTGAAATCTTGAACTTGGTTTCGAGGCTCCTTCGTGAAAGCAATTATTTCATGAAAGCAATTAGACTGAGAGTCCTGCAAGGGGAAGGGGAATGAGGGGGAGTATTTAATGCTGTTGCTTGAGCCAAAGAGAAGCTTTGCCCCCATCCTGAACCAGCCCAAATTGCCAGAGCCTGGTTTGTCCAACTGGGTTTCTTTCTTCGGGTGATTTACATTGTTGGAGGGGAGAACAACCCCGTGGCTCCGTTTGGCTTTCGTTTCAGAGCCGGCCCAGCTGTGAGCCCGGGGGTGTTCACAACGAGACATCAAGATCTGCCAAAACCACCGCAATAAACCCCGGGATTGTCGAATACGGAGGGGAAAATAAACAGATTGAAGTAGATGGTCCCCGGAGGTCCCTTCCATGACTCTGTGCTTGGGGTGCGTTTTGAGTGTCTTTACACTCGGTTCTTTTAGAACTTTACAAGGTTATTTTTTGCGGGTTGCCGCCTCCAAGAAGGCAGTGCCTTCAGTGCTTCCTTTTGCACAGGGAGGAGGGTGATGGGGAGCAGCACTGGAGATGTTTTCAAATGCAGAATTAACCTCAAGTAAAGCAACTGTGAGGTAAACACATTCAGAACAGCTTTGTGCTCAGAAAGGACAACCTTCCCTTTTCGTGGCAAGGGACCACGTTTATTTTAATCCCTCTCTGTGAGCTGAAGTCCATTTTGCCTCCATGTGACTCCAGCAGGGACTTCCCTGAGCAACTCCACTAAACAAGTGTGGCAGTTCCAAACATGGAAGAGGTGGCAATCCCTGCGCTGCCCTAAAAGCGATCCCGTGGGACCCGTTTTTGCTTGGACACCATTCCCAACCAAGTGCTGATGGGAAGAAGGATCACCGTGTAAACGCTGCAGGCACAGTGGTTGTTGCCTTTCACTGCCTCTGCTTTTCCGTGCTCCCCGAACGCCTCACCATCCCACTTTTCCAAACCAACCCTTCCCCGGAATCACCCAGCCCATCCCTTCATCCTTCCTTACAGTGCCACCCACCTTCGTAGCTCGGCGCGAGGCTGTGCCTGACGACGTTGAGGGGCTGCTCGGGGAGGTTTTTGGGGGCTGCCTGGCCGCTGGGCACCAGGGGGTTGGCGCAGTGCCACTGGCACTCCCCACTGCCCTGCAGGGCGCCCAGGAAGAGCCGCGCCACTTCGCAGGGCGCCCCTGAAGCCTGGCCCAGCTTGGTGGGCAGCATCTGCTTCTTGCCACCACCGCCACCGCCGAAGACGTGGGAGTCCATGGGGAAGGGCGCGTAGTGGTAGGAGAAGGGCAGGCTGTACGGCGCGGCGTACAAGAGTTCGCCACCTTCTGAATGGAAGGCTTGTTCGGCGGCGGGGCCGGAGCGCCAGCTCCCCACCTGGCTGCATTCCAGCTTGTCTCCTTGGAACAGGCTGTATTGCTGCGGGGAAGGGGGAAAAGAAGGAGAGGAAGAAAGTTAAATGAGGAACTTTGACATGGAAGTGTGGGACGTACCGTGCAGGCGCCCAGGGCTCTTCACCTACAACCTCGCGGGCGAAAGGGATGTTTAAAGTTCCTTGTCTTCACTATAACTTTGGAAACAAAAAACCTGTTTCGTCCTCCTGATGTTACGTGTTGATTTGATAGTTTGGGCAGTTTGGTTTCTCACAGAATCCCGGGATCACCGAGGCTGGAAAAGCCCTCCCAGCCCACCGAGCCCACCCCTGCCCCTGAGTGCCACGGCCAGTCCTGCCTTAGGCACCTCCAGGGCTGGGCACTCCAAACCTCCCTGGGCAGCCCCTGCCAAGGCCTCCCCACCCTTTCCAGGCACAAATTCCTCCTCATGTCCCACCTGCCCCTGTCCTGGCCCAGCCTGAGGCCATTCCCTCTCCTCCCTGTTCCCTGGGAGAAGATCCCAACCCTCCCCATGATCCATCAGGGAGTTGCAGAGCCAGAAGGTCCCCCCTGAGCCTCCTTTTCTCCAGGCTGAGTCCCCCCAGCTCCCTCAGCCCCTCCTGCTGCTCCAGCCCCTTCCCAGCTCCCTTCCCTTCCCTGCACATGCTCCAGCCTCTCTGTGTCCCAAAACTGGACACGGCACACAAGGAGCAGCCAAACGAAGTTGTAAATACCAGAGGGCAGAGGTTTGTTGCAAAGCACTGGAAGCCACTGAGAAATGGAGCAGCAGGCCATGGATAAGGTTTAAGCGTGTCAAGCTGCAGAATGGCCTAAAGACAAAACCCGTCCTATGCATCAGCTCCTCTCTCAGTGGTTTCCTCTTCCCACTCTCTGCCTCACCTGCCCCTCCAGCCTCCTAATGCATTTTGGGATCCCACCCTTTGGAATGCAGCAATATCCGTGTGACATCAAGGACTCCCCATGTCGACAGTGCACGAGGGTCATTGGACACCAGCACAAATTTTCACAACAAGGCTGTTCTTAGCGCGGGTTTTTCTTCTCCTTTTTGCCAAGAAAATATTTTGGTTTTTAAGTACTTCACGTTTGCCACATCTACAAGTTTTTGCATCACTTGCCAGAGCTGGTTTGTACGACCAGTGCTGTGCATCCCCAAGAACAAAATCTAATTGCAATCTGGTTTATGAGGGATTTCCTGAGGCAGAACATGCTGCAGTCAGTAACTTCACAGTAACTTCAGACCTCTGTCCTTCCCCGAACACTCTCTGACAAAAACTTCCAAGTAAATACTGCTGCAGAACTTACCTGCTGTGGGTAAGGTGTTGTTCTGAGTTTTGCCTTCATTTTATTACTTTTGGGTTTTACTATTTTCCTTGTTTCCTGCGAGGTAGGTACTGAGTTTCTGCATGAAAACTGTGACTTGGAAATGGCAACCTGGTCCAGTGACAGCTGAAGTTCCTTATACTCAATATCTCTGCAAAAGAACAGCCCGATAAATCACATACTCGAAGAGACCCCACAAATCCCAGACAGCTCCTGGGAAAATAGGGATTAACTTTCACTTTGTTTTCATTTTCACTCTTCCGAGATTTTCCCTGAGCGTGAAGTTGTTGGCAGGGAGGGAATGTCACGGTCTGACCCTGTCCCCATTCCACTCCAGTTTGCTGTCACAAACAAAATCAGAACCCTGAGAACTGCGTTAACATCCTTGTTTCTGATCCCCAGCCCTCCATGGCACCCCGTGGGTTGGAGTCGCAGCCATGGCAGTGGATGGAAAGACACGGATCAATTAATCTGTCTCCTGATCAATCAGGAGCTGGTCCCTGCCCTGGCTCTCCCCATGAGCCCCGAGGGGAGGAAAACGAGCAGCGTTCCCCTCCTGTCAAACACCATGTCGGCAAAAAACGTCTTTTTTCCTTCTGATCCTGGACTTGTCAAGATTGGAAAAGACTTTCAAGCTCATCCAGTCACACCCTCACCCAGCAACCACCAGGATCACCCCTAATCCATGTCCCCAAGGGCCACATCCAGACACCTCTGGGACAATTCCAGAGACTCCCCCACCTCCCTGGGACACTCATTCCACCACCTGACCGCTGTTTCAGAGGGAAGAACAATTCTGCTATCCCATCTGAACATCCCCTGGTGCAACCCTCTCCTCCTTTCCCTCTGGCCATGGCAGAAGAGCACCCTCCTGGCAGGGAGTTGTGCAGAGCAAGGAGGTCCCCCCTGAGCCTCCTCTGCTCCAGAGAGACACCCCCAGCCCCCTCATGGGACGTGTTTTCCAGCCCGTCCCCAGCTCCATTGCCCTTCCCACGATGTTTTGCATAAAAATGAGGACTATGAGCTCTCTTCAGCTGAACACAACCAAAGAGAACGAGCAGAACAAGGGGCTGCAACACTCAGGCCCAGAAAGGAGAAAACCCGGAGCGTTTGGTTGGCGACGAATCGACTCCCGACAACACGGCAATGGTACAAAGTGTGTGGACTTACGTAAGGACATAATTGACACTCACTATGCAGTGAGGCCGTGAGGAGCGGCTGTTGTGCACGATGGTGGCGTAGCTCTGCACCCACACCCAGCCGCCCTGCTTGGACAGCAGCCGGTAGTACTTGGTCGTCACTTGGCCTTTCACCAACACTGCAAATACAACAAACCGAAAAGTTCAAAATGAAATGATCCCTATTTCTTTTGCAAATGTTTCCTGGAAAAACTTATTTGCAAGGAAAGGGTTTTTCTGCCTCCTTCGCCTGCCTGAATCCTCCTCCTCCTCTCACCGACACTTAAACAGCCCCTCTGCAAAGCCCCTCTGTGCTGCCCCCTCAGGTAAATCCATAACGTCGCACTAATATTTGCAGATAATACGTTGAAAACACCTGAGGTTTGCCTTCCTTCTTGTCTGGAAATAGAAAAACTCAAGGTGGCGAAATTATTTTGAGGGAGACACCACTGGTTTGAAAGGATGGGGGGAAATGGCCTCGAGTTGCACCCGGGGAGGTTCTGATTAGATATTGGAATAAAATTTTTCCCTGCCAGAGTGGTCAGGCCTTGGAATACGTGTCGCAGGGAGGTGGTGGAATCTCTGGAAGAGTCCCAGAGGTGTCTGGATGTAGCCCTTGGGCTCACAGATTACAGAGGATTCCGGTGGTGCTGGTGACAGTGGGACTGGATGAGCCTGGAAGTCTCTTCCAGCCTTGCTCATCCTGGGATTCCAGCATATTTGGAAGCGCTTCTACCGTTCATGCCTTGATAGACTGTTGTGTTTTGCAACCTAATTTATGCTGGGGATTTTTTTCCTCTGTAAACTCAATGTTTTTAAGGCTGATTTAAAAAGTGTGCCCTTAACATGTTGGTTGGTTGTGGACCATCCAAATAAAGGCAGAGAGAGAGGTGAATCACCTTTCTGACACACTTTGCTCCACTTGCAATCGTCACTAAACTCTTTGGGATCCTCTGTGAACAAGGGGGTTTTGACACGAGGCTGGGCCATGACAGGAGTTTTGCAGCATCCCTAAATATTTATCACAGCCACAAATATCTCTGGTTCAGCACCAGACATTTATCTACTGGTTCACTAGAGGATGATGCCCGGCCTTGTAAGGGGGTTCTTCTCCTGTGTGGCCCTGGATCAACCCCCGAGAAAACTCCATCTTCTTACTCTTTTACACAATCAGTTATTTACTGTAAATTAGGCAATCGTGGATTGATGATTGGTCGCTAAAGTGACCACTAACAGCAATTCCTTTATATAATATATAGTTAGGAAATGGAATTGCTGCTTGCAGAGGCAGAGCTTCGACGAGACTGAATATGACAGCAAAGCTCACTATAATTTCAGGCTTTCCTTGTACATGTTTGGTGCAGAAGGAATAAGAAGTGTTCCATAGCTGTGGATTCCTCATCCCTAGAAGTGTCCAAGGCCAGGTTGGATGGGGCTTGGAGCAACCTGGGCTGGTGGAAGGTGTCCCTCCCCGTGGCAGGGGGTGGCACTGGGTGGGCTTTAATGTCCCTTCCAACCCAAACCATTCTGGCTTTCAATGATTTTGTGATTCACGCTGTATAATCCAAATGGTCCCATTCCAGGAAATGATGCTTCCACATCATCCCAGATCATCTAACAGATAGTTTTTGGAATGTGGTCTAGGCTTTACAGAACTAAGTCTTTGTGCTACTTTAATGAGCACATTTTCCTTGAGTTCAAAAATGCCTTGCTCGGTCTTCCAAGAGAAATTAATGTTGTCAGGGATCATTGGTTACAACAAAGTTTTCCATGTGCCTGGGGACTAGTTTTGGCTTCCTTTCCCTCTTTCTGTTTTCAAACCCCTGTGTCAGCCCTGCAGTTAAGACAGTATTTTAAAAGACGTGAAAACCACTGAGGGACTTCAGCGTTCAGCTTTCCTTCCTAATTACGTGGAGAGACCAATATTCCTCCTGGGATGGGGGAGAGCTGCATTTTCAGCAAGCTGGGGCGAGTCTGACCTTGGCCAGGGGACAGTGACTGTGCTTCTGAGGTGGTGAAGGAGGTCAGCTTCCATCTGGCTCTGCTTTCAGCTGCCCTGGTTGCTGCTGGATGGGAAACCTCGGAGCTGGGAGGGAGACAAATCCACCGGCGAGGCGCAGACTTCGGGGTGGCCTCGGCTGCGATCCCGCGGGGAGGATTCCACAGCAGCTGGGTGTTCCGTGGCTGTGGCTGCCTCCTGGCTTGGCAGAGCAGCTGAAAAAGGCTCTGGGCGGGCTGGGCTGGTCCTCCTGCTCTGTCAGAGACAACTGTTTTAAAAGGCTCCATGAGGCTCCCGGGAGTTCCCAGCCTGTTCTTCAGGATGCCACCAGAACCGATGGATTTCTTGGTCCCTGTTTCATCTGCCCTTGGGCAACGGGGTCAGACCCTGCAGTTCTTTTGACCTCTTCCAACCTCTGGATGCCCCGCCGGGAGGTTTGGTTGCTGAGGGAGCCAGGGAAGACCCAAAGCCAGAGACATTATCACAGAAGTCCTACAAATCGAAAGTCTGACTTTCAGGAAGAGGGAGAATGGTTTGGTGGCTGATGCCCCACCAAGGGACAGAGACGGGAATCCTGTGGGAGTTTGGGAACAGCAAGGATGCCACAACACGCAGGATGCACAAAACCCCCCTGGCAGACACGCCGGGTCAAACGAAGTGACTCCTCTGAGGGCACAAAGGTGTTTTGTCCGTGCTGGAACAGCCTCCCTACGCTGAGCTTTAGGAGGCAAGACCCCCATCATTTGTGTGGCCGCAGGGAACACTGTGCGCATTAACGGCGCTCCAGCAATAAACAACACCACTTCCAACACCACAAGGGTTTTCACGGAGCTGGAAGCCCATCAAGGGTTTCAAACAGGAAACTCTCTTTGCTGCCAGCACACCTTGGGCAAATATCCACATCTACACCTTCCTCCGAGCTTGATGCTCCTCTTCCATCCCTTCTGCTGTGCTCTCCTTGCTGTTCCCTTGGGTTTGTTCTCTGCACTGCCTGACTTTGACTTCAGTTGCTTTAGGTCTGCAGCGTGGGATTTATTTTTTTCTCCTCTCTGAAAAAAAAAACCCAGTTTAGGGTTGCTTTTTTCTTTTTCTTTATGCCCTTATTAGGTGTAAGGTGTTTCTCTTTGGATTTCTCTGTCAGATGGCACTTCATCATCAGGTTGTTTTAGGGATGGGGTTGTGAGCCCTGCCAACCTTCTGCTGTCCGTGTTCCTCAGACATTCACTGGGGGATGCTGGGGGAGCTCCGTCTGTTGTCCCCACAGGGAGTTGGTGCACTTCACATCTGTTTTAATAATTCCCATTACTTGGTATTCTAGCAATGATTCTTGCCCAAGAATTTGTCATCGTTTTTTTCCTTCTTGGGATTTATTTGCTTTGAAGCTTCTCCTGTTTCTCTCCTGTTTTTAAACCTGACAGTAATTTATTTTTAATCTACAGAACCGCTCTTAGCATTCTGTTTAGTTGAGGGCAGTAATTTAATCTACAGAACTGCTCTTAGCATTCTGTTTGGTTGAGAGGTTTTGGGGGGTTTTTTTGGTGATGGGATGTGGTGGGTAATTCAGCAAAGATTTGGCTCCTTCTTTCCACCTCCAGCCACACACAGATCGAACCGGCAGCCCAAGCGTAAACCTGAATTATCTGGAGTGGACAATTTTCCAGAGGCAACTGTGGCCACAGTGGTGTCATCTCCATGCTGGTTAATAAAAGTATTTCAGATAGTCTTGTGAAAATAATGAGAGACACTTTGCCCAGGTTGGCAGTGACATCCAGATGCAGGTGGTGACCCTGCAAAGAGGATGCCCCGGCAGGACTTTACCGTGTACCCTGCTCGCTCTGGCTTTTAGTTTCCGATGCCCCAGAGTGTTCAACAATGTTTTGGTAAATAGGAACTCACAGTAAAGATCAGCTGTAGCTTTCCCAGCCATCAACGGGATTCAGCACTTGGAATTTCAGCCCCGGCTTGCCAAATGCACTTACAACCTCTCTCGTGCTCCAGACCCTCACGAACAGCAGATATTAATGTGAAGAATCGACTACTTTCTCCTTCAGGAAGCCTAAAAGAAGGATTTGACTCCGGCTGCTTCCAACCTATGGGAGCAATCTGGAAAAAAAAAAATCCCCTGCCGTGGGTTTTTGGATGTCATCTTTGCATCGTATGGGCTGCAGCAGACTGAGCCAAATCCAGAGTTCAGCTATTCCCTCAATTTGCTTTTCAAATTAACGTGCTACTGAATGAACTACTTCCCAGATCCAGATGTTTGAAGATATGATTGGTGTCTCTGTTGGAAGACGGGGAAATTATTAAATAAGTCTTTTTTTTTTTTCTTTCCCCTGACAATCCATTCCCCAAACCTCATCCACGTGCTATTAATGAATGTTTCTCTAAGGATTTTTTTGGGTTTGCATTCACTTCAAACACAGGATGATTATTACTAACATATTTCAGAGGGCCGGGGAGCTGTTGCAGAGGTTTTATTTTAACAACAGAAGCAAGTGGTGAAGTTCAGGTTTTGCCCTCACTCACTCACATGATCTTTTGGGTTGTTTTTTTGCCTTCAGCCATTCAGAACCAAGTCCAAGTTTTCAAACGAGCCCCAACTCCCTAAATACAAAGATAAAACTGGCCAGATAAGCTTGGGTTTTTTTCAGAAGCAGGGCAGACTGAGTTTCAAACTTATTTGCAGAATTAATGGTTTCCTTAAGTAATGGCCAAGTACTTTTGAAAATCTGTCTCCAATCAAGACTTGGAAAGTTTTTTCTGCTTTCCAGCGGTGCTTGTTGTCTGCAGAACTTCTTGTTCTACTTCATGTATTTCATAGAAACACGGAACCCCAGGATGGTTTGGGTTGGAAGGGACCTGAAAGATCATCCCATCCCACCCCCTGCCATGTACAGGGACCCCTTCCCCCAGCCCAGGTGGCTCCAAGCCCCATCCAACCTGGCCTTGGACACTCCCAGGGATCCAGGGGCAGCCACAGCTTCTCTGCTCACCCTGTGCCAGGCCCTGCCCCCCCTCCCAGCCAAGAATTCCTTCCCAGTATCCCACCTATCCCTGCCCTCTGGCACTTTGAAGCCATTCCCCCTTGTTCTGTCCCTCCATCCCTTGCAAATAGTCTCTCTCCATCTTTCTTGTGGCTCCTTCAGGTCCTGGAAGACCAAAATGAGGTGCCCTCAAAGCTTCTCTTCTGCAGGCTGGACAATCCCAGCTGTGCCATCCTTTCCTCCCAGCAGAGCTGCTCCATCCTCTGCCCATCCTGGTGCCTCCTCTGGACTCTCCAGCAGCTCCATGTCCTTCCCATGGCCCCAGCCCAGTGTTCCCTGTACTTACACAGATGATGAGCGTATCGCAGGTGGAACACGTCGCAGCCGTGGACGTGGTGGTAGAGGGTTTTTTCTATCAGATCTTGGGGTTCATATCCGGTTAATTCGGTGACCCTGAAAAAGGACCCATCCATAATAAACAAAAACTCCGGGAATATTCATTCATTTCATTAACCTAACGTTTGATTGCGCCAACAAATCAGGTGCTTAAAAACAGCAGGACAAAATGTTCGTTTTGGAAATGGAATCCGCATCTTGGTAAGAAAATAAACCCTCCCAACCCCGCCAAAGCAAGGTGCAGCTATTCCCTGGCACACACAGGCAGGAAGAAAGGGCTCTTTTATTTATTGCCACCTCGCCATGCTAAATCCTTCACACAAAGTTCCAGGTGAGGAGCTGTTCGTGAAACAATCAAACCCCTCTCGCGGGCTACGTTTCCGTTTGCTTTTGCAAACATGCAAGTGCAGCACGTGTGTCACTCCATGGGAGCTGTTTCTTAATAGAAGGAGAAAGCAGGAGCTTATTCCAGCTGAGAATGTGGAAAGGCAAGGAGGTGTGAAGACCACGAGGTAAGGAAAGCCTGACTTCAAAAGGACGTCCCCACGTGACAGGAAGGAGAAAAAT
This sequence comes from Grallaria varia, assembly GCA_013396735.1. NCBI lineage: Eukaryota > Metazoa > Chordata > Aves > Passeriformes > Formicariidae > Grallaria > Grallaria varia. The sequence goes on from VWZG01005235.1 coordinate 214,534, forward strand.
GGGAGGAATTTCAAACAGCAGCATCTCTGCAGGTGTTGAAGAACCAAACTGCGCAGGTCAGACCTGAAGAGTCAAACCTCGTGTTTCAAAATGGACTTTCAGGCTTTTTCAGCACAGTTGCTTGAGAACCTAAGTCCTTAAAGTACAACATGTGACAGCCCAAACGTGGCTTGTTGGAGGGGTTTTGTGAAGTCCTGTCCTTTCTTCACTTCAGACGGGCATAACAGATGTCCCACCCAGAGCCAGGTTCGCATTCACAAGCCACACATTCCTCTAGCAGGGGAGCTGCAGAACGGAATTGTTGCACTGGGGATCTCCTTCTGCACCGTAAGATGGATCTATGTATTTTAATCTCAAGACTTTTACTTGGGACTGGCTCTAGTCCAGGCCTGTGGACTGAAAGCTGCATAACAGTTGGAGTGCCCCAGGCATGCTCTTGGAGGTTCTCCTCCAGTTTGGGTTGAAGAAATCCAGTGTAAAAACCTGAGGACTCATCATGACATGACCTGCAGTGCCGTGAGTGGGGATGGTCAGGATTGGGCTCCAAAAAGGTTGTCTCTGGTCTGAACTCAAACATTAATGAAGATACACCACACCAGAGAAGAACACAGTAACATCTACAGAAATGGTTAGGGTGTCTCAAGCAATGTATGTCAATGTGGGATCGCACATAATTGCAATTTTTAGTAGGGGTTTTTTTCCCTTTTGTAACTGTTATGCACCTTCTCTACTCATATTTTGCCTCTAACCAGCCCCATGGACCCCACGGAGCCTGGGAACTTGACATTCTCCTTGAGAGTGTCTTGGGTGTTTGGATTCTTCCAGAGGAAATCAGAATGCAAAGTAAAAATGCCTTTGAGTTCTGATTTGTTACAAACAAAGTACAAATACACCCACCCCTCCCTAGCTGCGCCTTCCTCTGGGAAACTCCTGTGTGGCTTTGCCTCAGTCAAGGGCTGCCAATGCCTAGTGGGCACATGTGGCCTCTTTCTGTAGGAGAACGTGGCAATTTATGCTTGTGTTTCTCCTCCTCAGTGTGTGCTGGCCCCAAAGTCCCACTCAGGCCTCTCAGTGAGGTGAAATATTGCTGAACGTTCCTGCTGAGGTTTCAGTGCTCTGTCTGACCTCAAACAAGGGTGGCACTTCCACCCTGCTCACCAGCTTGGTGGGAGCAGAAACAGCTCATCCAAACCCAAACCAAACTCCACCAACCCAAGCCAGGCGGTCCTTTCTCCAAAGGTCCTGTCTTGCTTTGAAGCAGGTCTTCCCACGGGCCAAAAACCCAATCCTGGACAGTAACTAACTAGGACACCCAATCTGGAAACAAACACAAAATCAACCCCGCAACCGTGTAGGCTCTCCGGGTTGTGCTTTGCATGGGACAGGGCTCACAGAGGGAAGCAGGGTTGGCCCCAGGGGTCACTTTTGGCCTCTTGAGTTGTCAAAGAACACACAGGCTGCACCACGAAAAACAATGGGAACCTCTCACTTCGACGGGAACTGACTGTCGCCCTTTTCAGTGACATCAGTGGATGAACTCCTGGGAGTTTTATGTTGTGTCAGGTGTCCAGTCGGAAAGGGTTGTTGAACCGCTCCTTCCCATGCCTTTCATCCTCTGTGTTACCCCTGGAAGTCCAGCGATGCTTTCCCCTCCCTGGACACCAGAACCAAGCCTGAGAACAGTTTCGTCTTATTCCCAAAGTGCACCACCAAATAGAGCTTGGTTTGCTCAGCTGGGAGAGCCAAAGGCTTTGGCAATAATACCCCGGAGTGTCCCACGCACGGGTGACACCCATCTGCTCTTGGGTAAACACAGCTCAGGGGCTCTCTGTGCTCCTGTCAACACCTCTGGCTCTTCTGGCTCCTCTGAAGACGCTCCTGTCTCTGGGCGGTTCTTCTTGGGCACATCATTTCCTTTCTTTCTGCATGCAAAGACATGTCACCGAACCTCCCTCGCTCTCCTTTGTAGCTGTGTGCGAAAACGAAACAAAACAAAACAAAAAAAGCCGAGGGATTCCAGAAACAAGGAGTTCTTTGTGTTTTCAGCAGCCAATGGGCCACTGTCCCGTGGAGAATGAGCGTGTTCTTGCCTGGCCACGCCAAACCTCCCCACTGTCTGGGGTGCAGGTTCCTTGTCACCGCTGCGCGCGAATGGAATCGCTGCTCCTTGCAAATCCAGCGCACCAGGATAAAACGGGCATGCGCAAGGCACGGGCAGGGGTTCTGGAAGGACATCCATCCCATCGTGAGGGTGTGTCGGGGCTTTTGCCCTCGAGGTGCCTTGAACTGCACCACTCAAAGCGCCGTTGCGCGTCACGAGTTACTGCGCCGCAAAACCAGGGAGTTGAATCATTTCAGTCCTGGCTCTGGGCTCTTCTTGGCCGCAGTGTGACCTCTACCAGTTGAGAGTGAAGGCAGGGCTCTTTTCCCTCAGCAACAGCGGGTTTCCCAAATTTTGTTGAAGGTGGAACTAATTTTCATTCCAACAACCCCACTGTTGTCAGGGTTAGAGGCACTGAAGTGCAGAATACTCTGTTCTCTTACTACTCCGGATGATCCGGATGATCCCAGTTTTTGTGTTGTTCCAGTTGTGGGGTTGTTTTGGTTTGTTTTTTTTTTTTGTGCACCCTCATTCCTTTTGCAAGCCTTATGTGTTAAAATTTATGTCCTTCAAGGTAAAAATGTGTCACTGCCCACCTGATGGAAACTCACAGAGAGAAGGCTTCAGGCTCTCTGAAGCTGTGGGTGACTCAAGGTTAAGCTGCCCAAGCTCTTATTTCTTGGCATTCAGGACAAAGTATGGTCTATCCAGCTGCCTGGAAAGCTTTGAAGACTCACATGGTCTCCGAGTTCCAGATCTATTTTGGCCTGATTTATTTTTTTCATGGGTATTTTGATCTGTTTGGCCACTGCTTGAACTTCGGAAACGTTTATTTACGTTAGAAAAGAGAGAGCCGCGTACCTGGAATCCAGGAATATCAACTTTAAGTCCAGGCTCGCTCTGAACATGAACATGTTGCTGTGGAGTTTGATCTCGGTGATAGCACTGGGGGGCAAGGACTGACCCACGGCCACCAGCCCCACAATCTGGTAACAGGAGTCGTACAAGGACATGTCGAGCATGTACTGGCGGATCTTCAAGTAGCCACTGCAGTGGATCACCTGGCACGGGAGAAAAACACAATTCCCACTGTCAAGGCAGCCAACAACTCGTTTTCCATGGGTTTATAAAGCCACACCCCCTAAAAACGTTAAATTCTGCTTAGTCTGTTAAGGCTTCAGGATTTGGGTTCATTCATAAATGGGGAGTCAAGCACAGCAAACACGAAATCCACGTTTGGTGCCAACGTGATTAATCCAGTATTGAAGCGCGTGCTCTCTAATTGCTCTCTAGTTAATACTTTCTCATAGATGAGGACAGAATTCCTGTCCATTGATAAAAAATCCTGGAGTTGCTTTTTTAAAATGACCGTCTCACATGCACAGATATGCATAAAGACATTTATATTCTGGTGAGTTCTTATTCTCATGAAAAAACTGACGCTTCAAAAATCCAGGGGATATTAAAGGATCACATTTATAAGGCTTAAGTTATAAATACACAAGAAAGGAGTTTTAAGTTCTCTGGTCAAGTTTAGGTGATATTTTTCTATCATGTCACCAAGCCCAGGGTCTTGAGATGCGATTTCAGAATGCCTGCATCCAGTCCCTCATCACAGAGGTGACAATGTCAGTGTTAGACTGTAAAAATCCACAGTGTCAGCTAAAGAGGGGGGGAAATGCAACCTCGGACTGTTCCAGAACAGCAGATTTATTTGATGCAGTGCTGATATTTAGAACTGCTGTCAGTTTTCTAGCGCACACACACACATCCCTTAGTTCAGTTCCTCTGTTTGTTTGCCTTTTAACTGTGTCCAATGGAAAGAAAATTAATTTTCACTCTATTTATTATTCCTGACCAACCTACCAAGCATGACCTGCTAAGGGGCTCCTCCTCTACAACCTTCCTTTCTGCCCTTCAGTTTATCAAGGGGTTTGTATGCTCAGCAAAAGTACAGCACCAAGAAAAACTCATTTGAAGTCTCTTGGTGGATCTGAATTCCCAGATCACTCGGGCCACGAGTTTTTCATGTGCTTCAGCTACTCAGGTGATCTTTTAAGGATTTAGTTCTGACAATCGAAAGGGATAAATTTAGGCCAACATGTCTCTAAATGAATTAATCCATTTATGTTTCGCTGTGTAATAATGAGCAAACGAAAGTGATATTTCTAATTAGCTGTCATAAATGGGAATTAAAATACAGAGATAGCACCACTCCTGGCTCTGCTCTTTTACCTGATTTCAGATTCAGCTCCGGGACAGGATCATTTTTGCTGGGAAGCAGCTGAGCAAACAGGGTTCATGTAATGAAGAATTATCAGTCCAACCAGGCAGGTAAATAAACAGATACATGGCTGGGCACATTCCTTCAAAGAGCTCTGCTTCTCTTTCAGCCGTTTCTTTTTGGCTTTGGACAACTCCAACAAAAAGAATCCTCCCCAGACTGTGTGTGAATTATCCTTCTCGAGCAGCAAAATACATATTACAAAGCTGAAAATAAAAACTACCTGCAAGACTGAAAATTAAAACTACCTGCGAAACTGAAAATTAAAAGTACCTGTAAGGCTGAAAATGAAAACTACCTGCAAATCTGAAAAATAAAAACTACCTGCAAGGCTGAAAATAAAAAGTACCTGCAAAACTGAAAATTAAAACTACCTGCAAGTCTGAAAATAAAAACTACCTGACTGGCGGCTGTTTTTCTAAAACCTCAGCATTTGCTGTGCCTTCTGATTTCATGTCATAAATAGAAAAATAACACAAACAGTGAGATTTATAAACAGACTCAGAGGTTTGGTCCAATTCAACCCTGAGTGACGGTGATGGTTGTTTGGAATAATATTGATGCTGAGGCCACTGGGGTGACTTGTGAGGAGGCCGAGGAGTGTGGAAAAGTTCCAAATCCCTGTTTCTGGGTTCCTGCCTCACCTGCCTCCCATTCCAGGGGGGGAATAAGACCTCGTTGTGTGCTCTCCTTGCAGCTCCATGGCTGGGCTCCAGCCTGGAAGATCAGGGGTCAAGGTGTGGGAACGCGTCACAAAGAGTTGAGACTCACGTTACTAAGTGGCTTTTTTGGGGATCTTTTTGGGCTCTTCCCATCACAGATTTTGCTCTCAGCTACGCATACGGTTAAAAAAGAAAAAAAACACCCCGACAAAACCACCTAAATAAATAAACCAGTCAGTTGTCAAGTCCTTTTGGGGTGGGACGCATTACCTTGTAGCCGCTGCACGTCAGCCCTGCGTTCCTCTTGGCGAGGACACACTTCATCCTCAGGAAGAAAGACCTCTCGATTTCGTATTCTGAAAGCACAAATCACACCCCTCGGTCAGGGCCGAAGGTTTCCAAACTGACCCTAAAATCGCCCTCGAGGAGCACCCAGGGGCGTTTGTGTCTCAGCCTGAGGCAGCAACAGGGATCAGCCCTTCTGCTTTCCCACCCCATCTCTGCCCTTGGGATTTATTTCACCTCCGTGTCAGGATTCCCTGGGAGATTTGGACCATTAGGTCTCCAGCCCTTCTGCTTTCCCACCCCATCTCTGCCCTTGGGATTTATTTCACCTCCGTGTCAGGATTCCCTGGGAGATTTGGACCATTAGGTCTCCAGCCCTTCTGCTTTCCCACCCCATCTCTGCCCTTGGGATTTATTTCACCTCCGTGTCAGGATTCCCTGGGAGATTTGGACCATTAGGTCTCCAGCCCTTCTGCTTTCCCACCCCATCTCTGCCCTTGGGATTTATTTCACCTCCGTGTCAGGATTCCCTGGGAGATTTGGACCATCAGGTCTCCAAATTCGGGATTTACCACCCCTTGTGGGGCAACCCCCTTGTTTCTGAGTGGCTGGTCCCAGTCCCTGGTGGTAAAGGTAAGGAAAGGCATCCTTTGGAGGGCAGATAAATGAAAATGCTCTCCAAAATAATAACAGAAAGGGAAACTAGAGAATTTTCTGTGGGTTTGGAATAATTGGAGTGTATGGAGCTGGGTGCGCCAAGACCTTCTGGCCTCCATATGCAGTGTGATTAACCTGCTCCTCTGACTTCCAAAACCACCCCAGAAAGTTATTTTTAAACCGATCTCTTAACGGATAACTTCCAGAAATGTTTCCATGGGTTTCTGTTGCTCGGCTACACACGCATATTTTCTGCTAAGAGTATGTTACTTTTATCTTTAATGTTAATTATTCCCCGCAACAATTCAGACACCATTATTAGTTCTGCCCCATTTTTAGCTGAAAAGGCGGTTTGGCAGAACACAACCATAGCAGGGCGAGGAAGAAAACTCATCTGGTCCATCTGTGGGTGAGGAAATCAGGAAAGCAGGAGAGCCCTCAGCCTCTCTGCAGTGTGTGTTTCCTCCTGACTCCCCATAAAGTTTCCTCCAAAGCCCACTGTCACCAGCTGGAATTGGACTGGGATGGAACTGTCCCGTCATATTCCCAATTTTTGGGCAACTGTGACCCACTGAACCCCCCTTGGCCACACACCCGCAGAGGTTTGAGCTTGGCACCACGACCTGGGAACCAACGCTGACTCTGCAATGAGTTTAAAGGTCTGAAGGTACAACGGTGCTAAAAAGGGTTTAGGAAGGAGGGAAAAGAAACACTTCCTGAGTATTTGACTTCTCCATTTATCTCCCTGATGCAGATTAAATCCACATGGGGAAAAGCAGGCACTTGAATGAACTGACACACCTAATACAGAGTTTTAAATACAAACTTATACCATTTGATGGGAGGAAGCCACGCTGTGCAGACGACTATTACTGAACCTCATCTCCTGAGTGAAGAATGGATCTGGACTTTGGCTTCAATAGGGATCACCTAAGACAAGTCCAAGAGAGACTTGGAACTCCTGCAGCGGGCCAGCAGAAGGTGACAAAGATGCCCAAGGGGATGGAGCATCTCTGGGAGCAGCAAAGGCTGAGGGAGCTGGGGCTGTGCAGCCTCCAGAGCAGACACTGAGAGGGCACCTGCCCATGGGTGGCAGTGCCCGCAGGGAGGGGGCAGAGCAGGGACCAGGCTCTGCTCGGGGGGCCCAGCCATGGCACAAGAGGGACGGGCAGGAACTGATGCCCAGCAAGTGCCACCTGCACAGGACGAAGAACTTCTTGGCTGGGCAGTGACCCAGCACTGAGCAGAGACCAGAGAGGGGCTGGAGTCTCCTCACTGGGGATATTCCAGACCCCTCTGGACACAATCCTGTGCCATGTACACCCCGGCACTTATTTCTGAGTACAGGAATTACAGAATCCCAGGATCCCTGATGTTGGAAAAGCCCTGCCAGCCCCCGGAGCCCACCCTGTGCCCGATGCCCACCTTGTCCCCCAGCCCAGAGCACTCAGTGCCACGGCCAGTCCTGCCTTGGGCACCTCCAGGGCTGGGCACTCCAAACCTCCCTGGGCAGCCCCTGCCAAGGCCTCCCCACCCTTTCCAGGCACAAATTCCTCCCCATGTCCCACCTGCCCCTGCCCTGGCCCACCCTGAGGCCGTTTTCTCCCATCCTGTCTCTGTCCCAGGAGAAGAGGCCCACAACCCACTGGCTACAGGCAGGAGCAGGACATTGGTGTTGTCCGTGGTGATTTGAGAGGTCTCAGTGTGTTTGTGGGGGCTGGGAAAGCTCTGCTGTCTGTGGTGACCTGTCCCTCGTGGGCTCTGTGTACATGTGTGTCTGCTGGGAATAAAATCATCTCCAGAGGTTGCAAAATATGAAGGAGCAATAAGAGCAAACCCCTCACATGAAAAATTAGATGAGCTGTTTAATATTTGTATTAAATGATTATTCATATAGCCTTCTTAATTACTAGAGAATATTCAGACAATGCAGTAACAGAAGTTCAACCACTGCATTTAATTGTTTGTAAACATAAACCGTGTAAATGTTTACCGTGTAAAATGTCCCTGTAAGTGATGTTGGCACCTTTCCTTTAAAGTGTTAAGAAAACACTAAAAAAAACCACAAACAACTCTGTATTAACCATTTCTATTCCTCACGGAGAAAAGGTGAGACCACCAGGTTGCAGAGGGCTCTGAGGTCCCTTCCAACCCAACCGTTCCACGATTCTGTGAAATCAGGGGCCATATCCATGTCCAAGAGGCCCATTTTGAATGCACCACTGCTGACTTTTACCAAACTCCATGTTTCCCAGATCAGGTTCATAGCACTGTTTCTTTCCTACTAATTATATTTCCTGGCCAGCTTGCAGAGCTCCCTCCCTGAATCTCTGCTGTGATGGAGCTGAGTAGATCCACCAAAAGCCATAAACGAGGCAGAAAAGCAATGGTTTCGCTCAGTCCTGGCCCAAACTTGTCCACACACCCCCAGAGAGCTGAAACATGGTGACCCGAGAAGGAGAACACAGAAAGTCCTGCTGGGGTGGACAAACAGACGGTGTATTTCTTCCTCAGGGCACCATTTCTACAAAGTATCTGCTCCCAAAAATCCCTTTTCTTTCATTAGCTTGGTCTGTCACGCCACTCAGTTTGACTCCAAGCACTAGGAAAGAATAAAAGAGCCTGTTTTTACTTCACAGATTTGCATCTTCGTACTCTCCCACGCAGAATAAACATCACGGGAAAGAAAATGACCTTCCACCAGTTTGGATCAAGAATCCATGCGTTTGTTGGCTCCTATTGCCAAGCATTTCTGTGGAATTATGGTTAGCTCTGTGGAAGTCGGAATGGTCCATCCCTAGGGGAGCAACCCTGAAATCCATCTTTGCTTTCAACCCCATCTTTCGTCTCTTCTGAAAAGAAAACAGTCCGAAGACTCTGTGGTTGCACGGCGGGCTGAGGGAAGAGTTTGTCATTATTTCCTCCCGCAGCTTCACCTCTCGTGCCTTTTTTTCCCCTAAGGTCCAAGCTGCCGTTTAATATCCCATTTCCAAAGCTCCCAAATTTTTTGACCTTAGTGAAATACTTGTTTGTTTCGTTGCAGAGCCACATTGCACACCTTCCACCAGCCCAGGTTGCTCCAAGCCCCATCCAACCTGGCCTTGGACACTTCCAGGGATCCAGGGGCAGCCACAGCTTCTCTTGGAATTCTAGCCCAGCCCCTCACCACCCTCACAGGGAAGGATTTCTTCCTAAAATCTACTCTAACCCTGCCCTCCTTCAGCAGAAGGCCATCCGTCCTCATCCTGTCCCTCAATCAATTGTCCCCAGTCCCTCTCCAGCTCTCTTGGAGCCCCTTCAGGCACTGGAGGGGGTCTGAGGTCTCCCTGGAGCTTTCTCTTCTCCAGGTGAACAGGAGAGAAAATGTCTCAACTTCTGTCCCTTAATTCTGAACCAAACAGAGGTGAAAGGACCGTGGGGCACACACAGAAGAGACACCTCCATGATGGCACGCACAGTTTTTAGGCAGAAATCCAGGACTGGCCAACAGAACCTGCATGAAAAAAGGGTTGGAAATGCCTTGGATTGTCCTGGTAATGCTCTTGCTGCAGCAGGAAAGAGTTCAGTTCTGTTGTTGGCCCATCCTGGAGTTCCTAACTTGCACAAACTCCCTGAATTTCCTCCCCGTGCAGTCAGTTTGCTCTCTATTCAAAACCCTGGTGGTGCTGCAGAGGCCAAACTGTCTCTGTTACCATTCCTGCCATCCAAGCCAAGCCTTTTATTAACATTTGCCCAAACTTCCAAATTTTTCCTTTTCCAAACTTTCCTCAGAGAAGAAACTCCACAGCACACAAGGCAGAAAGGAAAAACCAGATTTTTACAACCAGACACTCTGCTGTCTTTGATGTATTTAATTTTTTTTTATATTAAAAATACGTTTTAATGGGTTTAATGGGCAATCTGCCCTCTTTTCCACCTTTATACATCAAAAACTGTATTTTTTGTGTTTTCTCGAGTTTAAAGTAACCCTCACAAACAGTGGCAATGGACTCGTAGTGTTAAACCATTATCTGTCAGTAATGGATCTCCCCGAAAATATTTTTTAAATAACAAAAACTGAAATTCCTATCGATCTTTGTCTTTTGCATACGTGCTACTGGGAAAAAAAAATCCTTCAAAATTCAGTGTAGAAAAAAAAATTCTTGCCAGATGCAAAAACTTTTATTCCCTCCTTTTGCATGCAGGGAAGTTCTTCCCTGAGAGAGGAAAAGAATGAAGAGGGATTTGCTTCTTGGCTGAGCAAAAGGGTGCCCTTCAAAGCATCGGCTGGGGTGGAGAAAGCCTGTCCTAATGTATTCCACATTCCTCGTGGAATTCCGAGTTCCATGTCGGGCTTAGGACTAATCGTGTAGGAATTACCCGGTTGTTGGGAGACAACTGGAAGGGCTGCAGTAACTCCCACCTTTCTTCTTGCCCTCTCTCTGCTCCGGGGGGAATGTCGACAAACCGCTTTCAGCGCGTTGCGTGAGCCGGCAAAACGTGGGAGGTTATTGATGTTTTGAAGGTTTCCAACTTCGGAAGAAGGGTAGGAAGCCGAAGGGACACACAATGCCTGACTGCAAACACGCGTGGGGAGCGGCAGGCAGAGCTGCCCCCCCTCAGCATTGGTTAACTCCTTCAATTAATCCATTAATCCCTTGAATCCCTCTCAGCGTCGGTTCATTCCTCGTCCTGGCGACCCTGCAGCACAAATATCTGTTGGTTTTTTTGCTCGTTTTCTTGCTCAGCTCAGCTGCGACCTCACAAGACTGGGGGTTAGGAAGTGTTACTGCCCCACCACGAGCCTTCTGCTCCGTGCCATGAGCCGGGAGAGAAACCTTTCCCCAAAATTAGTTGGTACAGCTGGTTCAGTGACAGGGATGTCACGCTGGGAGCATCATCCGAGGGTGTGAGGTCCTGATTGTGTCCCACCTCGGGCTGGCACCTTGTTCCCTCCTAAGGACCGTGTCAGTGGGACATGCCTGGAGTCAGGAATCCTGGAGGGATCCTCAACATTCTGTCTCAGAAAGCTGGCCATGGTTTCTGAGCATGTTTGAAGTGCTTATCAGCTTTGGAGAAGGTGATGCCTTAAGATTTTCTATGTTTGTATATTTTTGTATATTTGTATATGTTTTGTATATTTGTATATATTTTGTATATTTTATATGTTTTGTATATTTGTATATTTTATGTCACTGTGCAGCTTCTCATCTGTGAAGCAGCACCCAGCAGTTTCTCCCTCTGTTTCACATTCCTGAGTGTCTGAGTTAAGGGTGAGAGAGTGACCAGAACATTTGATTTGGGACTCCTGTACCAGGACTAGAATAACAATCCACGTTGGAGCCAAAACAAGAGAGAAGACCCAGGAACTCTGGAGAAGCTCCAACCAGGGGAATGTGACATGAATAAGACGATGGTGAAGAAGTAAAGGGGTCCTGAGACCCCTGACTCAATTCTAGGAAGGCAGAGCCAAGGGAGGTTCTGGAGGCGGCACCAAGATAGGATGAGGGTGGACAGTCCTTGGGTTGGATGTGACCTTTAGTTACGATAATTTGGTGTTATAAAATTAGCAATCACCCCTGTGCTGCTCACCTGTCAATATACTTTTTGGTAAAGAACTCCTCTCTATTTTACTCCAATTAAATTGCCTTGAATGTTTTTTTGTCCTCATTTTAGTCAACAAGGGCCCTGGAGAACATCCTTGCCTGAACCTCTGCCCGTACGGAGGGTCTTGGCTGCTGAGCTGGAGCAGCTTCAGCCTTCGTGGCCAGATCAATTTTTAGTTTTAAACTTGATGTGAGGTGAGGAAAGGGGCGGACAAATCCTGTGCCTGTAGGAAGGACTGGAGCTGCTGTCCATTGCCAGCCCTGCTCGGCGCTGGGGCGGCCTCACCTCGAGCCTGGGGGCTGTTTTGGGTGCCACAATATGAAAAAAATCCTAAAGCTGTTGCAGAGTGTCCAAGGCAGGAACATGAGGATGGGGGAGGGTCTGGAGGGGCCACAGGAGGAGAAGCTTTTCTTCCAATCCAGATAATCACCCTTGGACAATCGGGCTCTGACAAAATGGCTGTAGTCAGGTCTTTCTGGAATTGTCATTCCTTCCATTACAGGATGAGGGATCCATTTGTTCAGAGAGCTACAGGATGAACAGGAACGTCTCAAACACTCTGCAGCCTCTCCCGAGGGGCAGCTCCAATCTCTGCTCCGTGGGATGAGCAGGGCCAGGAGCCAGGCAGGGCTGGAGCTGTGCCAGGGCAGGGGCAGGGGCATCTCAGCCAAAGGCTCTGCCCCCAGAGGGTGGGGGGCACTGCCCAGGCTCCCCAGGGCAGTGGGCACGGCCCCGAGGCTGCCACAGCTCCAGGAGCCTTTGGACAAGGGGACAGGGGGATTGGTGGGGTGTCCTGGGGTGGCACTGGATGGTCCTGGTGGGTCCCTTTAACTCAAGGTGTTCTGGGATTCTGTGACCAGGTAGAATCTCAGCTGGCCCCACAACCATGACCTCACAGGTCTCCTGCACTAAGGAGGGGAGGTCTCCCATCACCTTAAAGGCTGCCAGGACTCCAGAACTGCTGTCACTGCATCGCATGGTGGGAGAGAGGCCCAGGAACCCCGAAATCAGCCTTTGCAGCAAACACAGGCGGCACGGGGAGGGCAAAAGTGAGGTTTAAGCCTTCAAGGCAAAGCACACCAAGGTCCTGCAGCCCAGAAATACAGCAAAATATTTGCAGAGGTGTGGAGGGCCACTGGAATCATCTGAGGTCTGAGCACATCACTTGGAATAGATAGCAAAGTATTTTCTCTCTTTTCTCTCTCTCTTTCTCTCTCTCTTTCTCTCTCTCTTTCTCTCTTTCTTTCTTTCTTTCTTTCTTTCTTTCTTTCTTTCTTTCTTTCTTTCTTTCTTTCTTTCTTTCTTTCTTTCTTTCTTCCTTTCTTCCTTTCTTTCTTCCTTTCTTCCTTTCTTCCTTTCTTTCTTTCTTCCTTTCTTTCTTTCTTCCTT
>VWZG01005235.1:227895-247668 GCA_013396735.1 Grallaria varia
CTTTCCTTTCCTTTCCTTTTTTCTCCTCCCTAGCGGAGACCCCCTGAGCCCTACCCTGCTTTCAATATGCATGCAAGGGACATCATTCCTCTTCCCACCCCATTCACCCCCAGAAATTCCAGCTGTCGTCTCCTTTCATGCCAAAGCACAGATTGCTTTCCATTGGTGCCTCTGGCCGCGCCACTTCAAACCCGGCTCAAAGCCTTGGTGAGTCGGAGCCGAAATTCTCCAAAGCCCCCGCGGATCACGGGGCTTATGGTTTTCATGGAGTCATGGAATAAAGAAAGACGGGAACTTTAGAGTTCAGCGACTTCTGTTGACCTAAATTCTGCCTTTTTAACAAATTCTACCTGAAGGCGTCAACACTGGGAGACACTGTTGCTTCCCTCAGTATTGTGTCCTTGCAGTTAATCAGCATCCTTGATGTAAATGAATGCATTATTCTAATTAGGGTTTTTGTGGTTTTTCTTCTAAAACGTCCCTTTTTTTCCCAGTGTTTTCTTCCTTTGGGAATACAGACACACAGTAATGGAGTCACCTCCCAAACTTCTCTTTGATAAATTAAACAGATCATGGGATGGTTTGGGTTGGAAGGGCCCTCAAAGCCCATCCAGTGCCCCCCCCTGCCATGGGCAGGGACACCTTCCACCAGCCCAGGGTGCTCCAGCCTGGCCTTGGACACTCCCAGGGATCCAGGGGCAGCCACAGCTTCTCTGGGAATTCTATCCCAGCCCCTCCCCACGCTGACAGTTCTCCAGCCTCCGTATTCCCAAATCACACAACCTTTAATATCCCCACAAAGTCCCAGCTCCTGAAAGGATGTGTTTATTCAAGTCTTTTCACTGTCTTTTAGAAAAACAAATCATCTACTTTTCTGTGTTTGGAGCTGTGCTTTGCTCTCCCTGAAACACGTGGAAGTCCAGGGCAAACTTAAAATGTCATCCTTTGAAAAGGTTTATGCCTTTTAAATTAATATGTAATTTTTTTTTATATACCAGGGTGAGTTATCTGAAGAAAAACAATGTGACGCTGAGGATTATATAAAGAAATCCCCACTGTCTCTGATTTTATGCAATAATTTGCATTTTCCTGAGAAATAAATAGAGAAAACATCCAAATTTACAAAGACTGCAGAACCAGAGGTCAAATATTATCTGCCAATTAATACCAGAGACAGAACACCACAAAGTATAGATGTGTCTGTTGCCTTTTGGGATTTTATTCCTCTCAGATCTTATCCAGCTACAACTGCTGAAATAACACCTGAATTGAAAATATATAAAAATATATATATAAAAATACATATAAATATATATATAAAAATATATATAAATATCTGAGCAAGCAATGGGAGCCAAGCTGTAAATTCCTGATATAATAGTGTGTTTCTGCAGTGGAATATTGATTTTACACCTAAATGATGCCCCATGTTGGAGAAATCTGTAACATAATAAAGTTATAACAGGGAAAATTTTTCTTCAACCCAGTGACATGATGGTTCTAATGTGTTCTAAAAGTTATAAAATCAAACTGAAATGACAAAAAATAGTGCTTTAAAATAGTCTGTTTTCCTCTTTTCTTTTTAGAAAATAAATCCATTTTCTCTCAGCTTCCCTCTGGCCTAAGTTATGTGTAGAACTCACCCTTTTATTTAAATATTGAAAATATCTACTCAGATACAGACAGAAGTTGCTTCATTCCTGTCATTTATTAAATGGGTTTCAGGGCTTCACTGGGTTAAAATAGGATTTTTTGTAGGCCAGGTAGTTTAAAATTATATCTTAAAGGTATAATTCAGATTAAAAGTTATAGCTCAAGATATAAATGTATAAAACACTGCAGCGAAGGGAACGGTTGGCACAGGGAAAACACATGGAAATAAATATTTGTTTGCTCTGTTATAAAAAAATATTTAACTGTAGATTCTGGTTATTTTAATACACTCACTCCACGCATTGTGTGGGAATGAGGTTTCCATTAAATAGTTCATATTTCCATAAAATATTCTATATTTCCATAAAATAATCCCTGCACAAACCAGGGAGCAGCTGAACTCCTTTATTTACCTTCTCCAGATCTAGGAACCTGAATAAGATGCTGTTCTTTTGAGGGTTTTAACATTTTCCTCTGCCACAGAAAATTAGATACAAAAGGTATGGAAATGAATCCCAATTCCAAGTGAATTTTCCTTTAACTTTGCCCTAACGGGGAATCAGATCTTGATGTTGGGAACTAACAACATATGTTGGATGAGGAAAAGAAAGCTACAGGGAATGAGGGATGTATTTGGGAAGAATGGGGAAGAGCTGTGGGATTATTGGCTTTGGACACATAGATTAATTCCAATCAGGCCCTCATGACTTTAAATTTGTAAAAAATTCTGATAATACATTAAAAAGAAAATGTATATTTTTTTTTTTTTAAAGGAAAACAGAAGGCTATTTCCACTGGCAAGACAGTAGGTATAAAAATATCTTACTTCCCATTCTGGATACCAACAAAACTCCATGGAAAGTCATGGATTGTCACAGGATCATCGAGGCTGGAAGAGACTTCCAAGATCACCCAGTGCCACCATCACCCAGCCCCGCCAGAACCACCTCCTCAACCATTTCTATCAGGATCTATTGGGATAAAACAGCAGGATGGGAGCTCTAAGTGATAAAACAGTTACGAAATACATGTGATATTTCACGTCATTTCTCATTCAAATAATTAAATAATCGTCCCCGAGGAAGCAAAAGCAACTGAAGAAGATGGTGCAGAGATGAGAATGACTTTGCCAGCGATGAAGTGGTTACTGCTCTGAAACAACAACTCAGAGCAGCGAGGGCTGTGCCAATATTGGTGCGGGGGGCTGAGCACAGCCAGGCCCCAGCAAGGCAAGAGAGCTTCGTCTTCCTGCAGAAATCGCCTTTATACGGAGTTCCTAAACTAAGTCACTTACAAAACCCACTCCTGCTCTTCCTGCACTGGGGGATCTTAGTTCTGGTTTTACTTCCAAACTTCAAATTTAAAAGTTGTTTTGAAAATATCCCAAATGCCCTCCGCTTTCCCAATTGCCTGATGTTTGGGGGGGCTTTTTTTTTCACCACCGAGACCATGTGCAAATAGACTGTCCCAATGTTTCTGCAACCTCAGTGGTGATGCTGAAACAAAAGGGATGAAACAGCCACTGGGCAAAAATCTAAAAACCTGTTCCAAGATGAGAGGGCTCCATTATTTAATCTGGGGGGAGATTATTCTCTTTGATACAACCACCCAAAATCCTGGGTTATGTTTCATGCTCCTTCTCCTCCGTTTGTGCGCACGGCTTCAAATGGGATAAATATCAGATTATGGAATCATAGGACGGTTTGGGTGGGGACTTGTCACCTTTTTTTTGACCTTTTCACTCGCGGTTTGCCGACAGACCACGCCAAGTACCTTGTAGGAGGTGAGGATGGAGGGGCTGGTGAGCAGTGAGGACGGCTGTCATCTCATCATGGTCGGAGGGATGGATGTACTCGTAAATGCTGTTCCCAGTGAGCTCCACCTGGGAAGAGGCAGGGAACACACACAACTCGTTCATTTTCTGTCCTCAGGCAACCCAAATCCTACAGCCTTGTAACCTCACACCGCTCCTCAAACACGACTCTGGTGTGACAAAACTGCCTTCCAAATTACACCCTTTACACTGAATTAATTAATTAATTCCTTCGTCGGCGCCAGTTGATGTTAGAGGGGCTTTTTGGGGGGAGGAATTTCTGGAGACTGAAGAGCCAGAAAGGAAGGGATAAACCAGAGCAGCTGCAGAAATGTTGGATTGGGACAAAATCTAAACGGGAGAAAATCTCCGTGGATGACATCGATGTGTCCCCAGAAGGTAGATACTTCCAAAATTGTGCTCCCCCAGGTTCCCAGGTGCCTTCAACTGCCCTCAGCTTGGCAGCTGAGCTGGCTGAGCCAACCCAAACCCCTTTGTGCCTTCTCAAAGCCCCGGCCACCGACTCCCTGCACGGCTGCCCAAGAGCAGACGGAGAATTCCAAGAAGCGCGACTTGCGTGGCTTTTCACCGCCCCGAGCGAACGCGCTGAAAGGCCGGATGGGCCCCAAAGACCCAGGTGTCCCCTCGGGTGCCCCAAACTCTGCTGGCACGGGGTGGGTTTGTGCCTCTCCCACCGTCGCAGCCCCAATGGAGCCAGCGCGGCGCGTCCTCCCCGGCCGGCTCTGCGTTTGCCACGTCTGAGACCCGCCAACAAAGGTCTCCGGGTGGATAGAGGCGGTAATGGATTTAAGGGGCGACCCAACGCTCTGAGCCTGCGTTTTAAATTAGTGTCAGGCTGGCCAATTGTTCCGAGTGGCCCGATGTGCCTCGGGCCCCCCAGATCAGAGGCAGCCGAGAGGTGAAGTAATTTAACCCATTCTTGGGAGCCAATCCCGCTCGTTTGCTGAGCTGGGTGGGGCGCCTTTTCTTTGGAATAAACGAAGTCGCCTGCCCCCACAAAGCAATCTTCTCCTGGAAATGGTTCTCATCCTTCCATTTGCTGCATTATTCATGGAATGTCTCTTCCCAGGACTATGCAAACTGACTTTTTTTCCCCCCCCGCCGAGCATCTATTCCCCACCGCTCCTTTCCAACAGCCCCACCCTGCAGAAACAAAAACATCAGCGCTGATTTCATGTTCTGACCAGACTGAACTTTCACTGAGTAAGGGGAAAGAAAGCGGAAAAGAAAGAGAAAAGAAGGAAAGAAGAGAAAGAAAGAGAAAAGAAGGAAAGAATGAGAGAAGAGAAAGGAAAGGAAAGGAAAGGAAAGGAAAGGAAAGGAAAGGAAAGGAAAGGAAAGGAAAGGAAAGGAAAGGAAAGGAAAGGAAAGGAAAGGAAAGGAAAGGAAATTATCTACATGAAATTTTCTCTAAATGTTCTCTTTAAAAAACATTGGCTGTTCCTTTCCAGGACAGAAACAGGTGGGGACCTGTTGCAGGAACACCCCACGTTTGGGTTTCAGTGGCAGGGGAGGAAGGAGGACACACAATCTCACCGTGAATCACGCTTGGCAGTGCTTCTGTTTATAATTACAAGGGGAAAACATACTGTAAATGTTCATATCTATCTTCATAAAGAGCATAAACACCTACGGACACATTAAAAAATGCTAATTATTCTTACAGTGATGGACATTTCGTTGGCCTGACCACGAAAAGAGTTACCCTTGAAAGATGCGCCGCTGTGTTTAAACTACAAGGAGCATCACTAATGACCCTGTTAATATTATTTTGCATTTGGCTTCTAGTGGGGGTTTTTTTCCTGTATGTTTTGCCCTTGAAATTAAAATGCTTTTATCAGAGAATTTCCCTTCCAAAAAAAAAAAAAAAAAAAAAAAAAAAAAAATTCCGGGGGGGCTCAGCCCAAACAATCCCCCCCTTCAAAAAAAAACCTTTCCTAAAAAAAAAAAAAAAAAAAAACAAGCCACCAATCAACCCGACCAGGCACATCAACCGTAGGAAACCAAAGAAGATCTTGTTGCATCTCTCCGTGTATATAATCACAACCACACTGACAAGCAGCTCTTCCAGAGCACAACTCATGGGCACATCTCGCTTTTCCCCCCCAAAACCATCACCTATTTTAAAAGGAATCCTCCCCAAAATGCCTGCAGGCCACAGTTTCACCCTGGGCTGTAATTTCTCTCCCCAGGGCTGATGTTTAAAAACAACCTGAAGTTTCCTCGTTATTCCAGCTTTGGCAAACCCCAGAGGGGAGGGGGGGATGTTCGAGGCTGAAACCAAAAATTGGCTGTAAAAAATGCCAGCTGGAAGCAGAAAAGCCACCGGGGCAGGCAAAGGGCTGGGGGGGGCCTCGGGAGAGTCAAATAACCAAAATGTCTACACGGAATTTGGGAGCTCACCACGATCTCTTGCTACATTCGGGCCCTTTTAGAGCCCGCAGTGAAACACTGAGAGCTTTTTTAGGGGGGGAAAAAAAAAATAAATTATATAGCTCAATTCATAAACCTCAACATCCCATGCCTTGGGCTTATTAAACCTCGATGCAGCTTTTTAATATCTGTAAATACCTGCTTACTACCAAATAGCACCATTTCCTACTAAGAGGGTTTTTATGTGTAACTCAGCTGCAGTTTTTAGGTTTGTTTTTTATTTTATTTCCTGCCTGGGAATGATTCATAATAAACACAGAGGACTAAGTGGATGGATTCTGAAGCAAATAATTACATATTTTGCCCATCGTGTGCTTCTTTGATGGCAGTAAAATAAACCCCTGGAAAGCTGAGATGTTTGTGGTTAAACATTTCAAGGTCTATCAAAAGTCAAGAGATAATCCTGAGCTCCCTCACGGATCCCGAAAATGGCTGGAATAAGCTCCAGCCCTTGGAAATAAAATAAAAATCCACCTTTCACTGCTGTTGCCTCACAGGGTTTCCCTCCCTGTGTCGTGTTTTTGAGCTCTAAGGGGGGGGAAAAAAAATTTGGGGTGAATTTGAACCTATTTGTTACCCATGGAAAAGAAGAGTCTCAACCCAGTTCATCCCTGAGCTGGGGCCAGCTGGAATTAGGAGGAGGAGGAGGAGGAGGGTCCTGGCCAACACTGTTTACAACATTTCCCGCCACACTCGAGGGCAAATCAAACTCCAAAGCCACAAATGAAGTGGCAGATCCACAAATGAGGATGGAGACGTTCAGAAATCCCGACTCTGACCATCTGCAGGCAGAGCCGGGCAAGGCCACGCCAGCAAGCAATCCTCAACGTTGCTTTTCAATTCATAATTGGTTTCACCACACGGGCTGGTGAAGCTCTAATTTCTCTCTGCCAAAGTTCAACTCAAGATCAACCCGGAGACAAAGGTGCCTGTAGAAGGTCTCCAAAAAACACCCCACGAGGCGTTTTTAAATGGCCTTTTTTTTTTTTTTAAATTTCATTTAAATATGTATTTTGAAACAACCCGTGCTTTAACCAGGAAGCTGAGGTGTGGACTTGCTAATTGGGAAAATGATTTAATCAAAAGGCCTTTCTGTGGCCACTCTCGAAGGTTTCCCACCATCACCATCATCGCGTTGGCCGGAGCTCTGTGAGAGCACTTGTTGGGAACACAGTGTGGGATTATAACTCGGGTCGAGGGGGGTGGAAACGTGCAGAATTGACTCCTCCCAGCCAATCTCCTTCCCGGTGATGTCAGTGGCAAAATTCCCAGCGATTTCCAGAGAAGGAGGAACAAGAACTCCTTTGGAGCTTACAGGAATATCCCGGCGTTGACGTGCCGACGTCCCAGAGCGTAGGAGCAGCCTAATGTTAATACTGGTACTAATTAAGGTGAGGTTGTCCCTTCAAAAATAGAACACTGAGGCACAGCAAGAGCAGATTTGGTGATAAATCAACATGAGGAGAGAGGGCAGGGGGGGAAAATCACTGCCTCGTTTAGCTTTGGAGGGGTCTTATTTATAAATAAATCCCATGTACTGTGAAATTGTGTGTTTTGAGAGCCCTCAAATTCCCCATCCCTCGGACCTTTCAAGGCCACAGCTCGTTTGTTTATAAATACCAAACTTGCGAGGGTACAGATCATGTATTTATAAATATCTACTGAAGTGACAGGTTTGGGATTTTCCTTGTTAAACTGACTTCAGTAAGCAATAGGCCCAAACCCACCAGTTTTCCCCGGCACTTCTTGCGCTGAGGGTTTGTAGATATTTCCATGCCTGTGGAATTTTGGCAGTACAGAGGGCCAGGAGGGGTAAATGGGACTAAAGGCTGCGTGATGCTCTCAGTGCCCTCCTCTTGCCTGTGGCAAAGTCTCCTCAGTGTCCTACTGATCCCATAGTCCTTTAATCCCACCAGGTGACTGGATAATGCTGGGACCTACAAGATCTGGTGACTTGATACTCCTCCAAAAGAGAGAACTGAGAATGTTTCCTCGTCACACTTTTAAAGTCTCTACACAGGCTGTTTATTCTCAAAATTACTTTTTCCAAAGTTATTACAGGAATGGGGACTTAGAAATGGTGTTTATTTTCCATACTTGTTTTCTCTAACTCTTTGGAGTTCTATTTTTCTCTCACAGCCACTAATTTTAATATCACTGCTATAAACACACACCCGAGGAACGGCACATTTTTTCAATTAAAAATATGAGTTGCCACCAAAGTTAAAGCACACTCATAATCCCCAGCACTCCACCCCCTCCCTGTTTATTGGAATAACCACAGGGCATATCCCCCAGATATTTCCAGAACATCCTGCTCTCCCTCACCTTCATCTCCTCATTCTCCCCTCTGCTTTTTAGTCTTTGTTTCAGTTTATTTAACTGCGGGAAGTGTCGGATACACAACTGTTTCTGAAGAGACACTTCTGTTTCTTGCAAAGCCTCATCCAGGGCCCAGTGAAAGGAAAGGGGAATTTTTCTCTGGGATTTCAGCAAGCTTTGGGTCAGGTGCTACCAGGGAACTTCTGCAACACATTTACAAAGGCATGGAAACTTGCATTCTGCAATAAATTCCGGATATTTGCCCTTGTGCCTATCCCAAGAAGGCCAAAAAAACAAAAAACAAAAAAGAAATGTCCATCTAAGAAAAAAAAAAACAATAAAACCGCCTTTATACTCCTTGTGCAGAACAGTAGTAAACTGAGTTTTATGAGTTCTATCACAACCATATAAAACGCTTTACTGAAAAGACCACTGAGCTGGAAAAACTCAGGCAAAACTACCCTGAATTCCATGTGAACACTCATAAATCTGCCACCCTTTTCTTTTCTTTTTCTTTTTTTTTTTTCTTTCTTTTCCTGAGGCACATTTACCATAAAACCCGCGTCCCACATCAGATTTCCTCTCCGTTTCATAGCGAGCCTCAATATCTTACACAATCTAAAAGGCACAGCCTGGAGCCCTGGGCTTTATTTCAGAGGGATTGCGTTACGGGGCAGGCGGCAGGGTTGGGTTTCAGGCCCTGCGTTCATCTGCAATTCGCAATATCGCGTTATTTATTGCCCCCTCTTCGAGGTAATGAGGAGTAAAATACAACGAGGAGGAAAGACGGAAGGACAGCGACGATGATGCGGTCGCAAGGAGAGGAAACTTGGATATTTTGCTAAGGTTCTTTACAGGGGGGGAAAAAAAAAAGTCAAACCTTCAAAGATCCTTAAAAAAAAATGAGATTCTGTAATGGCGAGGGACCGGCGTTGGGTCCTGAAATTGGATTTAACGCGTCCCTCGTACCTGAGATAAGCCAAGATGCACAGACGCTGTCTCAGAGATGTACATGATCTTGCCATCCGACGCCACCACGAAAACGAACCCATCCAAAGTCTGAAACAAAGAGGAAATAGGCAGGGTAAAAGACGAGCCCTCCTGGTAAAAGCATCGATAGCAAAAATAAAAGAGAAACTGCGGGAAGATTTCTAGTGAGCTTCAACGGCAGCAAAATTAGAGGAATGGAACCCTTTCTGTGACGCTGTTTTTTGAACACCACGACACGCGACACGACTCCCCTTTCAGTCGATCGTGGCTCTCTCAGTGCTCAGCCCAAACCCTGAGCCATGTGGGGAAGCCCAACGCTATGCGAGCCATTTTTTAGGGCATAATTGGCAGGCCCAGCTCGCTGCTCTTTGGAATATATTTAATGTTTTTAGGGCATAATTGGCAGGCCCAGCTCGCTGCTCTTTGGAATATATTTAATGTTTTTAGGGCATAATTGGCGGGCCCAGCTCGCCGCTCTTTGCGATATATTTAATGTTTTTAGGGCATAATTGGCAGGCTCACCTCGCCACTTTTTGCAATATATTTTAGGGCATAATTGGCAGGCCCACCTCGCCACTTTTTGCAATATATTTAATGTTTTTAGGGCATCATTGGCGGGCCCAGCTCGTTGCTCTTTGGGATATATTTAATGTCTTTAGGGCATAATTGGCAGGCCCACCTCGCCACTTTTTGCAATATATTTAATGTTTTTAGGGCATCATTGGCGGGCCCAGCTCGCCGCTCTTTGCGACGTATTTAATGCTGCTTTAAATCCGACCCTGTTTTCCATACCCTGTTTCCGAACAGGGGGCTCCCTGCTCTCCAACGGCGTGAACTTCCAAAAAGTGAGCAGAAAAAGGAGCATTTGGGACTTTATCACACTTGGAGAGAGGTGTTTGTGCCAATGAAGTTGTATCCTGACAAGTCTGGGAGCCTCTACCGATTCCTCAGTGAATCCAACCCAGTCCTATGAATTCTTATTGACAGGATATTGGCCAGAGGGTAAATGGTGCCTGTGCGTGTAAAAACTGAAGTTTAATTCAGTCATATATCATCCTGAGGAGAAAAAAAGAAAGTGATGCAAGAGGAATAGCTTGGCCAAAACTGGAAATGATTATGTCTCAATTTAGGGAGACTTTGATTTTCCAGTGCCCAATTTAAGCCATTTTTTTCAAAAATACCTGATATCCTCAGTCAAAAAAAAGAAAAAAAATCCATTATCTCTAACCAGTTTAGAAAGCTTTACTCAACATACATATGAACGTCGCAGGAACATATATTTGGAAGGGAAAAATAATTTTTATTTTACATATAAAACAGCCACTTATTTTAATTCATTTAAAGTTACTGGACCAGAAGAGAAGCAATAAAATCCTGTATGCTTCATGCTCTCATAGTGCCACCCCAATAAGAAAATATCCCAAATTATTCCCTGGCCTACTAACGATTCTACAGCATGTAATTGAAACCAGATTACACTTTGCCTTTTACTTTTTTTTTTACATTTTTTTTTTTTTTTGGAATACAAATTAAATTTTGTGGGGGCATTGTAATGGGAAATAAATTGTTGCACCATAACTTTGCTTTTAAACACTGTAATCTTGCAATTGCCCCACCCAGCATCCCAACTAAACCAAAGGTTTCAATCTAAGAACCTTTTTAAAAAAAAAAAAAAAAAAAAGTTTACAGCAAATGTGGATTTATTAAAATCTTAAGGCTACGTCATTCAGAAAAACTGGGCTGTAAAATGAGTGTTGCAGGTGATCGGCATGTAATTAAGTATCAGTTCAATTAATGCCAGGCAAAACGTGAAATAGCCCACAGGGGGGATGAGCAAGTGTCACAGTGATTTGTGTGACTAGGTATGCATTTTATTCTATAAATTACATTATGCATGTATAGCATTATGCGTAACCAGAAGAACATTTTCTAGGCGGACTAGTGGTTTGAAACAGCTGAGGGGGCATCAGCTACTTAGAACAAAATTTCCGAGGCTAGAACTGAGTTTTTTCTGCTGAGGTCTTTTTTATCCCCGGTTAAAACAGCGCCAGCTCTGTGACCAGGAATTAACCTCCCACGATAAAACCTGGCCGGTAAATGATTACGGTTTACTGGGTCTTTAAAATCGAGGGAGAAAAACTGCATTAAGTTCAGATATATTTTAAAAAATAAAAAAAAATTAATAATAAAAAAGAGTTAAACGCGATTTTTCCCCCCATCCCCTCCTGCTGGAACACTCGCCCCAGCCACGACTTCCTAAACTCTCCTGGAAGTTCTGAGGAATTCCAGGGCGGATCAAGCGGACTGTGAACGACGGTGTTTTCGGGAGCTGACGCCCACGGGAGTCCCGATCCAGGCGCTCCCCCAAATCCTGGGCTCCCTTTCAGCTTTCTCCTCCCGAAATTCCCGGTGTCCTGCGGCCCCTCCGGCCACATCCCGACGGCTCTGGGAGATTTGGGGCGTCTCTTCAACGCTTTTAGGGCGCGGGGGCGAGGAATGAGTGGATGAGGAGGAGGAAGAGGAGGAGAGGGAGGAGGAGGAGGAAGGATGCGGGAGGAGGAAGGATACGGGAGGCAGATCCCACCGCAACCCCCCGATCCCCGGGGAGGGGGAAGGCGTCCAGATACCTGAAGCAAGTGGGATCCCAGCTCCATGGCCACGTTATCCAAGGGCCCTATCCTGCTCGGCTGGCCCCAGGCGTCGCCCAGACCTGCAAGGGAAGCAAAAGAGCTGGTCAGAGCGGGGAGCGGAGCCGGTGGGGACGGGCATGGGGACAGGACCCCATGGCAGCCCCTCTGCCCGTGCCCGGCATCCCCCACGGGCGCAGCTCCGCCCTGCCTTGGAGAGGGGCTGGGGTTGGTTGGTTGGTTGGTTGGTTGGTTGGTTGGTTGGTGGGTTGGTTGGTTGGTGGGTTGGTGGGTTGGTTGGTTGGTTGGTTGGTTTATTTGTTTGTTTGTTTGTTTGTTTTTCATTTCCTCCTCGCAAAGAAGGGTTTCCACCAGCTGCCCGGCGGAGCTAAGCCCACCCTGGTGCCAGCCGAGGAGCTGGGCACCCACGGTGGCACCTGATGGCAGAGACGCAAGGGGCGAGCAGACGGAGGGGAAGGGAGGGACGCCACAGCATCCTTTAGTGCCTCTCCTTTTTGGAGAGAAAGGGTTCCGAACGCCCCTCCTGAAGCCCTCAGGAGTGCTTTGGCCGCTTAGACCTGGTCTAGGAGCGGTGCGAGAGCTTTCTCTCCACTCCCGGGACGCCCCTTGGGGTGGAGAAGGGTCTCCCACTGGAGGAACACATGGAGAGGGTCTGCCACTGGAGGAACAGGGGGAGGACGTGCGACAAAGCGCTTGTTGTCCCCACCCCTCCGGGCAAGCACAAAGGACCATCTGAAGCCACCCGGGGAGCCCCGGGGACCTCGGCCGGCCGCGGCACCCCCGTTCCGCCGTCGCAAGGCAGCGGCAGCACCCGGGGTCGTTCCCGAGGAGAATCCCCAGCCCGCGCCGGCCGCTCCAAACCCCTGGAATTCGCAGCGTGCGGCTGCGCTTCCCCGCGGGAAGAGGAAAGGCACCTTCCCTCGGCTGGGAGAAGCGTTTGGGAAGTTTCCTTTGGAAGAGGCAAACGAAAACTCGAGCTTTTCTGCGCGTTTTCCCAATTCTCCGTTTGGTGAAGGCTCCTGAGCTTCCGAGGACGCGTTAAAAATGTTCTTTCTGCCTAAAAGCTGCTTCGTCCCGAGAGGAAAGTTTGGGGCTCGCGGAGACATCCCGAGGTGTCTTCCCCGAGACCGTAACAAACGTAAAGGACTGAGCCCGTCCCGGCTCGCCTTTATTCCGATTTACTAATTACCAGTCCCAAAACACGGGATTACCACACAGAAAAGAGGGTGACACATAGTGGAGTGAAAACTACCCTGACACGAGCTCGAACTTTCCGACGAACGAAGCAGAGTTATCCCTGATTTAGCCCCCCACTAAGCTCTTCACGAGCCGTGTTTTTGCCGCACACGTGCGTGGAAATCCACCCCGTCCCGCCCGTCGCGGCAGGACAGGCACCATTTCACAGCATCCCCCCAAATCCGCACCAGTCCTGAGATTCTTTCCTAGTACGGACTAAAAAAAGAAAAAAAAAAAAAANTAATAGGAAGAAAAAAAAAAAAAAAAAAAAAAAAAAGAAAAAAAAAGAAAAAAAAAAAAGTCGCTTTCGCTGATTTGTTCCCCTGTGAAATCTTAAATCGGGGTCGCAATTGCGAACTCGCGTGCAACCTTAAATAAGTTTGGCGGCTCAAGCCAAGCTTATTTTAAAGCCGGTGATGTTATCGTTTAATCCAGCGGCAGATCGCCTGGAAGGTGGAAACGAAACGAATAAAACCTTACGTTCAAACGGACTCGCCTTCCGAGAGATTTGCGAACGCGCAGCTTTCCGACCTGTCAACATATGGATGCAATAGACCCCGGCGGGCCGCTCCTGGCCGTACAGTAAATAACTCCCATGTTCACTCACTGCCCTGGAGGGCGGCCAAAATCTGTGCCGATACACCGCGAGCCTTTCCTCCATCGCCTTGGGACTTCGCCGGGGTGGCCCCGGCCTGGAGGGGACCCCCGTCGGGGCGGGTTGCGGGAAGAGTCCCGCACGGCTTTGTGGCGCCTTCTTTTCGAAGGAAACGCTTCAAAACGCCCCATCGCGGCACGAATTCCCCTCTGCCCCCGGCCCAGAAAGCGATTTCCCCGTCAACGAGGAGCTGGAGCATCCTTCCTGCAAATTCTGGGAACACCCGTGGGAGTGGATAGTCCCCCCGGGCGCAACCCTTTTGCCGTGCTAGAGGGTAAAGGATCGCCCAGATCCAGCGGCTTAGGGAGATTCCGGGCGCTGCCCGGCAGAGAAAAACCCTGAAAGGTTAAGCCGGGTTTGGCGGCAGAGCCAGCCCCGGGCGACGGAGCTGGCACGGCCAAGGGCTGCCCACGGGAGGGTGATTTGCCAGTCCCGGGCTCATCCTGCTCTTGTTTGGCACCCTGCCGTCGGCAAACGTGGTTGAGATGGACCTCTCTCCCTGTTCACCCTGCTTTTACTGGTGTCTATACTGGTATCTCTCCCTGTTCGCCCTGCTTTTACTGGTGTCTGTACTGGTATCTGTCGCCTCTCTCCCTGCTTTTACTGGTGTCTATACTGGTATCTCTCCCTGTTCGCCCTGCTTTTACTGGTGTCTGTACTGGTATCTGTCGCCTCTCTCCCTGCTTTTACTGGTGTCTATACTGGTATCTCTCCCTGTTCGCCCTGCTTTTACTGGTGTCTGTACTGGTATATGTCGCCTCTCTCCCTGCTTTTACTGGTATCTGCCCCCACCGGGCCCAGGGCCGTGCTGGGAGGGCAGGACGGGCACAGAGGAAAAGCCCGGCAGGGGAAAGAACCGGCCCTAAACACAGTCAGACCCCTCCGGGCGGCAGGTTCAGCTCGCAGAACGCCGTTCCGGAGTCGGAGAGGGGGTTTTTCACCGACATCTCGAAGTTCGTGCTGCTTTTGCCCTTTATAGACGGGGGGGGTCCCATATGAACGCGCCCCCCTCCCTTTGGCGAACCTGGGCACGATCCCCCCTCTCCGTCTTTGGAAACCTTTGGCTGTTTCTCTAAGTACCTCAACGTTCCCTTTTTGTACCATTTCCCAGTTTCCAGAGAGGAGCAAGCCGCGAGTTTAACTGTAATCAGACCTAGAAATATTCGGGAGGAACTCCCGCTTTTGCTCTCCGCGGACGTAATAAATTCGGGCGCGCCCGCAATCGAAAGCCCGGTAGCTTTTTCAGCTGCGGGTTCTGCTAAAAAAGAATTTCTGCGCGATGTATTACGCGAAGTATCGGGTTGCCCCTGAAACTCGGAGTTATTTCCTTTGTGTCTGCCGGGCTGTTCGCCGGCTCCCCCGGAGCCCGCTGTCCCCTCGCGTTATTCAATCGCCCTCCTTCCCAAGGAGACTCGGGTGAACCAAAAGCTCCGGGAGTTCCCCGCCCATCGCGGTTTTCGGGGTTCCCCCCATCCCCGAGCGCTGTTGCGGCTCCCTCGGCCGGGAAAAACAAAATTCCCGGGCCTGCCCTGCGTCGAGCTTTGTCTCCCTCGTCTAGTCGAGGTCCAAGGTTGGATGGGGCTCTCACGACATCCCGGGATGTTGGGGAGGCAAAAGGGGCGAGGGGCACGGGGGGCGAGGTGTCTCAGCCCCGACGGCACCGAAGGGTTGGGATGGGTCTGGAACCCACGAGGAGCTCCCTGTCCCGGTGGGAATAACCTCCGCTGGCGTCTGGGTCGCTTTGGGAGGGAGCGGAGCTGTGGAAGCCGAGGCAGGGATGTGCCGGGCCGTTCGCCTCCCCCCTGCGGGCATCACCGCCAGGGAAGGCGGCCGAGGGCTGGGCGCTGTTAGCCACGGACGGAGAGATCAAGGCTTTCTTTTTCAGAAAAAAAAAAAAAAATAAAAAAGGTCAGGTCCAAAAAAAGAGAGGGAAAAAAAAAAGGCAACGACAAAATTGCTTTCCAGGACGGCCGGACAATCCCAAATCTGGCTCTTCTCCCGCCCCGAGCCAAAAACACCAGATCGCGATAACAGGCCCCAAAGTGGGGGTACGACAGACAGCGAGGTCCCGCAGCTCCCACGGCAGTGGCAGTGATCCCTGTCCTCCCTTCTTCCCTATTGCCTGTCCTCCCTCTTTCCCTGCCTCCTTGTGCTTCCTCCTTCCCTGCTCCCTGTCCTCCCTCCTTCTCTGCTTTCTGTCCTCCCTCCTTCCCTACTCCCTGTCCTCCCTCCTTCCCTATTCCCTGTCCCCCCTCCCTATTCCCTGTCCTCCCTCCCTACTCCCTGTCCTCCCTCCTTCCCTACTCCCTGTCCTCCCTTCTTCCCTATTTCTTGTCCTCCCTCCTTCCCCGCCGCCCGGGATCGGCCGCGCAGCTCCAGGGAAGCCCTAAAAAAAAAAAAGCCTTAAAAAAAAACCAAACCCTTTTGTTTTAGTAAGATCTTTAATGTCGCTATTAGCGGTCGGTACAATAGAGGCGGCACGGTTTCGAAAAGGGATTACTCACTCCTCGGACTTTATTTATTTATTTATGTAATTAATTAATTAGCGGACCTCTTCGGAGTGGGTATGAAAACAAGATGAAACAGCTGCGAACCGTCTTTATTTTCTTAAAACATACATTTATGGTTTAAATGAGAACAGAAAACTCTGTACGTCCCTAGTAATTCCTATTGTCTGCGCCTCGGAATAAGGAAGGTCTGAGATCTACCGCTCAGTCACTTTATTCAGATTTTTTTTTTATAGCGCAAATTACCTTTTGAGTCACATACTAATTAGCTCCCTCCCTTACGGTTTAAACAACCATAAATGTCCAATTTTATAACCAGTTTTGGATACTGCGTCGGGGATGGAGGAGGGAGAGGGTGACGATTTAACCGGTCTGCCATAACCGGAGGGCAGAGAATCGTGAATTTTACACATGATTTATTCTCGCCTCTCTTTCTTTCATTAGCTCGTTTGCAGAAAAAAAAACAAAAACAAAAACCAAACCAAAACAACAAAACACTAAAAAATAAAAATGCCGGCAGTCAAGACATAAGAAGTTCCGTGGTGTATTTTTGTTCTACAGCAACAAAGGCTTTGGAAAAAAAAATAGAAAAAACTATTCAAAACCCGAGAGAAGACGATCTCGCAGAGCAAGAGCGCGGGGGAGGCCGTGAGTTGCTGTCTCCTGACTTTAACTCCTCAGTCCCAAGGTCGGAGCGATACTGTGATATCAGAGCACGAAACTGTGGGGAGAAAGGAGCTGGGGGAGAAATCCCCTTTCATTCTCATTTCTCGGGGTCTGATCGGGCGCCTCTGCGGGAGGATCTGGGAGCTCAATCCGTAACGTGCATCTTCGGGAAAACCCTGGCCGGGGCGAGCGGGAGACCTGCCTGAACCTTTTTACAATCCCCGTCGAAGTGCTGGGATCAAACTTCCCCTAAATTATGTTTCAGCTCGCTCTGGAAATAAGGGAGTTAAGCCATCGGCCGAGGTTTGTAAAAGCACAGCCCTCCCTCCCTTCCCCTTTCCCTCCAGTCTAGACAGAGCTGGAAGCCGGGTTTGTAGCCGGGCACCCTTTCGGACCGCTCCGGCCTCGGTTAGTGCGGGCCTAGCACACATGCTGGTGGCATTTCAGACCCTGCCTTGAGCCTTAGGCGGGTGATGCCACCGTGATGCCGGGGTGCTCCGGGGGCGGCTCCCGTGGGAGCGCCGGGCATGGTGGCACCGCCGCCCGCGGCTCTTGGGACGTGCCCACCTTGATTTCAAGCCCCAGAACCTCGGCCCTGGGTGGCTCCCAACCCATCGGGTCCAGCGCTCTCAAAAAGGGGCTCTTTTCCAACCGCGTCTTGATGTCCCGGGATTTAAGATGCTGTGCCAGGAAGCCCGTCCGGGACTGTTGCGCTCCCCGCTTTCCCCTCCCAGTAAAGCCAACTGGAAACCAGTAGTCGAGTACGGGGGAAGAGTAAAGACACCGGACGGACGGATGGACGGACGGACGGATGGAGACCCCTCTCTGCTCCTTCCACAGGCAAATCCCGAGGGAAAGGGAAGTTGGGGTGACTCGGGGCTGTGCCACCGAGCAGCCCCCCACCCTATTACAGCACCGCCCGCAGCCTCCTCTCTCCCCTGCGCCCTCCCAGGCACTAAACGCACCGCTCGGGTGGCCGGAGCCGGTTATTCCTCCCCCCCCACCCCGGCCTGTCATCCCCTGGACGCAAAGCTTTGGTTTTAAATGTATTTCCAGCCGTACTTAAGACGATGAAAGATCAGGAATTCGCTGTATGCATTTAAACGTTGCCCTTAATAAGCAGAGTGTGCGGAAGCGCACGCCCGGCCTGTTTAAGGAAGACAGACACGTAAAACACAGCCGGAGCCGCGGGTATAAACCTGCTCTCGGGCTCGTCTCGTCGCTCTTGAGACTCGGGAGGGCTGGAAAAGCCGGGTCGCGTCCAGCGGCACCTCCAAACGCGCCGCTTCTCCCTCCCTTCTTAAATCAAAGGCAATCCGAGGGGCACTTTCCCCCCGGGCGGAGCCGGCCGGGCGACCCCCCGAAATTACGACGCTCTGTTTCCCATCGGGAATTTTCCCGACGGGGGGATAATGGCTGGAAAAAGCGGCGGAGCAGCGCCTGGCTTCCCTTTGCCCCGCTAAGTCCGCACGAAGGAGCCCCGGCTCGCCGTGGCACGGCTGGCCCTTGCTCCCCACGTTTCTGAATTACCGCGGCCAGAAGGGTAAGCTTTGCTCGGGCTGGGAGAGGGGTTATTTCGCCCCCCTCCCCCTTTTTTTTTTTTTTTTTTTGCGTCTCCTTTTTTTTTCTTTCTTTCTTTCCTTTTTTCTTTTTTATCCTTTTAATAAAGCTCCTCACGAACCGCGCTTGAGAGCGGACCTTCCACTCGGGAATCCGCTAATTCCTTCACCCTCCTCCCAGTCCGGAGAGGCACAAACAAATGACAAAGCGCGGGTGGGGGGGGGAGGGATGGCCTTTATTTAGCCACCCGAAGCCACTAAACAAAGTTTCTTGTGCCACCTCTCCCATCAGCTCAGCGGCGGCGCGGACAGGACGGGCGACCCAAGGGGACCGACCCGCTGCTTCCTCTCACCCCAAAAGCGACCCCAAAGGCTCTCTGTGGGGACAACGAGCGGCCGCCCAGGGGAGCTCCTTTCCACCCCCGGCGCCTTTTCCCTCGGTCTCTCCTCTCTCCCCACCCGGTTTGTGGGATCCTTGCGGGGCATCCCTCCCTCGTCCCGGGGGCGCCGAGGGGATGCGGGCTCGCCTCGGGGGATGTGCCCACCGCGGTGGTCCCCCAGTGTCCCCCTTGTCCCTCCCCGGGGTTTTTACCTTCGGGAAAGACGGCTCTCATTTTCAGGTAGCTGGTGGTGAGGCGGATGATGGACGCCTTGTCCAGCTGGGAGGTGATGGCCGAGGGCAGGGGCAGCAGTTTGGCCAGCTCGTAGAATTCTCCATTTTCTTTTTCCCGTCTAGTCTTCGCCGCGTTCTTGGATTTTTCCTTCATCGCGACTACTGCAAGGCGAAGATGTCACTGGCATATTAGACCCGATCCTCCCGTATCGCAGGGGACATGGATTTCGGCGTCGGGGCCAGTGTTTTCGTTTAAGGGAGGGGGAGAATTCATCCAAATCAAATCAAATGAAATAATTATAATAGCAGTAATAATAATAAAGGGAGAGGGGAACAAAAAAGACAAAAAGAGGAGGGGAAAAAAAAAAAAGCCAAACCGACCAAACAAAAACAACGCCAATCTAAATGGTGCGAGGAGGCGGGGAGGCGATCTCTGAGCCACAACCAGGGGAGGAAAGACACTCGCAGAAGGCAGTTCTGCAATAGCGAGGGCTTCGAAACCCAGACCGAAAGACCCAGGCGAACCTCTGTCCTCTGCCCGCAGCTGAGGAATCGGATCTTCTCCTCAACGGGGGAGCAAAATCTCCGAAGGATTTCTTCTGCTCAATCCTTCCCCGTCCCAAAATAATAATAATAATAATTAAAAAAATATTAAAA